>CM068368.1:789514111-789996611 GCA_034769895.1 Magicicada septendecula
AAAAACATTTTTCGCGGCACTCGCGGATAATCCGCACCGCGGATCATCCGCTCGCGGATAATCGGGGCTTTACTGTAGTTTTGAACGACGGAGTTAGGTAAGCCAATAGAGCCCATCTGAATCGATTGCAGCTACAAAGTAAAGTTAGTTAGGGAAAATAAGATTTATAGGGAATAATTTATAATAAAAAATCAATAAGCCACTTCGTAATAAGAAAAAAAATGACGAAGAAAAGAATCAGGAGAAAGGAAATAAAAGATACAGAATTAAGCATAAAAATCGAGTGAGAAGCAGGAGAGTTTAAGAAGAAAATGATACAATACAATTGATAATTTCATCAAACTTAGAATTACTTTTATAAAATGATCAATTTTGGTGGGAGAGCATTATATAACATCACCAAATTCAGATAAATTTTGATAACAATAAGTATGTATAAAAATGCTAAATGATATTATGTTTGAATAAATAAATTATGTGGATAGTGAAAAAAATAAATAAAAGGTAATTAACATGGAAGGAGGAGGAGTAATAAACCGAAAGTGATTAATAAAGAAACTCAAATAATAGACTGACAGACAAACGACATTGACCCAACCCCAGAGATTGGCCAGTTAAGAAACCAGTTAAGAAATCAAAATAAAGAAAACAAGACGAATGAAGGAGAAGAAGAATGAAAACCAAGAAAGAACAAACCCATGAGGAAGAAAACAAAATGAAACTTAGACAAGAAAACTAGACAAGTGATAAAAAATAGAGATGGGAGAAATAATGTAACCCAAAATAATAAAGACAATGAAATTCGGTTAAGAACCAAAACTATTAATGAATGTTAGTATTGATAAAATGACAATTATAAACCGTCAGTAATATGAAACAATGTATAAAAGTACACTAACCAAAAGAGTTAGGGATATATGTAATTTGTTAACTAAGAAAGACACAATATTAATAATGTTATATAGATAGTGGGTAGAGAAAGAGAATAAAATGATGAGAAATAAATGGAAGTTGAATTAGTGAAAGTGATTTATACTAGAGTGATATAATACTAAAGAAACACTAAATAAATTATAATGAACACTAAATAATTTAAGAAAGTGCTAGTGAAAAATAAATACAAATATTGTCTATCATAAAAATAGTAAGAGGAGAGTAGGCTAAGGTAAAGACTTAGTAAAATAACTCAGGTTTTAGTTTTAAGAGTGAACAATAACATTTAACAAAGTTACAATGAATAGTATTTAGGATAGAACATTTATTCAGTGAATAATGAACACTAAGTAGTGATATTCACTGTGATGACTAGTAAATAGTATTGTTATAACTTAAAAATGTATTGTAAAAGTTTAAAGGTGTGTTTCACAAAGAAAAGTAATTAGATGGTGTTAATATGGAAGGGAGAGAAAAAAGCATTAGAAATAAGTTTGTATCAACATTAATTAAATACCCATGTTATAAGGGGAGTTTAATGGAAAAAGTTCAATAGAGGTGAGATTGTTTAGCACCAGAACAACAAATCAGAAATAATGAATGGTATAAACTGTTAGTTATGAAATGGATATGGCTGTAAGAGTTATACAGACCATAGACCTAGATGTTATATTTATATTGGAAATGAATAGCAAATAATTAGCAAGTAAGATTGAATAACACAGTTGTTACTAACAAAGACTAAATTAAAACACATCCAGAGACATTAAACATAACTATAAATGCAAAATAAACAATTTGGGACTAAATGAAATATATTGTGTATGAAGCCACAAAAATCCAGTAATGTGAAACAGGCCTAACGGTCAAACATAAACAATTACTGATTGTACAAAAATCACCATGCAATGGACAAATCCAAGGTGACTAATTCATCAAGGATGAAGGGTAGTTATTATTAAAAACCAAATATTAAATTAAGGAATTATATAAACAAAGAAATGTAATTAGTAAGTATAAAATTAATTGTAAATTTAGAAAACTTGATAAAACCCTATATTGTGGGTACCAAAATAATCTTTGTGAGAAAATATAAATGACAGTGCATTTAGATAATAACCCCGAAGGAAGATAAGAGGAGGAAGAAAGTCCGAAGATATGGGAAGATTTGAAAGAAATTCGAAAATTGATAACAATGTACTGATGTTCAGCTCACCCAATGAGAGCAAATAGGTAACCATGGAAACGACCGTTTAACGAGGTAATTACCGTTAAATAGAATTACTTGGAAAGTGACGCTATCGCAAGCCAGAGGCGAATTTTCAGTACCACACATTTTAATATTTAAAACATCTTAGAAGTAAAACCAAGTATAGAAATCGATAGTACCGAAGTCTGATGGATGCAGAATACCATTTCCAGAGGGAGAAGACGTTTAACTCAATATGAAATATCTAAATAAGTCCAAACCACTTTGAAAAAGATGCCGAAGCTTGAATAAAGAACACAGGAACAATATTGATGCCATAATCCTTCCTTCTTGACATCCCGAGTAATACCGTACTGCAAAGCTGTTAAGTATCAGTTAAATTATTTCAACTTCCAAAAAGTAAACGCACTTTGAACATTTCTCAATGTATGTTGAATACCACTGAATCATTTTTATTCTCTTACAAGGATTGATCCATAAAATTATATCACTGAAAATTTGTTAACTATAGAACTAACCTCATATTTATGTACGACTTATAAACATCTTGTATGACACTTAAACAAAACAATACCAGTACACATTATCCTACATAAGGAAAAGACATTGTAAGGTTGTGTATTTTTAACGTTGTAACTGCATCTGAACCTTTTAACGTGATCCAAACAACTCACAACCATCGATCAAAATATTTGTTGATTGGCGTCAGAGAAAGCCATACTGTTTATATGTATTCGAAATCGATTGGTTAACCCTTGAGTAGAGTCTTATAAAGAATTATCCGGTGCAGAATTATATATGAGCAAAGTAATTACAACTTGTGTCTATAAAATATTAACTTCCAATTAATAATAAATTTATACTGTGTGTGTTAAATTGTGTCATATTTCTATTAGCAAAGTGTATGTTTAAAAATATAATGTATAGTGAAGGTTTCCAATGCGACGTCTAGCGCTCAAGTAGCGAATCCGGCAACCGCTATCTCGATTGACACGAAATTGAGCAAAGGCGGGACGGATTGAATTTGTCGTCTCGTTCAAATAGAACATTGATAATTAAACCATTTTAATTGTTTTATATAAACAATTTGGCACCACCCGGAGATAATCCACTACGTTTGAACCTCAAATATCGGGAACCACGATACCTGGTCCCCAGTACGTTCGCTACGGGCCCAAACATCGTGAAGTACATCACCGTGCGAGGACGCAGTGGTAAGAAACACAGACACACTTTCACACAAAGACACACTGTTATATTTTACAGAGGTATACTATACGAATGAACAATAGCGGCCTCTTCTGTATATTATAAATTGGCTTCCATCGCGGGGCTTGAAGGAGGCAGGACATCCATACAAAATATATTATAAATTGGCGCTCACAACAGTGGAGCATTTTTAACGACAGATCTCATAAGATACGTTATAAATTGGCGACCAACCGGTGGAGCTTGAAAAAAGGAAAATACGAAGTTCTAGCAGCGGTCACGAAAGGAAATCAAGATGCACACAAGAGGTTTATCGAAAAAGTTGGCGAAGGAGAAAGAAGTATAAAATTAATTGTAAATTTAGAAAACTTGATAAAACCCTATATTGTGGGGTACCAAAATAATCTTTGTGAGAAAATATAAATGACAGTGCATTTAGATAATAACCCCGAAGGAAGATAAGAGGAGGAAGAAAGTCCGAAGATATGGGAAGATTTGAAAGAAATTCGAAAATTGATATCAATGTACTGATGTTCAGCTCACCCAATGAGAGCAAATACGTAACCATGGAAACGACCGTTTAACGAGGTAATTACCGTTAAATAGAATTACTTGGAAAGTGACGCTATCGCAAGCCAGAGGCGAATTTTCTGTACAACACATTTTAATATTTAAAACATCTTAGAAGTAAAACCAAGTATAGAAATCGATAGTACCGAAGTCTGATGAATGCAGAATACTATTTCCAGAGGGAGAAGACGTTTAACTCAATATGAAATATCTAAATAAGTCCAAACCACTTTGAAAAAGATGCCGAAGGTTGAATAAAGAACACAGGAACAATATTGATGCCATAATCCTTCCTTCTTGACATCCCGAGTAATACCGTACTGCAAGGCTGTTAAATATCAGTTAAATTATTTCAACTTCCAAAAAGTAAACGCACTTTGAACATTTCTCAATGTATGTTGAATACCACTGAATCATTTTTATTCTCTTACAAGGATTGATCCATAAAATTATATCACTGAAAATTTGTTAACTATAGAACTAACCTCATATTTATGTACGACTTATAAACATCTTGTATGACACTTAAACAAAACAATTACCACTACACATTATCCTACATAAGGAAAAAACATTGTAAGGTTGTGTATTTTTAACGTTGTAACTGCATCTGAACCTTTTAACGTGATCCAAACAACTCACAACCATCGATCGAAATATTTGTTGATTGGCGTCAGAGAAAGCCATGCTGTTTATATGTATTCGAAATCGATTGGTTAACCCTTGAGTAGAGTCTTATAAAGAATTATCCGGTGAATTATAGTAAAAAATAAAACCATAAAATAGTTTTTGTGATTTCCACTCGTCAATTTATTAAAAATTATAAAACCATGACAGCTGTTTCGGCAACACAGTGCCTTCATCAGATGGTATAAGCTGACTAATTTTCGTACAAACGATACTATCGTTCGTACGAAAATTAGTCAGCTTATACCATCTGATGAAGGCACTGTGTTGCCGAAACAGCTGTCATGGTTTTAGTATCGTTTGTACGAAAATTAGTCAGCTTATACCATCTGATGAAGGCACTGTGTTGCCGAAACAGCTGTCATGGTTTTAGTATCGTTTGTACGAAAATTAGTCAGCTTATACCATCTGATGAAGGCACTGTGTTGCCGAAACAGCTGTCATGGTTTTAGTATCGTTTGTACGAAAATTAGTCAGCTTATACCATCTGATGAAGGCACTGTGTTGCCGAAACAGCTGTCATGGTTTTAGTATCGTTTGTACGAAAATTAGTCAGCTTATACCATCTGATGAAGGCACTGTGTTGCCGAAACAGCTGTCATGGTTTTATAATTTTTAATAAATTGACGAGTGGAAATCACAAAAACTATTTTATGGTTTTATTTTTTACTATAATTTACAATGGATTTTCACCAAGTAAAGGCATCAAGCATTAATTAATTATCCGGTGCAGAATTATATATGAGCAAAGTAATTATAACTTGTGTCTATAAAATATTAACTTCCAATTAATAATAAATTTATACTGTGTGTGTTAAATTGTGTCTTATTTCTATTAGCAAAGTGTATGTTTAAAAATATAATGTATAGTGAAGGTTTCCAATGCGACGTCTAGCGCTCAAGTAGCGAATCCGGCAACCGCTATCTCGATTGACACGAAATTGAGCAAAGGCGGGACGGATTGAATTCGTCCCCTCGTTCAAATAGAACATTGATAAGTAAACCATTTTAATTGTTTTGTATAAACAATTTGGCGCCACCCGGAGATAATCCACTACGTTTGAACCTCAAATATCGGGAACCACGATACCTGGTCCCCAGTACGTTCGCTACGGGCCCAAACATCGTGAAGTACATCGCCGTGCGAGGACGCAGTGGTAAGAAACACAGACACACTTTCACACTCAGACACGCTGTTATATTTTACAGAGGTATACTATACGAATGAACAATAGCGGCCTCTTCTGTATATTATAAATTGGCTTCCATCGCGGGGCTTGAAGGAGGCAGGACATCCATACAAAATATATTATAAATTGGCGCTCACAACAGTGGAGCATTTTTAACGACAGATCTCATAAGATACGTTATAAATTGGCGACCAACCGGTGGAGCTTGAAAAAAGGAAAATACGAAGTTCTAGCGGCGGTCACGAAAGGAAATCAAGATGCACACAAGAGGTTTATTGAAAAAGTTGGCGAAGGAGAAAGAAATGGAAGAAAAACAAATGGAAATTCCAGAACCAGAAAAACGATTCAGCTATGCGGAATGGATGACAACATTGTTTAAAAAATTCAGCAGAGAGGTGGAATACATCGAGAAAAATACCACTGACCATGAAAGAGCACAAATGAGTCGCGCGAATGCAATGGGAACGCCAAACGACAAAATGACATTGAGAGACATTTATAATGAGATGTGGAAGTTAGACACCAAGTGTAATGAAGAAGAGACGGTAGGGACAGCCCACGAAAAAGACGATAACCAAATGGAAGGAATGACTGAAGAAGATTGGGAAAAATGGGATGAAAACTGCACACAGATGAAAAACGAAAGAACAGGAGTATACGCGCAGGTGACAGAGGAATATACACAGGAGGAGTATGAACAATGGAGACAATCGACAAGACAACCAGAAACACGAATACAAACAGAAAACGCAGAATTAAGGGAATGGATAAGAGTCATGTTTGAACTATCCAGAGAAGATATGTGTAATTGGAGGAAGGAACATAATCAAATAGAAGAGTTCGACGGAATACCAAATAATAAAACATGGGACAATCAAGTATTCAAAAAGCAGAAGAAATAGTCAAAGACGTGGAAGTGAAGCAACAGAAGAAAATAACAGTACTCACACAAGAAGAGGTACAGAAACTAATGGATTTATTTACTGAACAGAGAAAAGAAATGAAGGAAATTATGGACAAGGGATTTGAGTCAATTAATAACAATTTTAAAAAGATGGATGAGAAATTGGACAGATTTAATGAGGAATTAAGTGAAACTTTAGATAGTGGTTTCACACAATTGAATGAAACACTAGACAACCCTTCTGACGGTATCATTGAAGAAATAAAGAATAAAGAAGACAAAGGTGTATTGTTTTCTGGGAATAAAGATAACCAAAACGATGAGAAAATTGAGCACATAAAAACCAACCGGAGAAGAGTAAAGAAGAATCGAATAATTAAGAAGATTAAGAAAACAAAGGAAATAGGAATAATATATAAAAAGAAACTACTAAAAACAAGAGAAGAAGTGGAGATGATGAAGAACGGACTAATTGATGTGTTCAATTTACCCCTTACCGACCAAAGCAAATTAATGAGATATAAAAATTGTAGGAGGACCTTGAAAGAAATTATAGAGGGAATTCACAACCAACCAGCAGAGGAAAACTTCAGCAAATCAATAAGAAAAGGGAAATTACACAAATTTGACAGGAGTCACAACAAGATAGGGTGTCACAAATCAAGAAGGTATCTAACACACTTGAGTATACCAGAAATAGAAATGATGAATAAAGAACCACGTAATAAAATGAGGGAAACAGTCATGGTTACCAATGAACATATGTTATTAGAAGAATCATGGTACAAAATAGAAAAAACCTATATCACAAGGAAGAAAATAGTTCTATACACCAAGATTATCCGAACCACAAATGCAGAGGAAATGATGGACCATGGGTAAACCAAGTGAAGATAAACGCCGAGAAAAAGGGGACTGATTTCATGATAACCTACCTAAGTAATTTAAAAAATACCATGACAGTCAAACTTAACTGGAAGGAATTCAAGTTGAAAAGGCCAACCAAGTTAGTTGGAATAAAAAAGAAAGAATAATCTCAGCAAGTAAGTTTACTGATAAATAATAATGAAAAAATATATATAAAAAATGAATTTCAAAATTCAAAAAGTTATGTAAGGACAGCTTACACAGATAATTCGAGAATATTTTAGACCAATCATAAAAATGGAGAAATAAAATTACCAAGAATCCACATAAAGTAAGAAACAATAACTTACTATAATCTTTGAATAAAAATTAATAATAATGGAGTGAAGTTACAAAACATTCCTAACAAAATAAGATTAAGTTACAATAATCTTTAGCCAAAATATGAGGCACAAAAAAGCAAAACATACTATAAAGGAATAAGCTACAAATATTCCTAACTAGTAAGAAACACTAACTTACTATGACATTTAAAAAGTTATGAAAAAAAAAATAATATCAATCAAAACGATCAACTTCCACTACTATTTAGAAAGAAATGGGAAGTAAGATTAAGAAAACCAATGATCAAAAAACGAAACAAATAAAATAAACATTCTAAGAGTTGTAATATGAATTGAGATGAAACAAAAAGTAATTAAAAATGAATAAAAATGTGAATTGTATCAATAAAAAGCAATGCTTCAAGTATCATCAAGTAGTATCTATGAAGAAAGATGAAAAAATATATGACCCGAACTAGAGCAATAATGAAATACAAAGGTAAAAGATTCCCAACAAATGTTATGATTATTATTATTATGTTGAGTCACGAGGTGACTATGTTTAAGATTCATTAATTGAGATTGACTGTTGAATAAGTCCAGCAATCATTTTACTGAGCAGGGATGATGTTCCCCTGATCTCAGAATAAGAGTACAGTAAAGCCCCGATTATCCGCGGAATTAGGTGGCAAGGGCACCGCGGATAGTGAAAATCGCGGATAAACCGAAAAAAGACTAAAAATGAGTTGTAAACACGAAAAAAAATATTTCAGCATAAAAACTATGTTTTATTGTACTAAAAACATAATATGTAAAACTTTTAAAATATGTACAGTACAGCAGAAACCTTTGCTCTACGTCTAAATCACTAAAATAAAGAACAGAAAACAAAAAACAATACTGTACTGTTAACAAAAAGTGTTCAGTTACGCCTTTTTAAAAAAATCAGTCACTCGTTTTTGCTTCTTGCTTTGGAAACACCTTTTCTTTATTCTAGATTGTACTATCCTTAACATGAGTTTTCTGCCAGATGTGCGTCGTCGTTTTGTTCCTCTAAATATTGAAGCAATCCGTCTACGTGCTGCAAAGCAGTTTCGTGTGTCATCCGCGCAGGCGCCTTGTCTTCTTCACTTTCACTTTGTTCTTCTTCGTTCTCGTTCACTCCCATTGCTTTGTTCGTTATCTCTACGTCAGTCAGTCGTTCAAACCCCGGCTCACTTGCGTCGCATTCCAGCCACTCTTCTATGTTCTCTTCGTCGACATTCTCACTTCCCGGAACGGATGTCACTAGGTCAACAAGTGTAGCGGTCGGCATAACTTCATTCTCTTCTTCACAAATGTTTTGGTTGACATTTGTTTCGATACTCGGAAAGAGTTTTCTCCATGATTTAACAAGGGTTGAGGGTTTGATGTAATCCCATGCAGACGCAATATCGTAAATGCTATCCAAAATTGTATAATTCTTCCAAAATTCTTTGAGATCGCAGCCTTCTTCGATTTTTGACAGTAAAAACTTTGTTCTGTATGTTCTCTTCATGGTTACAATGACTCCCTGGTCCATAGGTTGTATCAGCACAGTAACATTTGGGGGCAAAAATTTTGCGAAGATTTGCCCGTCAGAAGATTTAAGCACACATGTAGCTGGGTGTGAAGGCGCGTTGTCAATTAACAAAACAGCCTTCTTTGGCAAATTTTTTGAGTCAAGATGTTTATGTACTTGAGGCACAAAAATTTTTCAAACCATTCTTGAAAAATCTGCTGGTTCATCCAACCTTTTTTTTGGTTGAAATAATCAACTGGTAAATTTTCTGCTCTTGTCCCCTTAAAAGACCTCGGTTTCTTAGATTTACCGATTACAAGAAGCCTAAGTTTGTGACTACCCGCAGTGTTGCTGCATGACAAGATTGTAATTCTTTCCTTGCTACTTTTGTGACCTGCCGCTTGATGTTCGCTTTCAAATGCTAAAGTACGAGTGGGAAGACACTTCCAAAAAATCCCTGATTCATCAGTGTTATAAATTTTTTCATATGACAGATCTTCAGACAACACAAACTCTTCAAAATCACGTTGAAAATCATCAGCTGCTTGTTGATCACCACTCAGCTTCTCTCCGTGTAGACCAATCTCTCTAATTCCATGACGTTTCTTAAAACGATGTAACCAACCGGACGACGCATCAAAATTTCCTTCCAGGCCTAACAAATCAAAAAAGATTTTTGCTTTAGCTGCAATGGTAGGACCAGCACGGGGGTGCCCTCACTTCGCACCTGAGCTAACCATTCCGCTAATGCCGAGTCAAGTTCATTATAGGTGGATTTTTTCATTGTTTTTCGTTTTTTCATCCCAGAAGCACTGTCTGACACTGATGCAAAGGCTAACAGTTTGTCTTTTTGCTTTAAAACATCTCGCACTGTTGTTTCCTCGATCCCGTAATTCAAACACATCTGCTTCCTTGAAGCGCCATTTTCTATTTTAGAAATCCTTTCAAGTTTTTGTGCAATCGTTAACACAACCTTCTTTCGTTTTTCAGCCATTATTAATTTCAGGAACTAACGAACTGATCACGACTGATCACTAAGCACGCTTACTGACAACTGACACCACTGGCAGACCGAGAGAATATGTACGTAGAGGGGGAAGGTTAGTGAACTTGACCAAAACAAAAGAGCAAGAGCCAAAACAAAATTCCGAGAAGGCCTATAGGATTACGATGCACAATAAACCTGTCAGAAATTTTCGACCTTCGCACTGTAGGGCCTATTGTATTTTCCCTGTTGTTGGCTTGGATTAAAATTGGTTTTTTTAAAGTTCGTAATTAAAAACATTTTTCGCGGCACTCGCGGATAATCCGCACCGCGGATCATCCGCTCGCGGATAATCGGGGCTTTACTGTAGTTTTGAACGACGGAGTTAGGTAAGCCAATAGAGCCCATCTGAATCGATTGCAGCTACAAAGTAAAGTTAGTTAGGGAAAATAAGATTTATAGGGAATAATTTATAATAAAAAATCAATAAGCCACTTCGTAATAAGAAAAAAATGACGAAGAAAAGAATCAGGAGAAAGGAAATAAAAGATACAGAATTAAGCATAAAAATCGAGTGAGAAGCAGGAGAGTTTAAGAAGAAAATGATACAATACAATTGATAATTTCATCAAACTTAGAATTACTTTTATAAAATGATCAATTTTGGTGGGAGAGCATTATATAACATCACCAAATTCAGATAAATTTTGATAACAATAAGTATGTATAAAAAATGCTAAATGATATTATGTTTGAATAAATAAATTATGTGGATAGTAAAAAAAATAAATAAAAGGTAATTAACATGGAAGGAGGAGGAGTAATAAACCGAAAGTGATTAATAAAGAAACTCAAATAATAGACTGACAGACAAACGACATTGACCCAACCCCAGAGATTGGCCAGTTAAGAAACCAGTTAAGAAATCAAAATAAAGAAAACAAGACGAATGAAGGAGAAGAAGAATGAAAACCAAGAAAGAACAAACCCATGAGGAAGAAAACAAAATGAAACTTAGACAAGAAAACTAGACAAGTGATAAAAAATAGAGATGGGAGAAATAATGTAACCCAAAATAATAAAGACAATGAAATTCGGTTAAGAACCAAAACTATTAATGAATGTTAGTATTGATAAAATGACAATTATAAACCGTCAGTAATATGAAACAATGTATAAAAGTACACTAACCAAAAGAGTTAGGGATATATGTAATTTGTTAACTAAGAAAGACACAATATTAATAATGTTATATAGATAGTGGGTAGAGAAAGAGAATAAAATGATGAGAAATAAATGGAAGTTGAATTAGTGAAAGTGATTTATACTAGAGTGATATAATACTAAAGAAACACTAAATAAATTATAATGAACACTAAATAATTTAAGAAAGTGCTAGTGAAAAATAAATACAAATATTGTCTATCATAAAAATAGTAAGAGGAGAGTAGGCTAAGGTAAAGACTTAGTAAAATAACTCAGGTTTTAGTTTTAAGAGTGAACAATAACATTTAACAAAGTTACAATGAATAGTATTTAGGATAGAACATTTATTCAGTGAATAATGAACACTAAGTAGTGATATTCACTGTGATGACTAGTAAATAGTATTGTTATAACTTAAAAATGTATTGTACAAGTTTAAAGGTGTGTTTCACAAAGAAAAGTAATTAGATGGTGTTAATATGGAAGGGAGAGAAAAAAGCATTAGAAAATAAGTTTGTATCAACATTAATTAAATACCCATGTTATAAGGGGAGTTTAATGGAAAAAGTTCAATAGAGGTGAGATTGTTTAGCACCAGAACAACAAATCAGAAATAATGAATGGTATAAACTGTTAGTTATGAAATGGATATGGCTGTAAGAGTTATACAGACCATAGACCTAGATGTTATATTTTATATTGGAAATGAATAGCAAATAATTAGCAAGTAAGATTGAATAACACAGTTGTTACTAACAAAGACTAAATTAAAACACATCCAGAGACATTAAACATAACTATAAATGCAAAATAACAATTTGGGACTAAATGAAATATATTGTGTATGAAGCCACAAAAATCCAGTAATGTGAAACAGGCCTAACGGTCAAACATAAACAATTACTGATTGTACAAAAATCACCATGCAATGGACAAATCCAAGGTGACTAATTCATCAAGGATGAAGGGTAGTTATTATTAAAAACCAAATATTAAATTAAGGAATTATATAAACAAAGAAATGTAATTAGTAAGTATAAAATTAATTGTAAATTTAGAAAACTTGATAAAACCCTATATTGTGGGTACCAAAATAATCTTTGTGAGAAAATATAAATGACAGTGCATTTAGATAATAACCCCGAAGGAAGATAAGAGGAGGAAGAAAGTCCGAAGATATGGGAAGATTTGAAAGAAATTCGAAAATTGATAACAATGTACTGATGTTCAGCTCACCCAATGAGAGCAAATAGGTAACCATGGAAACGACCGTTTAACGAGGTAATTACCGTTAAATAGAATTATTTGGAAAGTGACGCTATCGCAAGCCAGAGGCGAATTTTCAGTACCACACATTTTAATATTTAAAACATCTTAGAAGTAAAACCAAGTATAGAAATCGATAGTACCGAAGTCTGATGGATGCAGAATACCATTTCCAGAGGGAGAAGACGTTTAACTCAATATGAAATATCTAAATAAGTCCAAACCACTTTGAAAAAGATGCCGAAGCTTGAATAAAGAACACAGGAACAATATTGATGCCATAATCCTTCCTTCTTGACATCCCGAGTAATACCGTACTGCAAAGCTGTTAAGTATCAGTTAAATTATTTCAACTTCCAAAAAGTAAACGCACTTTGAACATTTCTCAATGTATGTTGAATACCACTGAATCATTTTTATTCTCTTACAAGGATTGATCCATAAAATTATATCACTGAAAATTTGTTAACTATAGAACTAACCTCATATTTATGTACGACTTATAAACATCTTGTATGACACTTAAACAAAACAATACCACTACACATTATCCTACATAAGGAAAAAACATTGTAAGGTTGTGTATTTTTAACGTTGTAACTGCATCTGAACCTTTTAACGTGATCCAAACAACTCACAACCATCGATCAAAATATTTGTTGATTGGCGTCAGAGAAAGCCATACTGTTTATATGTATTCGAAATCGATTGGTTAACCCTTGAGTAGAGTCTTATAAAGAATTATCCGGTGCAGAATTATATATGAGCAAAGTAATTACAACTTGTGTCTATAAAATATTAACTTCCAATTAATAATAAATTTATACTGTGTGTGTTAAATTGTGTCATATTTCTATTAGCAAAGTGTATGTTTAAAAATATAATGTATAGTGAAGGTTTCCAATGCGACGTCTAGCGCTCAAGTAGCGAATCCGGCAACCGCTATCTCGATTGACACGAAATTGAGCAAAGGCGGGACGGATTGAATTTGTCGCCTCGTTCAAATAGAACATTGATAATTAAACCATTTTAATTGTTTTATATAAACAATTTGGCGCCACCCGGAGATAATCCACTACGTTTGAACCTCAAATATCAGGAACCACGATACCTGGTCCCCAGTACGTTCGCTACGGGCCCAAACATCGTGAAGTACATCGCCGTGCGAGGACGCAGTGGTAAGAAACACAGACACACTTTCACACAAAGACACACTGTTATATTTTACAGAGGTATACTATACGAATGAACAATAGCGGCCTCTTCTGTATATTATAAATTGGCTTCCATCGCGGGGCTTGAAGGAGGCAGGACATCCATACAAAATATATTATAAATTGGCGCTCACAACAGTGGAGCATTTTTAACGACAGATCTCATAAGATACGTTATAAATTGGCGACCAACCGGTGGAGCTTGAAAAAAGGAAAATACGAAGTTCTAGCGGCGGTCACGAAAGGAAATCAAGATGCACACAAGAGGTTTATCGAAAAAGTTGGCGAAGGAGAAAGAAGTATAAAATTAATTGTAAATTTAGAAAACTTGATAAAACCCTATATTGTGGGGTACCAAAATAATCTTTGTGAGAAAATATAAATGACAGTGCATTTAGATAATAACCCCGAAGGAAGATAAGAGGAGGAAGAAAGTCCGAAGATATGGGAAGATTTGAAAGAAATTCGAAAATTGATATCAATGTACTGATGTTCAGCTCACCCAATGAGAGCAAATACGTAACCATGGAAACGACCGTTTAACGAGGTAATTACCGTTAAATAGAATTACTTGGAAAGTGACGCTATCGCAAGCCAGAGGCGAATTTTCTGTACAACACATTTTAATATTTAAAACATCTTAGAAGTAAAACCAAGTATAGAAATCGATAGTACCGAAGTCTGATGGATGCAGAATACCATTTCCAGAGGGAGAAGACGTTTAACTCAATATGAAATATCTAAATAAGTCCAAACCACTTTGAAAAAGATGCCGAAGCTTGAATAAAGAACACAGGAACAATATTGATGCCATAATCCTTCCTTCTTGACATCCCGAGTAATACCGTACTGCAAGGCTGTTAAGTATCAGTTAAATTATTTCAACTTCCAAAAAGTAAACGCACTTTGAACATTTCTCAATGTATGTTGAATACCACTGAATCATTTTTATTCTCTTACAAGGATTGATCCATAAAATTATATCACTGAAAATTTGTTAACTATAGAACTAACCTCATATTTATGTACGACTTATAAACATCTTGTATGACACTTAAACTAAACAATTACCACTACACATTATCCTACATAAGGAAAAAACATTGTAAGGTTGTGTATTTTTAACGTTGTAACTGCATCTGAACCTTTTAACGTGATCCAAACAACTCACAACCATCGATCGAAATATTTGTTGATTGGCGTCAGAGAAAGCCATGCTGTTTATATGTATTCGAAATCGATTGGTTAACCCTTGAGTAGAGTCTTATAAAGAATTATCCGGTGCAGAATTATATATGAGCAAAGTAATTACAACTTGTGTGTATAAAATATTAACTTCCAATTAATAATAAATTTATACTGTGTGTGTCAAATTGTGTCTTATTTCTATTAGCAAAGTGTATGTTTAAAAATATAATGTATAGTGAAGGTTCCCAATGCGACGACTAGCGCTCAAGTAGCGAATCCGGCAACCGCTATCTCGATTGACACGAAATTGAGCAAAGGCAGGACGGATTGAATTCGTCACCTCGTTCAAATAGAACATTGATAAGTAAACCATTTTAATTGTTTTATATAAACAATTTGGTGCCACCCAGAGATAATCCACTACGTTTGAACCTCAAATCGGGAACCACGATACCTGGTCCCCAGTACGTTCGCTACGGGCCCAAACATCGTGAAGTACATCGCCGTGCGAAGACGCAGTGGTAAGAAACACAGACACACTTTCACACTCAGACACACTGTTATATTATACAGAGGTATATGAACGAATAGCGATCACACAAAATTGGTTATAATATTCATTATACAGTAGAGTCTCGGTAATTCGAGTTAATTGGGGTGAGGCAACCTCGAATTTAGAAAAACTCGGATTATACGGATGAAGAAAAAAACAAAGAGTAATGTAAAAACAAACGTTTTGTGACGATTTAAAAATTATTTAAATTGCACAAATTAAATTTTTTGTTCTTATAACAAGTGAGAGTATAATCCACCCTTATCTGTACCTAGATACCTGTATCAACGTGCAAAAAGTCCAGTAGGAACATGCAAAGTACAATGTTATTAAGCGAAAACTAATAATCCTTCTAATTAAATAAAAGACGTATTAATAATAAAGGAAATATCTAACTCGTAACTAAGAAAAAGTAGCATAATTTATACTAGTTAATTTATGGACAATTAATAGTAATAAAGGAACGAACTACTTTTCTCTCAGCGCGTAAACCGCGCCAGCTTACAGACTCCCTGCCGCTAAACTAACCCCAGTCGCCGGAGAATCTTCGACATGTAAGCAGCTCAAAAATGTGTTGTGAAGTTACACTTACGTGTATGTCGCTAAACAACGATGTAACACGACGTTAGTTCTTCTAATCTATTTAATCCAGTGTAGCGTTAGTAAAACTCAAATACTAGTAATGTAGTACATGGAGGAAATATTAATAATATATAAAACACTTAGCCGACACATCTCTTTATGAACAGTAAGTGGTAAGATATGTTCCTTACCATGTAAAAGTAAACATCAGTGCTGTTAAAATAAAAACGAATTAAATGTAAAAAGTGAACAACGAACACCAGGAGAAAAGTTAACACTGTACGAACTTCAAGTAGCAGAATCCAAGTGTCATGACCTAGACCATAATTCGGAAACAACCATCCAAATGGAGGATCCAGATGAACAACGAACTACACCCAAGAAGACCTACTGAAGAGGATCATCTCGACCACCAACCGCAGACTCACGTTATATTCAGGTGACATTAAACCATAACTTCTGTGCATAACTTGTTTTTAACAACCGCAACAAAAAGAACAGTAAAGTTTCTTGTAAAGACTTTTTAGATCACATAAAGATTAACATTTAAATGTTTGTAATTTCTGTAATGCTATAGTAATAACCTGATGATGTTTAAAGGTAAAGTAAATCTGAAAATTACATCAGACTATTCTTCAATAGTTTGGATGATGTTGAGGTATGTTAGAATATTGCAAAGTTAAAGCTCGGATCCATGGTAATTGAAGTAATACACAGCTGTATGATTTTGAGATACTAAGAGTAACAATTTAAAGAGTATTTAATGCAGAATTTATAAGAATTTTCTCTTAAAAGTAAAGTAAAGTAAGTAAAAAACAAAAGGAAGACCATTAAAGCTATTATGTTTATATCTGTAGTTAAAATACAATAATAAAGAGATGTTTTCGCTAATATCCAGAGAGTGAATAAATTTATGTAACCTTGGACAAAATCCTGATATATACATTGTCATAATTTGTTGGTAAGTAAATTTTACTAACTACGGCAGCTAGTTTAATTAACAGCAAACAATTAAACTGGTTCCCTATGTTATAATGTCTTGACAGGAGAGACGTTATAGTTTATTGCTTACGGATAAGAAAACACAAACAATGTAGTACATACCTGAACTAGTTTAAACTCAAACGATAAAAGGCACACAAATTTATTTTTTAAAGAAATTGTCCAGAGTCTTTTGTTTTAAAATAGAGCCTCGTTTTTTAGCAGCAATGTCACGCCATCTTCTAAGCAGCATCGTGTCGGTCGGTGTAGCTTCTGCTTGCTGTGTCTAACGCAATGCAGTGTCTAGCGCTGCCAACCCCTCGGCGTGAGTCATCACGGGTACAGTCTCTGCACTATTTTCTTCTGCCGCTTCATTCAGCATTTCAACGGTTGAATCATCGGTCACTTCAAACTGTTCATCACTATTCAACCATTCTGAAACATCATTTTCATTTGACTGTTCACAACCAGGAAGTTTTTTTATCAGTCGTGCTAAGACCAAGTCATGTTCGTCTGTGGTGTTACAACTGTTATTTTCTTCTTTTAAAATCTTGTTCCAAGACTTCTTTAGTGTTTCTGTCTTTATGTCATCCCATGATTCCGCCACCCAGTAAACTACGTCTTTCATTATAGTATTCTTTAGAAATTCCACTATGGTTCCCTCGCCTTCTGTAGTTTGTAGGAGCCTCTGCAGCAGACGACGATGATATTTCTTTTTCAAGCATTCAAAAACGCCTTGGTCCATCGGCTGTATTAAACTCGTCACGTTTGGGGGTAAGAACAATGCTCTAATTTTACCACATTTCAGTTCTTCTTCGTCAGGGTGTGATCCAGAATTGTCAAGGGTTAATATTGCTTTGGGAGGCTAGTTCTTTTCCTTTAGGTACTTTTTGGTCTCAGGAACAAAACTTTCAAAAAACCACTTCTTAAAATATTTTTATCCATCCAAGCAGATTTCTGGTTAATGTATGTAACAGGAAGCGCAGACGGAGTGATGTTTTTTAAAGCTCTAGGCTTTGCAGACTTGCCTATTAACATTAGCTTCAGTTTATGTTCTCCACTTGCATTTGATGCAGCAAGAACTGTCACCCTTTCTTTAGATTTTTTGTGGCCTGGCGCAGCATTTTCTTCCCTTGAAGCTGAAGTTTTAGTAGGCAGCATTTTAAAATTTAGTCCTGTCTCATCACAGTTGTACAACTGATCGAGAGTAAGTTTTTCTTCTTCTATAATTTTTTTAAATCTCTCACAGAACTGCGTGACAGCCTCAGAATCCGCAGATAGCTTTTCACCACACATTTCAAGCTGCCTTACGCCGTATCGTTTTTCCATCTATCCAACCATCCTGAACTTGCTATAAAATCATCCTCGCCTTCCTTAAACTGGTTCCTGAAAAACATTGCTTTTTCTTGCAACATTGGGCCTGAAATAGGACTTCCTTTTTGCCTCTGTTGACTAAACCAAGTGAACAAAGCTGCACTCGTTTTTTCATAATCAGATTTCTTCATCGATTTGCGTTCACAGGTTAAAATCCCCATACACTTTTTAGAAGAATAGTTTTCAATCTTGTCTCTGTTCCTACGCCAGTCACCAACAGTCACTTCGCCGACTCCATAATCAGCAGCAAGTTTTTTTAGCGTTTCATCTCTGTCTAATCTTTTTAAGGCTTCCAATTTAACACTTAGCGGCACAAACTTCTTCTTAGGCCTACTCTTGTAACTCATTATATACAGTATATATAACAATTTACTGTAGTGAAAAACTAAACGTTGAATATACTGTGCAGTAAAATAACTAAAACAACAAGCAAACACTAGTAATGAAGCTTAGTGGTAACGCACAGGTACAACACTTGTATCAGCTGAGGCGGTCAGTCCGCTACTGATTTATTTACGTATTTATTTTTAGCGTTTCATGCTGTAGACACTTGGTCTGGCATGAGTCACGATATGGCGGGAATGTTGTTTACATTTACTGACAGTATTTATTTTTTTTTCCAGCTCGAATTACACGGAACCTCGAAATACCGGGGCTCGAATTACCGAGACTCTACTGTATATTGGCCATAATATATGCAATTTCATTGTCAGTGTGTTTAATTAGTGAGGTATTTTCTTCCATCAATTCTTCACGGATGTTCTTCAAATAATGGTTTTGGATGATCGTTATGGTTTGGTCATTTGTCTGGTCAGTCAGTCTGGTTATGTACCCAATAAGATCGGATCAGTGACGGGTCCTGTTGGATTCTCACTGCCGCTGTTCGTTTAAATGTTGGGCACTACTCTCGGCGCGGTCCTCTGGTCGATTGGGGTGGTTATTTTCAGTTGCTTCCATGCTTTCAACCGAGTGGTCGTTAAATGTTATTCGCTCCCGGCTTCTTCTACGTTCTTCTGCACTTCTGCTCCTAGGTCCCCTGTAACACCATCTTCCATCGTTTCTATTTTCGGCGCTGCCATAATTTACCCGTCGCCTGTATGTTTGATCCTGCCCTTGTTGGTTGTTATTGTTATATTGGTGGTTGGGCCTGTTGTACTGACCACCATTTTGGTTATTCCCTCTGTTATAGGGATTATTCTGATTACTATTATTGTTGTAGTAATTTTGGTTATTATTTCTGGGGTAATTATGGTTATTATTGTTGTTGAAGTTTCTGAAATTATTGGGGTTGTTTGGCGGGTTATTTGCCGGTGTATTGTTTCCTTGTGGCCCATTTGGATAATTTCTTGCATCATAATTCCTGTAATTCGGGGTGTTCTTTTGTCTGTTTAGTACGTAATGCTTCTCTCGTTCGTACTCCCCTAATAAAGCGGCCATCTCTTTAATTGTTTTTATTCTCCCACTCAATCTGCTTTTAGTAATTTCCCCATCATAGTGGTACGCTAGTTGGGTCACCAAACACTCTTCTGGGATATTAGGTTCTAGGTTTCTTGCCACACTGACCTTACCTAAGAAGTAAGCCGTTGGAGATTGTCCCAAGTAAGGGTCGAATCGGCCGTTACTGATATTGTTCCTAACTACATGCTGCGTCGCCTCCGACCAGTATTTGTTTTTAAACAGTTTTTTGAATTCTGTAAAATTCTGTATGTCCGGTCGTACTGCCGTCGACCTCCTTAAACATTTCATCAATCATGCCCTTGATAACCGTCCACCGGGTCTCCCTGGTTCTAGCTAGATTCTCTTCCACCCGTTCAATGAACTCAATTGGGTTTCGCTTGTAGTTCTTGAAATTGATCATCTCTCTATTTTTGCCGCATAAGATGTGTGAACTTATTAATGGTCTGTCCTTTAGTGCATTTATCTCTTCTTGGAGGCGTAATTCTCTTACTCTGAATTCTGCTATTCTTCCTTCTCGGGCTGTTGTAGTACTCTTAACTTCACCTACGGATGCATCCAATTGGTTATATTTCTCTTCGACCCTTGTTTGTATTTGTTCTAATTTGTGAGTTGTTTCTTGCCTGGAGTCCTTCAATCTTTCTTTTACTTTCACCTTCAGCTTTATTTACCTTGGTTAAGATTTCTTCCCGGACTTGTAACACCACTTCGCTGGTTCTCTCTATCTTCTCTTCCGTCTCCATTACAGTTTGTTTCAATTCTTCCCTGTACTCCGTCAATTGTTGTTGTAATGTATCTTGGTTGTATTCAATTTTATCGTTCAGCGTTTTGATATCTTCTTTCATTTGTCTCAAAGTTTCGCTGGTCTTCTCATTACTTCTCTCTATCTTTTCACTGATCAATTTATTCTCCTCCTTCATTTTCTGTGTCAAGGTTTCATTTAGTGCTTCAATATTTCTTTTATTACTCTCCTCAGTCCGGTCGAATTTTTCATCTATTTTCTTGAAATTGTCATTTATTGACTCAAATTTCTTATTCAATTCTTCGTTATTTTGTTTTAATAACTTTTTATTGTCCTCCTTCATTTCCTCTTTGTTTTTGTCCATATTCTTCTCCATTGTTCCAAATTGTTCCATCATAATCCTCATCAGATTATTTAGTTTCGTTTCTTCCGCAGTTCTTGTTGGTCCTGCCGGAGTTAATATTTCTTCCACATCTTCCACTGATGTTACCTCCCTTTCTTCCATTCTGCCGTCTTTCTCGGTCTCCTTTGCTAACATCTCTGCTTCCTTTTCAGCCTCCTTCTCGCGTTGCTTAGTCTGGTATCTTGTGTCGTATTTTGCCTCTTCCATTTTCTGCAGCCGCCGCTAGAATCTGTAGGGTTTAATGGTATAATTTTTTAATTATTCTAGCCCTACTAGTTGGCGCGCCACTTTGTAATAGATCGAGTTGTACGAGTTATACTGTCACCCGTTGTTCCGTTCGCTTCGTCACAGAAACGAAATACTGCCGTATTTGTCCTTACCTTAAGCCCCACTGTTGGGATCGTCACTTTGTAATATGACGTTTATGGGGGTGTTTATAATGTCACCCGTTGCAATCGTCTAATTCGTAATCTAACTGTGTAATTTTAGGTTGATTATTTGGTATTAATTTGTTAATTACTTTTGTGAAAATTAATCGTGTGTAGCGAGCCGGTTTATGCCCTTTCTCAATACTTACTGGCTAACCGTATCTCTTGTCGCTCAATTCAAATTTCACCGCCTCGCCACCTGATTGGCTCACGCTGTCTTGCAGAGTCGAGTTCGCTAACTAAAATATTTTTTGTTGTTTGTATCACCCACTCAATTATTACCTTTTTAAAATAATTCAAACATACAGTGTTTGGCAAGTACGAGGATTTATTCAATTACTTTTTATAATATCAGGTCAATTACAACTGTGAACAAAACATACATTTATTATAGCTCCGGCTTTTACAAGTTACGAGGTTGGCAGTCCTTTCTGATATCGCTCAGTCCATGCAGAGATGCCGTGATGGCGTATAGTTTTCGTTTCAATAATTTATTATCTCAGGGAATAAGTCCTTTTGACTACAGAAGTTGGATTATCGGCTAATAAATACACAAAATTATAACGTTCCTTAAAACTAAATACACAATAGTTGATATACTAAACCATACAAAGTAAGGTATTGGCAATGAGAATTAGAATAGGTTTGGTTAAATTCTTGTCAGCAAGTTATGTTTTTTGAAAATTATTATAATTTAATATCAAAGTTTATTGATTGATTATGTTTTATTAAGAGTGACATATTGATTACGTTCAGTTATTGAGTCTATTTTGTGATCAGTGAAGTGAAAATATCTATAGTTCGTTATTATGGATAATTGAAAATTTATTTTGAAGTGAAGTTATTATTTTATACTCATCGATTTCTTGATGTGGCTTCTTCGACGATCATCTTTTTCTTCAGGATACCTCTAGTAGTCCTGAAAATTACTAATCCAAAAGAAATTACTAATGGTACATTTAGTTCATTCTTATTTAATAACATTAAGTTCTATCAAAGGCTGTTTAGCTATACTATTACAGTCTGCTTCTTAAGTACTTTACACTGTACACTCACTGCACTTTTCCCTTCATAGAAGGTTTCTTTATTTATTAACACTTTCACTTTTTATAATGTGCTATTTACATAGCTTGTTATCACCTACTTATTTTTATCAACTTATTTATATCATTCACTTGATATTTCCTACACTGTTTGTCTAATTAGTTTAATATCACGGTGTGGTTATTGGTCATTAATAATGGTTTTTATTTTCATTTCACATTGATCACTTTTTGTTATTAATTATTGCCTCTATTTGGCTCAATGTATTTTTTACTTGCTTTGACTATGTTTATTATTAATAGGGTATTGTTATTTTTAGCTTCCTACCTCATATTTATATATTCATGTTTCTTCTCCTTTCATATAATATACATAATATCTCTATCTTACTTTTTATTGTTTACATGGTTACATCTTATTTGTGCCCTAACTGTTTTAGTGCATTGTTTTACATACATATATTAGTCATATTTTGGGGATTACAATGATTGTTGTTATACTCTTGGTTACATTTGGTTTCTTGTTCCTTCTTTCTTGTTCCATTCTATTTTTCTTGTTTTTCTCCAATCTATTGGGTCAAGTCATCGTCAGTTCCTTAGTCAATTGTCATTTCGTAATTGGGTTATCAATCTTTATTTTATAAGTTTCTAATATTTCTTCGTATCTTCAGCTTTTCTTTTTATTAATTATTATTGGTACTTTGCGCTATCTTATGTAATGTTACAACATGCATACAACTTACACATGAAACTTACACAAATATTACACCACACAGAACTTGAAAATGTAATACAACACACACTAGACAACATAGAAAAACTCAAATTGACAATACATGATCGACAACAAAAAAATAACAAACCTCACAACACGCGCAATAGAATCAATCCCTGAACCGGCACACAAATTCCACACACGCACAGTAAATACAACTAATGTTAATTTCACAACAGATGAAATGGATTTAATAACAAAGGACTGAAACATAATTTGAAAACAATACAACTAACAACAAAAACCACAATAGACACATACGAGACATAATCATAGACACAGAAACAGCTGTACAAAACACGCATATTAACGAACAGGACCCAATACGTCACGACATAAAACGGAAGCTCCAATGCACACATATACAACCAAAAAGACACAACAAAGAAATAAAAACGCTTAACAATGTAAAACAAAAGTTGCTTGAACACAACATAACAATCCTGATAAAGGGAACATAAACGTCATAATGGACAAACATCAACTAAACACTAAAATTGAAAATTTCTTCAATGAAAATAATATAACGGAAATAAATAAAGACCCGACACTAAAATTTCAAAAACAGATTAACAAATTTGTAAATAACACAAAACATATAATCAAACCAGAAAGCACCAAATACCTTAAACAAATAAAACCTAACCCCCCTAAACTAAATGCATTACCAAAAATACACAAACCTAACATTCCCATCAGACCATTAATAACACAAGCTCCCTCCCACAAAATCGCAAAACACCTAGACAAAATAATCAGAGAAAACATTAATCTCAGTAACAACACATCTATCAAAAACAACATCGACCTAGTCAAGAAAACTGAACATATCCACATCCCACACAACTCAACACTTGCATCTTTTGATAATACCAATTTATACACTAATGTCCCAATTCAAGAAACCATACAAACACTAGAACAATTACTCAGACAAAACAACACACCTGAAACACACATACAAGAGATCATCACACTTACCAAAATAATAACTGAGCAAAATTACTTTACATACAATAACAAGATATACACACAAACAGACGGTCTCCCGATGGGATCCCCCATATCAGGAATACTGGCAGAAATATATATACACAACATAGAACAGAACCACATAATAAACAACAACAAATACACTAAAAAAATCATTTACTGGCACAGGTATGTAGATGATATATTACTTTTATTCAAAGGCAACACAAGACAAGTTGAAAACTTCCACAAATACATAAACACAATACACCACAAATTAAAATTTACACTGGAAATTGAACAAAACAATAGTATAAATTTTCTAGACCTAACAATTAACAAAACTAACAATACACACACGTACAAAATATACAGGAAACCAACCACAACCGACATGGTTATACACAACACATCAAACCACCCAACACAACATAAACATGCGGCCTTCAACCATATGCTCCATAGACTAACTAAAATACCCTTAAGTAAACAAGATTATACTGACGAACTCAACACAAACAAATACATAGCAATGAAAAATGGATACAACCCTAATTTAATAAACAAACTACACAAACGCATCAAAAACAAAAACAACAAAACACAAAATACCATCAACACACAACACAATAAATACATCACACTCACATACCATAACTCCAACACACACAAACTCGCCAACACATTCAGAAAACACAAGTACAAAATAGCATACAGAACTAACAATACCATCAAAAAACACATCAATGATACAAACACGGACATAGACAAATACAACAAAACAGGTGTTTACAAATTAAATTGTAATAACTGCAATAGTTTCTACATAGGCCAGACGGGAAGATCTTTTTCATCCCGTTACTCTGAACACTTAAAAGCTTTATCCAACAACAATATACATTCCGCGTTTGCCACACACATACACACACAAAACCACAGCTACACCAACATAGATAGCCTACTAATCTTGAAATATTACACTACTTACCCAAAGGTCGAAAACTCAACACAGCAGAACAATATGAAATATACAAACACCACACAACACAACCAAACAACATACTTAACGACCAGTTACAATATAAATCACATACACTTTTTGACACAATTATACAAAAAAACAAACAATAATTTGGATCCCCGCGCCAATCCCCTTCCTCCACACACCACCCCCACTATACCTTCCAAGCAATAACCGTTACAAAGTCTGGCAGTCTGTCTCTAAGCTGACGAAGGCGAACACTACGCTGAAACGCGTTCGACGAGAAAAGACAAGTAAGTTCACAAGTGAAAGTTTCATTATTATATAAAGTGTAGTGCTGTGAAAAAAGATGATGAACAATCAAGACAACATAAACATCAATTAAACATATTAATACAATATTTCCTTGTGATTAATTCCAAATGATATTAAGCCATAACTGAATCTTCAACAGTTGTTTACTATTCTAATATTAAAATCTTTTTAACGATTACATTATTATTAACTGTCCTTTCATATCATTTTAAATTAATAATATTGGGTTTTACCTCTGTACATCAGAAATCATATATGCTGTGTATTAGCACACTAATAGTCATTTTTGCTTAAATACATTGGTAATAATATGAATTGACAACTTAGAATACTAATGGCTCACAAATTAAAATATGATAGGTAGTCAATACTACTACTATCTGAACCCTATTAATTACCTAGTTTATTGCACTTTGGTTCAGTTTGTTATGTACGCTTGTGTTCACTAATAATTGCTGTTAATTGCCACAGTCCTTTCTGTGTTTAGCAATTATTAGCTTTCACTCATTTTTACCACTCACTGATAGTTTTTTATCACTCTTAAATCTTTTTCACTGATTTATTAGTGTCTATCCCTATCAATGGGGTTCTATTTAATTTGGTATTTTCCACTATCACCTTGCACTCTATATGTTTGATTTAAGTGTTACTGGTGGGTATTGCTTAACTTAAATTCTCTTTCTCTTTTTACAATGTTCATTATTTCTCTAATTCCCTATCTCTCACTTTACAAGGCTCAATTATAACGTTAACAAGTTCATGTCGTATTAGATTGATTTATCATAGTTATTCTCTATTCATTTGGTTAGTGTACCTTTCTAAATTTAAGTTATTGAAATTTAACACTTATCATTTACATTGCTTGTTTGGGTTGACACTAATAATTATTATTTACAATTGTCATTCATTGGTTTCTTTTTTCATTATTTTATTGGATTGTAACATTTCAACTTTTTCTATTATATGCTATTTGTTTGTGTTTTACCATTTCCTTTAATTTCATTTCATTGCATTTATTATGGTTTTTACCTTCTCATCTGGTTTCCCTTTATTTGGTCTATCACTGGTGTTGTGGCTGGTTTTAGTTATTCACTTCATTTTGTGATGATCCATATATCTTTCCATTGGTGTAGGGGCTGGTTCTAGTTATTCACCTATTTTGTTATAATTTCTATATCCTTATGTTAGTGTTGGAGCTGGTTCTACTTTCTCACTTACCATCTATTTGGTTATTATGGTTAAATCGCCTTGTATCATTGTTTTCAACGTTTTATTTGGCTTCGTTGCTTGTTACTTTTCTGATTACTTTTATATGCTTGATCGTATTATTATTTTAATTACCCATTCTTTTATCTCTGACTCATCCCTTTTAATCATAGTGTTAAGTATTTAATAATTTATCATGTTTCTTCATTAGTGTTTGTTGAAGATATGTACCATTACAATATTCGCAGTGATCTCGTCAATGAATCCGGAAATGCTAACCCTGGACTCTTGTTGAACTGATTTCACACCCAAGACATTCCCTATGTGATGGGCTGAGACAATTAATTTACTGTCATACCTGCTTTTTAATAAATCAATGGCTACCGCATAATTTTCATTGGTGATTGGAAGAGATTTTATTACATTTAACTCAATGAAGAGTGCAAGTAGTGTAGTTTTTGAATATCCGTCAGGTCAGTTGTGATGTGTATTAATTCCACAAATATATTATAATAGTGTTGCCAATCAATAATGCTACCTGAAAAGGGAGGCAATTTAATCGGTTCTAACTGTATCGGGGGAGTTTTAATTGGAGTAATTTCGGTTTGAATCAACGGTTTCTGGTTCACCTCCTCTACTTGTTTTAATAAATGGTGTAACTTGCATTCGATATTGCAGAGATCATCCTCGGTTTGAACTTTGTCACTGGCTGATGAGAAATCGGAGTTGTCAGCCTCAATTTGAGTCTGAATATCGTCATATTTAGCGGACAATTCCATTAAATGGCGGAACTTAATTTTTTATGCATGATGATCGCTTATGTCTGGATCGAAATTATCCGCGAAAGTATTCACACGGGATATAGACGCCTTAATTGTGCCCCGTTTCTTTATTAACGCCTTCACATCAGCCATGACCGCAATGTAAAATGTGATTTGAAAACAATATTTAAACGTAGAGTAGGTGAACAATTGTTGTAATTTTGAATAACTTGCTAAAATCTGATATAATGAGGGAGCCAGTGATCGGTATACACCTTAATAATTACTTACTATAATAGATACTTATTATCTCTTTTAAAAGAATAGTTATGAGCATTATTGAAAATATGAATTATTCAAATGACAATATACATATCGTCTTATCACGACACTTGAGTTTCTTAATGCGCTATTGTGCAGCTATGTAAATGAAAATTTATGTACATATGTACATATGAAAATCTAGTTAAAAATGAAAGTTTATGCTCACTTGACAATAATATCTGCTTACATAAAAAGTATTAATAATATTATATTAAATGTAAAATATTACTCAGTTTGCTGTAGCCATGCATTATATATGAACAATTATAAAGAATGAAAGTTTATAATCACGTGGATGTTGAATCCTGGCGTGTTCAAAACGCTTCGGTCCTGTTGGTTCCGTGTTGATCCCGTCCGGCAATCCTTTGAAGTTGGCGTACCGCCTGTTTGTGCTGGTCGGGTGACACTTGACGTTGTAGCTCTGCGTAATTTTAAAGTTGTGGAATCTCGTTGCTGTAGAACAAATGTCTTGTAGTCTCAGAGTTGACGCTCTGCAGAATCTTGCATGTCACGTATGAAGTTTGTTTTTAGGAAAATAAAGGCATGCCACAGCCAGCAATCTAAAATTCGAAAGTGTTTGGGCTTGAACCAAAGTTTATTTGGGCCCATTAAATGAAATGTATTTGAAATTGTGATGGACCAAAATGCGGCCCTATGATCAAAATGTGAAATCTGGTCGCTGTGGACCAAAAATGCGAAATCCAGCCCGGAGGACCAAAATGTTGCATCTTAGAAGCTCTCGACGTACTCTTGAGTTGTTCTTAGGAACGCTAATTGGAGTTAGCTGGTCAGAAATTAAATAATTAAGTGGACTGTATGCTTTGTATATAAATAATTATTTATTGAAATTTAGTAGATATGATTGCTGGCACGTGTAGTATTACCGCGGCATGATGCCCGATAATTGAAGTAGAATTAATTATTGAATGACATAATAGTGTGCAGTAAGGCTGAGATCGCCCAAGTAAACTTAACGCATGCTGAACATGCTAATAATTTAAAATAATGAAAATCATGTAGCCAAGACCGGCGATTGAAACGAGTGGCCTGCTCGGAGTCTTGTGTAGAACTAACATAATTTTGACTGCAGTCAGCTTTGGTCAAGATCGGCTGCAGATAACAGAGAAAACGTGACGTCAGCTACACGTGCCGCAATGCGGTATTTAGAATACAAATTTTACAAGGTTCAAAGTTTGACCAGAAGTAGTATTGTGTTAATAATTGTGTGAAACTCTATTAATAGACATTGTTATTGCATGTGGACGAATCTAACTGGAAATGTTGTACGAGTTAATTAGAAAGTGTGTAATTGTGGTAATTAAAGCTGGTGATTACTGACTTAATTGGTGTCTTGTATTTAGTTTTCCACAGTACCATACGATGATCAGTAGACCATCGTAGCAATATTTAATTTTTACATATATGAAAACTAGTAGAAAATATTAAAAATAATGTACATTAATCAATTTGTTTGTTGTTTGTTTTCCAATGGCTCCCCCTTGGTACATTTAACCCATTTGGTAGTGAGCTTCCAAAAAAAAACCACTGTAACTTCTGAGTTCTTGCATTTCCCGGTTCAGCATCACACACTCCAATAGATGATTTTTGTTCATTTTTGAGTTCTGCACAATACGCATTATTCTGTGGTAGAAATTTTTAATTTGTAGAGATGCGCTGAGAGACAGTGATGGCCAGTATCCAGTGTAAAGTTGGCGACTGCTTCCTTCCTAGGTTTTCTACAGTTTTCATTCCATAACTGTTCAATCCCTGACCATGTTTTTCCTTTTGATATGTTTCTTGCTTCTTCCAGGAAGTGAGAGTTTGTTTTCCTCGTCATCAGTCTTCTTAGGGTGCTGAAGTCGTGGTTACTTTCCCGGTGGTAGATCTTTGTCCCTCGCTTTGCCAAGATGTCTGCTGTCTCTCTCAAGATGCCTATGTGAGATGGGATACACTGGATAACTATCTCCTTGTTAAGTGCTGTAAGCTGTCTGGTGAGTTGCCTTGCTTCCAGTGTGCTCTTGGATGTTGCTCCTGTATTAGAGAATGTTGCCTGGATGGCAGACTTAGAGTCCACTAAAAGGACACTTTTGAAAAGGAATTTGGCATCCAACTGATTTTTTGCAATGCCACTTTGATAGCCTCTACTTCAGCATCGTAACTTGATTTATTTTGTCCCACTGCAATATAGTGGGAAAACAATGAGGAGAACACTTCTACTCCAGCACAACCCACTTCATCCAGCAAGGATCCATCAGTGTATACATGTAGCCAGTTTTCTTCCGGAAATTGGTCATTGGTGATTGTTAGCATTATCTGTTTTAGTTCTTCTGGAGATCTTGTCTTCTTCTTAACATCTTCTATCAGATTGAGATGTACTTCATACCTATGAAAGTCAAGTGGATTTTCCAGGGGGATCACTTTATTAACTGCTGTTGGTATGCTGTGGCATTGAAGGCAGTTGCTACTTTGGTTTAGCCAGATCTTTTGCGTTTTGAGTCTCTGTGGTTCCATCCTCTCATGAACCCATGACTTGTAAGGTAGTGACTTAATTCTGAGGTTTAGCAGTGCTGCCTGTTGCTTAATTTCCACTGTTATTGGTTTGTTGCCTGTATATAGTTGTAATGCTGTAACTGGAGTTGATTTGACGCCACCTGTGATGAGTCTTAGGATGTTGGTTCCAGTCTGCCCTCATTTGCAGGAGTGCTTGTGATGATTCCTTCGCTGTCGTAAGTTATTACTGGCTTGGTATATGTTCTGTATGTCATGTTTAGAACTTCTTGTGAACATCCCCATGGTACTCCGCTGAGACGTTTTATAAGGTCGTCAAGTAGTGTCTTGAAAATAATGTACATTTCAAGAAAATGACTGTAGCAAGTAGTGTTTGAATGTATATATAAAGTTGATAACAGTATTTGAAGGTTTTTTAGCAAACATAGCTGATGTATGTTTTGAAGGCTGTCCAGAATTTGCAAGGGGTGTTGACAGATGTTAATTTTGTCAAATTATTAATGATATCTGGTTTCAGTACCAAAAATTCCATGGCCCATGTTAAAAGTTTACAAATTTTAGAAGTTAACAGTACAATGAGATTTATGTTTAAGATTCCCTTTAGTTTGATACCCAGAATGGTTTTTAGAATTAAAAAAAAAAATTATTTTTTTGGACCCAGAGGTTTAAAATTTTGAATTTCTAACACTGAATACTACAGTAAAATATTGATACCCATATGGATTTTTGCGAATTTTGCCCCCTTAAATTTTTGGCTCCCACACTCCTATTTATCAGAGAGCAATCTAAAATATCGGTATGGAGAACCATACATGACTTCCATGTTCTAAGATTTATATTTAAAATCATATTCGAAATGAAATATTTCCATAGAAACTACGTCTTTCTACTTATTGCTTCAGCATTAACCACAGTACTGTGGTCACTAACGTATACCACCTCACGTTTTCGCACTCGATTTTCACTGATGATGGCAGTCGATGGCACTGCCGAAAAGTCTGGTTTTGCAGAAAAAATTGGACTACGGCTAAACAGCCCGGGAAGCAATTTTAACAAAAAACTACTTCTTTGTTGCCGATAACGTAGTACACATATAAAAAATTCTCCCCTCCACCTTCAACTATAATTTTTAATTATAGAAAATTACCCCCACCCCGTTCACCTAACCTCTTCATTTATAGATATTTCATCTACGTTCCTACAGTGGATTATTATGAGCTTCTTATCAGGATACTTTATTTATAAAAATTAAGTACTTTACTCTTGTTAAATCATAAAATGTTTCAGGTAAACTACCCCTTTCTCTTAACCGATCTCCAAAATCAATAGACCTTCCGTCCTCTACAATTCAGGGATGCATGCAAAAAAATATTTGATTCTGTTTGAATGTGCGGCAGTTATCGTTCGTCATAAAAAAATTACCCTTTTTAAAACATAAAATGTTGCTGATAAACTACCCCTCCCTGTAACCGATCTTCAACAAAATCAACAGACCTTGAGTTCTCTTTAGTTCAAAAAGGTATGCAAAAACCTAGTTGATTCTGTTTGAATTTACGGCAGTTATCGTTCGTCGTATAAAAAATTACCCTTGTTAAAACATAAAATGTTGCAGGTAAACTACCCCTTTCCCTTAACAGATCTTCACCAACACCAATAGGTATTGAGAACTCTACAATACAGGGTTGTATGCAAAACATCATTTGATTCTGTTTGAATTTGCGGCTGTTATCGTTTACCATAGAAAAAAATTACCCTTGATAAAAAACTGTTGCAGGTAAACTACCCCTTTCCCTGAACCGATCTTCACCAAAAACGACAGGTCTTGAGTACTCTACAATTCAGGCCGGTATGCAAACAATTATTTGATTCTGTTTGAATTTGCGGCTCTTATCGTTTGCCATAGAGAACACCCTTGATAAAACATAAAACGTTGCTGGTAAACTACCCTATTCCATTAACCGATCTTCACCAAAACAATAGGTCTTGAGAACTCTACAATTCAGGGCTGTATGCAAAACATTATTTGATTCTCTTTGAATTTACGGCAGTTATCGTTCGTCATAGAAAAAATTACCCTTGTTAAAACATAAAGCGTTGCAGGTAAACTACCCCTTTCCCTTAATCGATCTTCAACAAAATCAACAGACCTTGAGTTCTGTACAATTCAAAAACGTACGCAGAAGAGTAGTTGATTCTGTTTTAATGTACGGCAGTTATCGTTCATCATAAAAAAATTACCCTTGTTAAAACATAAAATGTTGCTGGTAAACTACCCTATTCCCTTAACCGATCTTCAACAAAACCAACAGGTCTTGAGAACTCTACAATTCAGGGCTGTATGCAAAATATTATATGATTCTGTTTGAATTTGCGGTTGTTATCGTTTGCCATAGAAAATACCCTTGTTAAAACATAAAACAAACAAACAAAATTACCCTTGATAAAAAAAAACCGTTGCTGGTAAACTACCCCTTTCCCTCAACCGATCTTCAATAAAAACAATAGGTCGTGAGTACTCCACAAATCAGGGCTGTATGCAAAAAATTATTTGATTCTGTTTGAATTTGCGGCTGTTATCGTTTGCCATAGAAAAAAATCTACAAACACACACACAGACACTTTTCGAAAAACGACTTTTTTTCATGTTTTGAGTGTAGTACAATCAGAATCTGCAATAATCTCGAACACGATTTTTTTTGCCATCACCATACTTCCATTTCCTTAAGGAACATGGAAGTAAAAACAATAGAAGTGTGTGTAACAGCATGCTAAGTTTTATGAAAATCAAGTAAGTGATGCATTCATTTTCTCTTCAGACATCCTGCAAACAGACAGCCAGTAAGACTGACAGCTGAATGCCAGATGGTCGAGTTGTAACTAAGCACTTGCTTTGCTAAAATTTGTTCTTTATTTGTTGATGCAACTTGACAATCAGATCTCAGTAATTATTTTTATTTATGCATTTGTTATGCTTGCATCTGGGATGAAATAGTTAATGCTCAGTTAGGTAAAAGAAACACTATACTTGGAGTACAGTTACTTTAAAGATTCAGAACAAGTTGATCGTGAAGTTGAAGAAGGCAGTAAGAAATAGGCTGACATTCCAAGAACATAAACCATCTCAACAGTTCATCAGATAGTTACACGTGTTTTTTAATAACATTTTATAAATATATTAGCTAACTGTTCTGTGTGTTTGGTAGTTAATGTGAGGTTGGAACTGTGCGCAGTACATAGTTTGTTAATTTTCTCGTCATTTATTCACATTTATAGTTTTATTTAACTTGTCCAGTTTTTGTGTATGCGTATTTCTTTGTAACAACTTTTTAATTTCATAAACTACCTATAATACTACTAGCTGGATACCCGTGCTTCACTACGGTGATTATCGAAAAAAAAAACAGAATGTAAAATCAGAAAATAGAAATAGGTTATTTGTGAAGCTTAGATACCGGTATTTTGAAACTGAGAGGAACTATTTAAGCTCTTTAAGCTCGATCAATTTGATCAAGCATGATCAATCAACTATTAAAGCTTGAAAATTAATGAGTTGTTAAATATTACGCTGTATTATTTAGTTAAAGAGGGTAAGCTAAGTTTCTGTTAGAGATTAAGACAGTCCTTTATTGTAAGTCTAACAATAATAAAATAGATGGGCTTAAGCCCTTTGATCCCACCACCACTCCAGGTTTTTTGGTCGACTAATAACTTGCTTAACATATACTTTCAGTAGCTCCCTCAGATTAAGTGCTCATGACCTCCCTGTAAACAACATTCCTGGTTTTGCTCTCTCGCTGGAGGATGACCAGGCTGTCAGGTGAACTGATTTCTGGAGAATGCAACGTACTCTGGGAAAAACAGTCACTCCTCAGATCCACACCAGCCACTATCAAACTCTGCTCCTGTGCATTATTGATGGTCATGGCATCCTGCAGGAAGGATAACTAAAAAAGCGGTTTTCGCGTTTTCTCGCGGATAGGCGTTAAAGCTTTCAAAACTCTTTCTTAGTGAGCACCCAGAAGCCAAGAGGAACTTATGTGAACTCAAAATAAACCCTCAGCACCACATAGCAAGGAATAGAGGGACAGCTGAACTGTTTTGCGATTATTTTCGTGCCTCCTTGTGGTTATAGGTTAGATGAAAAAAATACTGTTTTAGTAACTCCCCAAAAGCCTAAAGGAAAGTAAAAAAATAAACATTAGACTTCCAGGAAGCTTACAGTTGAAAAAAGCTCCATTATCGGTGTCACTGTTTTTAGCGGTTTTTCGCGTTTTTTCGTGGTTAGGCATTAAAGTTTTCAAAACCCTTTCTACTCGAGCACCTAGAAGCCAAGAGGAACATATGTGCCGAATTTCAAGTTTATAGTTATGGAGATTTCGTGATGAGTGAGTGTATGAATAAGTAAGTGAGTGGTATTTGGCTTTTATATATTCCAAAGTTACAAGTATTTCAGAAATTCACACAAATACATTACCATGTACTCAACACAACTATGAAGTGTATTACACCAGCCAGGTCGCAGGATTTTTTTTATTCTCGTTGCGTCAAGTATATGTAGTTGCACAATAATTAAATCATTTTCAAAGAGGAGTGAGATGTTGTTGACATGAAATAATTAATTAAAACCGTTTCAAAATAATCATTCTATGATTTATTAATATTAATAGAAAATATGCAAATATTAACAAATTTGAATCTTAGATAAATAAAAATATTTATCTTTTATAAGTTTACACACATACAATGTAACCTTCTATGCTGTACATGACATATAAAATAAGCAACCATATAATCTTACTAGCTAAACAGACATGTTAAACAAATTATGTAAACCTTTTTATTTCAGTGTGTCTGACATTGACTCAAATTTTAAATAATAGCAACTCATTTACAAACAAAAATAATATTCAATCTCAAGAATAAAATTAATTGTTGCTCTAAACAAAATAAAAAAATATAACATTTACTTCCAACCTATTATTTATTTCTATTGACACATCCAAATTTTAATATACAACAAAATATTAGTATTTTTAAATTTTCTTGTTAAATTAAATTCTTTTCTTTAACTATTATTTAAATTTAAAACTTTAAGTCTTTACTGTTCATATATAAGTTTCTTTTTGAGAGAGAGTTCTTTTCACAAACAAAAATGTAGGCCTAATTGTTTATTCATCACCTGCGTACTGCCGACGTTACCGTTGCGTGTGTTTGTTTCCTGAATCCTGAGAATTTGATGATGATGATGATGATGATGATGCTGATGCTGTTGCTGTGTTCTCTGTCTCTACGGGTTGTTGTTTGTGATGGTCCAGAGTTCCTCCATAAGTCTTGGTGTGTGTGTGGTAAAGATGTCCTGATCGATCAGCAGACTAGCAGTGTGACATTGTGTGAAGATATCTTGAGTCTCTGAGACTGCCCCAAAATTGCTGGTGGTATTTATACTGGACGGCAATCTTACAAGTCCAGGACTGTTTCTACCTGTTAGATATTGTCACTTCGTGCAAACCGTCCTTTTAATTACAAATCACTTTTTGGTTCATTTTCACGATTTAGTAAACATCCTCGTAGCACGAGCGATATCATCGTTTGCGTAATTTTTTCCTGGTCACTCACATATAACCACATTTATTAATTACTATTTAATTATACTAGTAATTAACATTAAATTACATGGCGTCTTTATTATTGCAAATTTCTGCAATACTTTTACATCACTATTTTCGTTAAAAATTCCTTTGTGTAATGGTGTTTTTATAATTGGGGTAAGTCTTTGTCCACAGGTTTAAAACGTATTAATTAGTTTATTTTTATCCGGTTAAAATTTGATTACAGATGTACGCATCACCCCATCTTTGCATTGTCATAGCTTGCGTTCGCACACACAAGCGCTGTATTCACTCATGGGGGCAGGTGTACGCTTTCTGACAATTCTTATCCTGCATAATATTGTTAAAAACTGTTCATCATATATTTTTCTATGCTAAATATTTATAAACATACCGCCCTGGGCAAATATATGTTTTGTTACAATATATAGATGAAGGTGTAAGTGTTTACTTACAAAGTAGGATCAGTGTGTCTTTAAACTTTTGTATTGAGAATATCTTTGAACCTTTGTGTACAAGAACCCACTTATTATATTAATATAAATAAAAAAAAAACAGAATAAAGTTTAGATATATTTAACATTTGATCTGCTTACACTAATTACTAGGAGACCTAAAAAATTTATATCATGAAAATTTAGTTAACTTCTTACTAATAAAAATAAATTAGATGGAGTTGACACAGAAACAAGTTAATGATCATCAAGCAAACAAAATATTGTTAAATGTAGTAATAAAACTTGTAAAGATATCATTCTAGATGGCAGAAAAATTATGAGTTATGTATAAACAAAATGTTTCCTTGTTGGTGAATACAGACAGAAGTTGTATTATGAATTTCATTATGTTTCAGAGTGATTAGTATAGTAACTGACCTGCCTCATTAAAATAATTTATCGTACCTATCAGTGATTACAAAGAACCATACACCATGAAGTATGTTAGTACATTATGTGTTTACATGTTGTACATGGCATGTTATATGTATTATAATAGGAAATTTGAGCTATTTGTAATCAAGTTAACTGTATCAAATTTTTTATATTTTGAAACGTTCGTAGATCAGTACAGTAAGGTATATGTTAATGTATTAATCAAAATAGGTCATTTCTTTCTTTTAATAGTTTTTGTTTATTTTCTTATAGTATGGATTTATAAATTGGACATAGTATTCCTTACAAAGTGTAATTCATATTTTTGTACAGCACTATCATTAACTGCAGACTAAAGTTTTCTGGAAACTATCCTGTCTGAGGCATTATTATGAAACATTCATAAACTATATATCTGTTATTTTCAGTTTATTTGAGTATGTTATATGGACTCCTGTTGGATCTTTATCCTTTCCTTACTTCAAACCATTTACAACTTTGTCATGTTCATTCCTTATACACGTTCATTCCTGTAACAGAACGTTCAAGTAGTTCAACTCCTTTTCTTCGAAAGCTTAAGTTACAATTCCTCAACATTGCAGAGCTGTTCTTTATACATTTCTGTTTATTTTATATTTACTTTTAGCGAATATATAATGTTCCATATTTCCATTTGTTCGACTTACTGCCTTATGGTTGTAATTTATTGAAAACGTATCTTAAATAATGTGTAAGTTTTTTATGTTTCCCCTAGTAACAGTATGATCTATTTCTCTAGCTTTATGTCGTAACTTTTCTTCGTCTTTTATTGCCACTATAGATTTTATTTCAAATTCTCATCACTCTCCTATATTATAACTTTGGTATTTTCTGCTTTCTTCTATTATGTGAAAGTATATTGTCAGTTTTCCATTGTTTACATATAGTTAACTCTTCAGCTTTCTGTAGACAGTCTTCAGTGCATTTATTATGACATATTTAATACCAGGTTCATTTTAAATTATTTTTTAGATAACTATTACGTAGGTACCAGTCACTTTTTCTTGAATGTGTACCTGGAGTCACCTGTAGTCTAGTATACATTTTTGTAGGCTGGTCTATTAAAACACCGTGAGTTGAATTATTTTGAGTTATTGTACTTTAGAGTTTAATTTCTTTTACTGTAATTTATTATATGACAGTAGTTTGATGACTTCTGTTATTCAGCTGCATGGGATCCCAGATAATCTGAACCACACCCTTTCCTCAGTAGTTTGGGTTATTAAGCCTGTACTGTATAAGGTTTTAACTATATGGTATACTGAAATATGACTCTCACAAAATGTGGAATTATACTTTTCATTAGAGAACCAATTATTATGCACCAGCCCTGGTTAGTATTTGCGAGTTAATTAAGTGCACAAATGTGTTTTAAACTAGTGAAAAATTTGCTATTAAATTTATCTGTTTTATTTTAGTCTGTGTTCTCGATCAGAATATACTTGGGCATTGAAAAGATTATTGCCTTTGTTGGTTGAAAATTTATCACAGTTGCGGTTGTTACTTCGACATGCTTCATCCTTACCAGATTATATATGCCTTCATGCGGCCAATACAAACGGAGATAAGGTGAGTTGTTTCTTGTCTTGAACTTGACCAACCAAATCTGCGTGCGCGCGCGCGCGCGCGCGCGTGTGTGTGATTCACAGAAGTTACGAGGTGTGATTGGAAAGTTTTAAGACTGGGCTTGTAATTTCAAAATGGCAGTACTTACAGGCTATTGTGATGGATCTCCTTCAAAGTAGTCCCCTTCTGACTGAACACACAGACTCCAACGGTGTTTCCACTTTTGGAAGCATTCCTGGAAATTTTCTTTCTTAAGGGTTTTAAGAACCCTCTCCGTATTTGCCTGGATGTCTTCAGTTGAGTCAAATCGGTCCCCTTTCAGCGAAATTTTCAATTTAGGAAACAGGTAGAAGTCGGTAGGGGCTATATCAGGGGAATAGGGGGGTTGCGGAAGCACAGGAATTTTGAATTTGGCCAAAAATTCCATGATCGAGAACACACGATGAGCCGGTGCGTTGTTGTGGTGGAGGACCCAATTCTTGTCTCGCCAGAGTGCCGGCCTTCCGCAAATTTTCACGCAAACACTGAAGGACACTTTTATAGTATTCCTGGTTGATTGTCTGCCCCCTAGGGGCAAATTCGTGATGCACGATACTCGTAGAATAAAAAAAAACCACCAACATTGTCTTCATATGCGACCGACTTTGTCGCGCTTTTTTCGGTCTTGGCGAACTTGGACCCTTCCACTGCGATGATTGTGTCTTTGTTTCTGGGTCATACCCATAAACCCATGTTTCGTCGCCTGTAATTACCCTATTTAACAAATCTGGGCCAGTTTCGGCCCGATTAAACAATTCTTGGGACACTTCAAGTCGGTATTGTTTCTGCTGGTCTGACAACAATTTTGGAATGAATTTCATGGACACTCGACGCATGTTCAAATCTTCACTTAAAATTACTGAACCGCGTAGAAACTTAAATTCACTTCATTAGCCATCTCCCAAATTGTAAGTCTACGGTCAGAGCACACTAAATCGCGAACTTTCACAATGTTTTCATTGGTTTTTGAAGTGGAAGGCTGGCCGGACCGGGGGTCATCTTCGACTAATTCGCGGCCATCTTTGAATCTGTTGAACCAGATAAAAACATTTGACCGGCACAGACATTTATCCCCGAAAGCTGTTTTTAAGAGTTTATAAGTTTCCGAAGCTTATTTCCCAGTTTTAAAACAATATTTGACACAAACTCGTTGTTCCGTTTTTTCATCCATTTTGCAAAATCAAAAATCCGCCAAGACCTTATCACACGTCCTCACTCACCAGGATGCCACTCTCTACTGAACAAAGATGTCGCGGTGATCGTTTCACAACGTTTCATTGACAAAACAAGCTTCCCCTTCCACACCCGCGGGCAAACCTAGCCCCTCCTATAGAGCAGTGGCGGCACCTGTCTTAAAACTTTTCAATCACACCTCATATTACCTCAGTAAAATTATGGTGACCATTATGCAGTTAAGAGCACAGTGAATGTTTGGATGTTAATTGCGTCGTTACGTTTTCTGCATTACATGACAGTACATTAATAAAATGGTATCCACTGTCCATTATTAATTTTTATTCACTAGTTTATATAAGACAGCTTTGCAGCAGCTAAACCAAGCTCGTTAAGAGAGACTTCATGTAAGCGAGTCACAGTTACACACGCACATAGAAGTACTTCTGTATAATTTGCAGTAGTAAGTACAATATTAATTACCTGACATATAGTGTGCTTTGTATTTAATGTCTTTTGATTAATATAAGCCTTCGTTTGTACACAAATTATATAGAGATCAGTAAATATTTCTAAAAAAAAGAATACAAGATAGGTCAGAGTGGATAAAAACTGAATCAGTGAGACAATTTTTTAAGGTGGAAAAATATGAAATTGATAAAATGATTACAGAAGATGTTAGCAGTAAGTCTTTGGTGATGAAGTTGAAATACTTGGATGAAAATTAATGAAAAATAATTACAGTGAGGTAGTACGGTACTCAAAAAAAGTACACTTACAGTATTTATATAAAAGAAATTAAGTTCTGTAATATACAAGCCAACAACTGCTGCCTCAGCTATTTCAGTTAAATAATATCTACTGTTTTTATTTTTTGTTTATATCCTCTTTGTCGTCAAGAGTATTAGCATACATTGGATTAAATTTATCAGGTAGAATCTGTCCCATTAATCTAAAACAGTTTTGACCATTTTGTATTAGTAATTAAGTATCCACTAGTAGTCTGAGAACTCATGGTAGTGACTAAAATAAAGGTGAACAGTTTGATTTTAGAAAATACATGGATGCTAGATATGTTACTGGACTAATTAATGACTGGTGAGAGATACATTGAGAGGGGAACCTCTTTGTCTTTAATAGATTTAGGGAAGACTTTTGACAGAGTGAAGTGAGACAAGTTAATGAATATTCTAAAAGCTAAGAACATAGTCTGGAAGGGTAGAAGATTGACAAAAAACCTGTACATGAATCAGATGGAGGTTATGAAAATAATAGAACTTGTAAGATATTGATTTAACATTAGGAAGAATTTGTTGTAAATTTGTAGAGGACATGATAAGTAGTACTTTAGAGAGGAGAAAGATGGGCATTGTTGTAATGAAAATAACTTGATTAAGTTTTGCTGATGGTGTGGTGATTTAGTGGATGAGACAGTAACCACCAAACAAAGAATGTTACAAAAATTAGATGGAATGGAACAAAGTGTAAACTAAAAATATATAGTAAAGAACTACCAAGTATACAATAGTTGCAACCAACTCCATAAAGACAAAATCCAAAGTTCTTTGGCCAAAGCTTAAGGTGGGGCACAATTGAATGCCTTGTTGTCAGGGAAAATAAACTGATACAGGAAAACAGGTCGATCACTGACCTGATTTGTCAACCAAGTAAAATTCTGACATGGAGATTAACTGTTCTGTAATAGATAGAAACAATCTTCAGAAATAATAAAGAGGAATGTATATATAATAGTGTACAACTGAAATAGACCTCTCACAGAACAAAGGAGTTTTATCACAGAACCTTTATTATCTGTGTTCTCTATCAAATAATGTGAATTATGTGATCGTGAATGCCATTCTTTTGACTGGCACTTGGTTTCTGCAATTTTATGCAAGACCCATGTTTCATCATCAGTATGTGATAAAAACTTTTGTCTCCGTCTTTATCATATTGAGTGAGAAAATCAAGCCAGCTTCCATTCTTTTTTTCTTGTGTTCCTCAGACAGAATTCAAGGCACTCAGCCAGCATGTGTGTTTTTTTTTTACCCAAGAAGATCAGAACAATTTCATAAAGAAGGCCCCTTGAAATTCAGGAAAAGAAGTATACAAAATTGTCGAAGGTGAAATGTCTGTCTTCACAAATTTTTCATCAACCTTTAATTTGTGCTCAGGTCAGTGACCTGTTCATCATGAACATTTGATCTTCGTCCATTAACATGATGCACAATTTTGTTACAGGTGCTTTTATAATGTACTGTCTATTAATTTTTTTTAAAATGTAATGTCTTTTAATTTGGTGGTCTATGAATTTCAATAGGAAGAAATTTTTTTGCATTCAAAAAGCGTATAATACTGTGAACCTCATGCTTTGCAGGATTTTCAATTTTGTCACACACATTTTAAAGGTGTACAAAAAAAAGATGACTGCAATGCCTCACTGCTTGGCTGAGATTGAGCTAGTAGAAGGAAAAGTTGAAAGTTCAGTGGCATGGTAGCAGTGGTGATGGTGGATAGAATGTTCTTAACTTTCTGGGTGACTCTTGTATATTTTACAAGATGGCAATGAAATAATGTAATTTTTTATAACTGTAGTTTTTCTTCAAAAAATCTTGTCTGATTGCTGATTACTGTAGATTTTTAAATTGCATGGATTATCTTGTAGCTTTATTTATTTGTAGTAGTTTTAAAAAGTTTGTTTATATATATTAACATGTGTGTTTGTTTCTTCTCAGTGTACCCATCCAGCTTACCATCTGTTTCACTGCTACTTAGATTTGAGGTGGTTACATTTGATCTTGTTAGCAGTTATAGGAGATATCAGTAATGTTCTGCAATCGGCAGCGTCACCAGTACACAGTCAGGTGTTTGCGTTTGATAAGAAAAAATTGGTTAATACCAGTACTGTAGAGCATTTTACAACTCTCCTTGTGTCAGATTTAATACAACTTGCAATCATGCGCTTTGAGAAGGTGAGGACTTTACATTTTTCAGATCTGTTAAAAACTGAATGACTTTAAATTTTGCACACTGCTTATTTTCCACTTTCTTTTACTAAGTACTAAATATGAATATTTAAGTGCATGAATAGGAATAATAATAATAATGACTAGTGAAGTAGGAGGAATATTGAAACTGAAATTGAAAATGTTATATCCCAGTTTTAACAGTACAGTCAGTTGTAATATTATAATGTGACAAAATCGAGTCTGGTATGGGCCATAGACCATGCCATGTCATATGACTGTATCTGAAAAAATAAGGAAAGCTTAATTTCTTTATGTTACTATATTCAAAATATTCTAGCACACAGATTATTGACTGCATTGTTTTTATTGTTAATTGTAAGTCATTATATTTTCATATGTTTGGAGATAATAAAATAAGTTGAATTTCATATTTAAACCACATTGTTGATCATTAGTTATGTTATATATTTTATGTATGTTATGTTATGTTGATCAGTGGTTATATATTTTCATAGACAAATTGAACATAACGCTTGTAATGTTTGTTAATTTTTCATAAGGCCTCTGCATAAGATTTATTTTCATTTGCAGTTCATAAATTTGGTTATCTCTACGTTCATCTTCTTTAGCGACGTTCTACAACTTCTTTACCAACCTCTTACAACTTCTACCTATTTGCTATTGGAGTTAGTCTCTCCTTTTTATTCTTAGGTGGCCCAAGGATCTTTGTCCTTTGGGTTGACTTTTAAATTTTTTTAAGAATATTAATTGGGGCCATTTGTTTTACATGATTTGTCTATTTTGTTATGTGTTCTTTTCTTCATTCATCTTTGCTTTGTGTTTGCAGCTCTGCCCAGTAATTCCTATCCATTCGTCGTGTCCCACCATACCTCGTAGAAATCTCATTTTTGCTCTGTGTAGTCTTGTTTCTTCACCTCTTCTTTCATATAGGTATTTCATATTTACACCACCTACCATAATCTTTTGACATGTTTGTAAGGTTACTATATATTTTGTTTTTCTAAAAGTCATTGTGAGTCCAACTATATTTGGGGCGGTTCTGAGGTCAGCTTGCATTGTGTTTGTTTTACCTAGTATGAAATTAATACAAAATCATCTTCTAATCAAAAGTTCATCATGCTTATTAATAGGTTTTCGATAAAAAGCAACAGTATTCTGCAATAAGACATTGTGCTATTCTAACACAGTCAGACATTTGTCCGTGCTGCATTAGTGATGCCCGATTACCTTGAAAAATGTAAAACAATGGTAGAAAATTTTGGATGCCTCTCTATTATAAAATAATCTGTAAAAATACATTTGGTTTAGCGAAGAAAAAGAAATCCGAAAAAATCTTCCATTATTGCAATTTGCCCACTTACCAACCTGCTTTGGCTTTGTGGAATATGCAATATGTTAACAAGATTTGGTTCTCTCAGACTTTCACATGCTTCCAAACCTCAAGATTTTGTAAGTGGAAAGCATTTCTTGAGGTGATGTCAGTTGTAGAGGAGGGATATTTTGCAGATCTCTTGAAAAGCTACTATAGGGATCAGATACTGTCTTTGAAGCATTGGGCAAGTAGACATACTGATTTTAAAGAAGATTATATTGGCAAATTACATTTATTTTAAACTGAAATGCCAGATTTTTATTCTCACGCCAAGAATTCATCAACAATCTCAAATACAATATTAGGATGTCTATTAAAATATATAGTTATTATTGTAACCAATTTCACAGGTAAATTAAGAAAACCTGTTATCCCATCTCTAACATTTTCTGGTACTTTTTAAACTATTGAAAGTGTGGTATGTAGTAATATACGATGGTTAAATATGATGAATTCATTGTTTTAGTGTGCAACCAGTGATTTGGTCGTTAAGTCTCCATTCGTTTGCACTTGTGTAGCTGAGTTGTGGATACTTGTTAATTACTTTGTTCAGACACTAGAGAGTCAAGGTAAATGTAAGGTACGATTAAATCATTATATTTTTGTTTCTCATCAGATGTTTGTTTCAAAACAGCATGATCTGAAAAAAGAGTTAAACGTTACATCAAACTGATTTACTATATTAACTACTCTATTATATGTTTGCTTGATGCGTGTAACAATGTGTATAATAATTTTATGTATAAATATGTTTTATAAGTAAACAGATTTTTGTTTTAATTCTAGTTTCCAATATCCGAGCCATACATTAATGTAATTAATATATTACCATTTTTCAACTCCGTCTTCTTTTAGTAACTTAGTTATGTGTTTTGGAATTGTTCTATGATACGTATATGTCACTCATGCAAGGTTATTAAACATTAACATTTTTTTATTAAAGCAGAACACATTTTAACAATTAAACCCGTGTTTACATACATACTATCTGAATGTTGTACACCATATCAAGTTTGGACACTAACTTATAATATCGTGCCCACGCAACATGTGGTGTGCACCTGGCTGTACACGAACACTCATTGCAGTATCATACGAAATATGAAATATTTGATTCGAACTTAATTTGGTCTGAATTTGGGCTGGTTTTATAAATGCCTTACATATGTGTAAAGGTTCAAGATTTTTATCAAAAATGAATGTAATTATAATTATTATTTAATAAATGTTATCAAAAATTTGTATTTGTTGTTAGTATTTCTTTTTGGAAAAATGTTTTTTAAAGCTGTCACTTGATCATGATCCTGTTTGGTGTTGTTGCGTGTTGCGTGTAATCCTGTACACACCTGTTTTTTTCTTAAGTGCTTATTTTTTGGCATAAGTATTTTATATATGCTGATATTTGTATGAAAGATTATGTTTAACTTTTTAAAATTATTAATTAGAATTTTTTAGAGAATTCTAAATCACAGAACCACTACATACGTTGTCTTGTTCTGGTGTGTTGATGATCTTTGATGTTTGTCAAGTTGTTTTTTAATTAAATCATGTACCATGGAACTCTTATATCCATTGGGTTTGGCTATTTGTTTTATAATAAGTAATCTGTGGGCAAAACTATTAGACACTGCGCTGTTAAAACTGGTTTTTGACCGATGATGTGAATGTGAATGTATGGTGATGTCAGTGGAGATTCTTTTTCTGTAAATCTGATATTGAAATTTATTCCTGTTTTTTAAATAGTTAAGTCTAGAAAGTTTAGTTGACTGTCATTCTCTGTTTTAAGCATGCATTTATGTTCTTGTGTATATTGTTCATACAATTTTTCAATTCATCTAACTGTTGAAAATAATGAAAGAATCATCAACATAACATTTGTAAAATCTACTTCTGTTTTCTTCTAATTTATTTCCATTGAAAAATAAATGTTTTCAAAATAGTTCATATAAATCTCTGATAACAGACCAGAAAATGGAGACCCCAAAGCTAGATCTTTTTGAATAAAATACTTATTGTTAATTATAAAACAATTCTGTTCTAGGAGTACATTTTAAGTAAAATTAACAGTTAATCAGTTCTCCGTGAACTCAGTTTGTTACCCTCATTGAAGAGCTCTCTTAAAATGCTTATTGTTTCTTTAACAGACACGTTTGTGTACATTTAGCATGTACGTAAACATGGGTTTTAATTGTTGAAATGTATTTGCTTTAATAAAATGATTAATGTTTAATGATCTTGCATGAGTGGTATATTGTTACGACGGTCTACTTGATCGTCGTAGGTACGGTGGAAACAAAATACAAGACACCAATTAAGTCACTAATCACCGGCTTTAATTTTTACAGTTAAACAGTTCGTAATTAACAACACAGTCTCTCATAACAAGTCAAATAAAAATTGTTCACACGCAAATAAATGTCAACTAATATTAAAACAATTGTATTACAACATACCGTCCGATTATAAAACACAACACTTAACTAATAACCACTTGAATGCACACAGTAATATCGCTTGTAATCACGAGACAATAACTGAAAACTTAGCAGCAGGTATGGGCTATTTATAGTCTACTGTGTTCCATAACATGCGTCCTTAACAAGCCATCGAAAATTCTAGAGGACACTTCAGTGCGACCTTCGCAGAAACACGCACCGCTGGGCTAATTGAGATGGTTCCAGAACGCACGAGACGTGACGCATTACGTAATACTGCCTCACATGTCAAGTGTCACATAGGCCACCGCATTACATTCCGGATCCCTCTGGAACGTTCGATAAACACGTAGATTGTTCTGTGATGATGTAACAATATTGTTGAAGATGGAACAATTGTCAGACGGGATCTTCATAAATTACATTATGAACTTATTCAAGATTCTAGTAATTCCGAATTGTGGGAGTTCAGCCGGATCTTTATAGATCTTCAAGTAACATTTCCGTTTGTTTGAAATACGAAAAGGCTTGTTGACGTGTGTTTACTTAAAACTTCCTCTTTAAAAGCATTTTGAAGCATCACTATTGCTTAAGCATCAGTTTTCCCTAAGAGGAAACAAAATTTAATTCTTTGTTCTTGTGACGGTACAAACGTCCGCCTTAAGTAAATATGGTACTAAGGAATATTGTATTGTATTTTTATTGTATTTTCATATGTAAAAGAGAGTTAGGTCAACTTCCCCCATATTTAAATACACGACGCAGTTTCATCTGTATAATTCGTCTCAAGGCCAAGAGCGTACGTGCGAAATAAGACGTACTCGATGGTTGCACTGATCGACAATGCTGAATTGTCATAACAAAATGCGACACACGTAATAATGATGACGAAAAACCATGCCGTCATCTGTATCAGACAAAGGTTTAATAAGGGTTAATCCCCACCACCTGTTGATTTTATGACAATATGTCTGCCCAGTCTGCCGTACATCTTCATGGAGTGAACACGTTGAAAAGTATGCTGGCATAAATCTTACCAGCAAAAGTGTTGTAAACCATTAAAATGTAACTGCTATTAAACAAGTATCTAAAAGTTAATAACCAACAATGTAAAGTCAGTGAAAACAGGACAGACAAGCAGAATCGAGAGTACTTCGGACATCTAAGTACGCCAAACATCGGGCAAGCCATGGGCAACATTTGAACAGCCAACCTCAACATTTTCAGGAAAGTGCAAAACTAGATAATACCTTTTTATAAAAATAATCGAGCTCGAAAAGTATGAATAACAAAATTTAATGTACCAAAAATGATAAACATGTAATGAGTGAGAGAGCATGTGAGAGAACATGCCGGCATTTTATTTTAGAATAGGCGTTGGTTTGTGTTTTAGTAACACGATTTAAAGAAAATATTAAAGAGTAGAAATAGTGCAGTATACAATGTGTTTGATGTAATGAAAGTAAATAGGGAACCGTTATTTGAAAAGTAAGCTATTAATAAGAGGGCGGAAGTTATATGGCCGCCATGCTGTAGGTGCTGTATAAGCTGCCATTTTGTATTCATGAATATTAAATATGCAAATTAGATACCTATTAAACAAAGTTTTTACAGCACTCAATTGTGGTCAGTTTCATTATTTCTTACAATCCTGCTGTTCTGCAATCTCGCTTATAGAACTCTGGACCTTAGGTATAAAAATAATATGGGCAATAAGGGAAATGTGCTTACATCAGAAGTATGCTAAACACATGGTAAGTAGAAAGAATTATTTATGTATGTACTTATTTATATATTTATGTGAGCAGAAGGGGAGTAAGTCCACAATAGCGCCCGAACAGGGACTTTATATAAAATCATAATTATATAAATAAGCCAGAGAGCAGAAACAGTTGGTACCGAAATAATACGGCATAACACATAATAGGTTATAGCGATGATGGTAGGTTATGTGTTGTTGCATTAGGTAGATATAGAGCTGTTATATTCCCTAAAGATAGTTAAACAAGAGTTTTTTTTCTTTCTCTTCTCAATATGGCAAACCATAATGAAAACATCAGCATTACTGACAGCCAAAATAGCATAACAGAATCGCTAATTATGAGTGAAGGTGTGCACTCGACACCAGTGACGAATAAAAAGACTGACGACAATGATATGATCAAAATAATGCAAATGCTTTTAAATGAGAAATTTAATAAACTCGATATGAAGTTTGATGAACAGAACGTAAAGTTTGACGAACTGAAAAAGCAAAAGAGCGATTTAAAAAACAATATCAATGAAATCAAAAGACAATATTTTAACTTTAATAAAAGAATCGACAAAATGCATGCACGTTTAGATGAAATGGAGTTAGAGAATAATAGAGAAATAGATAAATTGAATGAAAACAAAGATGACAAGGTAAGTAGTGGGGAGAATTATAATAATAAAAATAAAAATATGGTATTAGAAAATAATGGTGAGAATATTGGTAGTTATAATGAGATTTTAATGGGAGTAGAATATGATAATGATGGAATGTTAGTGTGTGATGAGTTAGAGAGAAAGTGGAGAGAAAGTATAATTGTAGGGGGATTGCAGGGGGTAAACTTTTCCCTTAATGTTGTAGTAGGGGGTGAAGTAAGGGCTTCACATGTGTTTAGGAAGGACGCGAGTTCCTTCAGAGTATATTTGGAAGACAAAAGGTCTACAAATAAATTTCCCTGGGTTTTTTGTGCACTTCATAGGTGGTGCAGTAATAATGAGTTAGCGTCCCCTGCATATTTTGAGAGTGAGAGATATATTGAGAGACAGAGAGGTATTGTGAGAGAAAGAGAGAGATAAAGATTTTTAAAGTAAATAGAACCTATGAAGAGTTTGTAGACAGGTTAGGTGGAGAGAGAAGTAATAATAATAACAAGTACTTACCTTATAGTGAAACTGAGGTAGTAGGAGATGATGATGAAAATAATGACTTTGTAACTTATCTGATTGTGACTAATCATACTGAAGGTGACAGGACCATACCGAATGTTGACAAGTTTTATGATATAGTAATGTGGAGTAATCCTGCAGAGTATTACTATGGTATAATGGATAAAACAGATTTAAATAATTATTATATTACAAAAGATGATATAATGTACTTAATTAAAAATGAGTTGTGTGTACGTAAGATAAGATTATTATTTGATGATGGTGGATAAATATTTTATTGTGTTATGAACATTTAATTATGTGATAGTGTGGTTTCAAGATGGACTGTTTTATGAACTGATTTATGGTCAATGATTAAATGATAATTTGGATTGTATATTTTTTTGTGTTGATGTCCAGGTATTGATGTACTTTTGATGTTGTGTATTATATGTATTTTTATGTAAACCATGTAGGTAATAGAAATGGCTTTGATAATACTTATAATGTTTATTTTGTTCTCAGAGGAAAGTAACTGTAGAATTTTAAATAATTGAAGAATAATTAATTGTGATGATGAATTTAAATAATTATCAGATCTAGATTCTAATGATTAGTAAATGAGTAAACATAAATATGTTCAGATATTGAGTTGTATTATTATTGTAAGGTAAGTGATGAATTTTCTAGTGTTATATTAAAGTGAAATGTTGTAAAGAGTTTAGGTAATAATGATAAATAAGGCATGTGAGTTAATCAGAGTTAATGGGAGTTAGAGAAAATAAGAATTTTGCAAGACAGATAATACACAAAGAGGGTGTTAGATATTTAGGGACACAGTGGTGATAGGGTATATGTCGAGAAGATGAGTAATATGTAGTTAAAGAGTAAATAGTTCATAGTGACATTTTGTAGTAAGGGTAGTGGTGTAGGGAGTCAGCAATGGCAGGCGTTATGGCAGGAGGAATAGATTTAAAGAGGGTTACGGGTTACCTGAAAGGGTCAGGAAACGATAAGGGAATGAGTTGGTAGAGTTTGAGTACACACGTCCTAGTACAAAGAGGTAATAGAAATTTCACTTAAAGAAGTGAACGGTATAAATAGAATTAGTGTTGAAGGGGGTTATAATTGAGAGATTGGTGTCATAATATGTAAATCTGGTTGTTAGTAGTGGTTGTTAGTAGGGGAAAAAGGGTGAGTAAGGTTAGATAGATAAATGCCAAAATAAGATATAGATAATAGTGAATAATAGAGTCACCCAAACTAGATAAGTATTGATGAAAAGGTTAGAAAAAGAAAATTCATAGTAGAAAGGTGATGTAACAGAAAGGTTAATAATAAACTTGAAATTTTTTATAGAATCTCATTGTAACAAATGTTAAATAGTTAAATGTTAAATGATTAAAAGTTGATATAAAAGAAGGGTAAAGAGTTAATAGAGAGTTGATAATAATAATGTTATAAAGTTTTGATACAAGTTGTGTAAATGTAAATTGTTTAATGTAAATGTAACAATGTTAATGTGTAATGTTCAGTGTTTTATTACATAATATTGATGTTGTTATTGAACATACAAATATCGTTCTGATTCTGTTGCAAAGAAATATGAGTATCAGGAAAGCTGAGTAAAGAAAGTTTAAAATATGTGAAGTGTTTGCCACAATAGTTATATTTTTTTAATTTTATATAATAAAGATGAATAGTTGTTGTTGCGTTTGAAAATGAAAATTTTGTTTTATGTGTTATGCTTAGTATAAGAATATGTTTTCTTGTGATGCAGGAAGTAAGGTAATATTGACTGGAGTCAGAAAGCTTTAATAAATGTAGGAATATTGAACAGGGAAATGGATTTTCTATTCTAAATCTTGTGTGTTTATATTATGAAAGAATTTTAGAGTTAAGCAAACCACTGCCTCTAAACACAAACCAGTGCAGCTAAGGAGAGCCATATCAGTTGTGGATATGGGAATAGGTAAGGCCACTATTTTCAATTTTTGTATTTCATGTTTCAGAGTTTGATGGTGTTGTGACGGCGGTCCTGAGCTGGCCGGTGCGTCAGAGCAGGAGCGTTGAGTGCCAAATGGCCTTACGGTGTTGGGATCTCTCCGGAGAAGTCCAGTAAGGTCAGGCAGGTACAGTCACCATCATTGGACCAAGGGTAAGTGATTAAAATTTTTTTATATAAACACTACAGGGGGTTGTGGCGACATATCTGGGCTGATCCCTTTAGGACGTGCAAATGAGTCAATGAGAGTTTTTATGCTTCGGCATAAAACCTCTCATTGAGGGGGTTTGTGACGGTACAAACGTCCGCCTTAAGTAAATATGGTACTAAGGAATATTGTATTGTATTTTTATTTATTTTCATATGTAAAAGAGAGTTAGGTCAACTTCCCCCATATTTAAATACACGACGCAGTTTCATCTGTATAATTCGTCTCAAGGCCAAGAGCGTACGTGCGAAATAAGACGTACTCGATAGTTGCACTGATCGACAATGCTGAATTGTCATAACAAAATGTGACACACATAATAATGATGACGAAAAACCATGCCGTCATCTGTATCAGACAAAGGTTTAATAAGGGTTAATCCCCACCACCTGTCGATTTTACGACAATATGTCTGCCCAGTCTGCTGTACATCTTCATGGAGTGAACACGTTGAAAAGTGTGCTGGCGTAAATCTTACCAGCAAAAGTGTTGTAAACCATTAAAATGTAACTGCTATTAAACAAGTATCTAAAAGTTAATAACCAACAATGTAAAGTCAGTGAAAACAGGACAGACAAGCAGAATCGAGAGTACTTCGGACATCTAAGTACGCCGAACATCGGGCAAGCCATGGGCAACATTTTAACAGCCAACCTCAACATTTTCAGGAAAGTGCAAAACTAGATAATACCTTTTTATAAAAATAATCGAGCTCGAAAAGTATGAATAACAAAATTTAATGTACCAAAAATGATAAACATGTAATGAGTGAGAGAGCGTGTGAGAGAACATGCCGGCATTTTATTTTAGAATAGGCGTTGGTTTGTGTTTTAGTAACACGATTTAATGAAAATATTAAAGAGTAGAAATAGTGCAGTATACAATGTGTTTGATGTAATGAAAGTAAATAGGGAACCGTTATTTGAAAAGTAAGCTATTGATAAGAGGGCAGAAGTTATATGGCCGCCATGCTGTAGGTGCTGTATAAGCCACCATTTTGTATTCATGAATATTAAATATACAAATTAGATACCTATTAAACAAAGTTTTTACAGCACTCAGTTTTGGTCAGTTTCATTATTTCTTACAATCCTGCTGTTCTGCAATCTCGCTTATAGAACTCTGGACCTTAGGTATAAAAATAATATGGACAATAAGGGAAATGTGCTTACATCAGAAGTATGCTAAACACGTGGTAAGTAGAAAGAATTATTTATGTATGTATTTATGTGGGGTAAGGGTGAGTAAGTCCACATTCTTTATCACACATTACATTTTTAACCAAGCAGCAAGAAACCGACACAGAACGTCATACAAACAGTATAGAGCAGTGCCACTTGGCAGACTTTAACAGAATACTGTAAACTTGCTACACCTAGCAGAGGAATTCGCATTGTACTCCAGGTACACATTCCAGTTATTTTTAGATATCCCCTCATACAGACTTCCCAAGATATTACTTTGGAGTGGACCACACTGACGTAAAATAGATGTTACAGTAACATAAATAAATTATCACAATTTTATGATCGTAAGTGCAAATTTTAATTTTTTTTTTCTTTACAGGGCATTTGGATGTTTATAGATACAGTTGTTGAGGATGTCATTAACAAACCCAAGACCAGTACAAAAAGGACAAACTGTTCAACATTGCATCGGCCAAGATCCTATAGTTGCTCGAATCCACACATCTTTGCTTTATGGCTCATACGAAATGTGGCGTATTTATTTAGCGATCATACAAAACTTGTAAGGCACATTCATCAAAGAAACTATTTTGTTTACTGTTTTAAAGTAACTAAATAAATTAAATCGTTGAAAAGTAAAAATACAAATCCTTGTTACAGACTAGAAGTTTAATAATAAAATTACACCATTAATTTTCAAAAATGGTGAGCTTTTGGATTGTCAAGTAAAAGTATAGGTAACCGCTAATATGTAAAACTAAAAGGTAGAAGTGTATCAGAAATTAACAGATTCCAGTCTATAAAAATAGTAACTTATTCAGCTTTTGTATTTAAAATTTTTGTTTCTTTTGCCACTACTATCATGACTAACAACCTTGCCTGTTGTTCTTTAAATTTTGTCACATCCCGCATCTACATGACTCTGTAATATGAACACTGTTGTTTTCTGATGTAGTTTGTCACCTCACTTTACACCTTTCATCTTCTTCATCATTTAAATATTATTTATGAACAAGATTTTGATTTTTAATGTTCATTTTTCTTGATGTTTTAACTTATTTTGTAACACCATTTTACTTTTGGTGTACAAGCAGAATCAAAAATGAATGTAAAGAGAAATATGTAGAGGAGTGATGTACAGTTTTTGGATACTATGGTAGAATTGGTAGAGCTGGCAATTTAATTGTATATGTTGCATAAACACATCTATAATTGTTTTGTTATTCCTTCCTCAATCTTATATATTTTTGTAATAAGCTCAGGGTTAACCAGATCTGGAAAAAATCTTACAAAAAATGAAGATAGATTTTGTAATGAAGAGTTGTAAGATACAAAATAAAATAACTCATTTTGTTTTTGTCATAAAATGACTTAATAAACTGAAACTGGTGGTACAAAGTTTTATTGATAATTACTCTGTAAAAGCTTAACTAAAAAGAGAAAATAAATTCTCTTGAAGAATTATAACACAGAAAGCAAAGTAACTTTCAGTTAAGTTAATCTAAATGTATGGGACCAAATATTGTGTTGAGGCTGAGGAGACCAAAATGTTAATTTGTTTTATCAAATTCTGGTAGATTTAAATCAGGTGCAGATCCACGTGGGGGGTTCCCCAAATGGTGACTTCAAACGAATTTTTGTTTTTCGTCTTGTAATTGTACAATGGTTTTATGATTGTGAATATGACAAAATAATGTATATCACATTATGTAAGTTCGTACAAAATTACTTTAAATTGTAATTGTACCATACCTCCATGTTAATTTTTGTTTGATACGCAAGTTAAATGAGTAGTATGTATTGTTTGTATTGTTACATAATGCAGAAAAAAGTGTTACACCATTACAAAACATTCTACGTGTTTCTCGGATGTTCCAGTGGAATCCGGTTGTAATGTTGTGTGCATACGTGATCTCAACATGCGTTATCGAGACTTTTATAGACTTTGCCAGCCGCGCGCACTGTGTCAAGGCCACAATCAATTATGTTCTAGTGTAGCGCTGATGCGTAGTATTGATGTTTCTGGAATTTCAGTGGGGTATAAAATACAAGTATTCAGCAAGGCTCAGTTTCAGTTTTGTGGCGATATATTCCAGTGCAGTTCGAAGTATTATGGTGAAGTGTTATGCGTTTTATATTTGTGCGGAACAATTGTAATACAATTGTCTTTTATACTTGTTGACATTATTATTGCGTGTGAACAATTTTTATTTGATTTGTTGTAAGAGACTATTTTGTTGATTACAAACTGTTTAATTGTGGTAATTAAAGCTGGTGATTAGTGACTTAATTGATGTCTTGTATTTGTTTTCCACTGTACCATACGACAATCACTTAGACCGTCATAACAGTATTCTAAACTAAGTGAATATTTTTAAAAGAACAATGAACTAACAAACACATATATAATTTTATACTTGTACGTTAATAAACTTATTGTGTTGACAATAACACACTGAATTTTAACTTCACTCATTCCTGTCATTTACTGTAGACAATTAAAAAAATCTTCCAACTTTTCATATCCACTCAAAGTCAACACTCCTCCCCCTAATTGCTTGCTGGATCTACCCCTAATTTAAATGAATGTAAATATTTCAAGTATTAACTAAATACTGTTGAAAAAGACACTATAAGTGTTATCATTATATTGGCCACATGAGTATCAGTTACAATTTGCTGTTGTCACTAACATAATTTGTAAAAGTTAGTAACTAAACCATTGTATCTAAAAAATAATTTTTCATCTTTGTTTCAGGCTATAGACAAAAGTAGTAATTTTCTACTTTTAGAGAGTATACTGAAAGGCATTCTCTCCAATGAAGTGTCCGAAGCTCAGTTACGAACAGTTTTGTCTCTCCTTAGTGATGTGTTGGTCACATTTTGGGAACCAAGGACGGAACCAGTGATTCTTCTTTGGGAATATTTTCAGAAACGTATGAATGCACCGTTTTATTTGCCAGGCATGTCTCTTCAAAATATGGAAGTGCTCAGGTTCGAACAGTATACAAGCAATTACTCAAAGCAGTGGAATCTTTATCACTCTTCTGATTATTTTAAACACTTAACGGATACTTTTAAAAATGTATATCCACATCAGTGATTTCCAAATTTTGATGTGCTAACAGTCTTTCATTTATTTGATATTTAATCTGTGAAACAGAAAAACATAAATTAAAAGATTGATGAACTATATAGAAATAATATTCTTTCTGCATTTTGTTCTGGAAGATGTATCTCACTGCAGACATTTTTATTTAAAATATTTTCATTTTAAATAGGTGCTATGATACATTTGGGAATCGGACAAAATTTGACACAGTTTGACAAAAGTAAATTATATTAATCTTCTTAAATAATTGTATTACTGTGTTAATTTTGGGTGGTGTCATGTGCTGAATATATGCTTTTTAGTAACATACATCTCTAAAAGTGTCAAACAGAAAAATCAGTAGTTAACTTAAGCTTTTTTTAGGTAATACTTTTTTTCTGTTAATAATAATAATTAAGGACTCTGAAAAGTGGTATAAAAATCTTACTTGTAGCTATTTAGAAATCACACTTTTTAGTCTGTAGCAGTAAATAAAAGAGGCTATAATTAATTTTAGTGCTACAATGAACATAAAATTAGTGTATACTATGAAATATGGGCAACTGATGTTTATTATTCCTCTGGATTAATCCACTTTCCTTTCCTCTGGATGTACTTTTTGTGTGTTTGGTACTGTCCTGCACATGACTGAATATTGTACAAAAGTATATGGGAGTCTTTTCTGCTATAATCAAAGTGAATGTTACAGAATTTGCACATAACTTTTTGTACAATACACTGTCATGTCCTGGTCTCTGGCTTCCAGGAAACTTGCAAAAAACAGTTTTTTCACTTCTACATATACTACAGACCAAAAATAGGTATCACAAAAAATAAGGAAAATTTTGAAAAATAAATTTCGTAGAAAAAAAATAATATGAAAATTAAACATCAAACTTTTTTAACGATAGGCACTAATATGTTTCAAGGTTTTTAGAGTGTAATAGTATAATGAAAATGTGGTTAATTCCTTTATCTGTAAATAAAACGATGTATACAAAATTTAGTAGATCTATATACAGTACTTCTGTTTGACAAACCCAAAGCAATACACAACTCAAAAAAGGTGGGTTACTATTTTAGGCCTGGGTATAAATTGAAATCCAAAAAATGCAGTTTTAACATGTTTGTCAGTTTCATAAAATTCATTTTTTTTTGTGGATTCTATGGATCTGTGCCTAACGTAGGCTTGTAGCATACATGTAAATAATAATACTCGTTTTTTTCATGTTTGCTTTTGTAAAATTCTGTTTAGAAAATGTCTTTTTGCAGATTTTAGGTGCCTGCACCTAATGTAATATTTATAGAAACATAGAAATGTGGTTTTTGCAAGTTCATGCCTTTCAGGGAATTGGTGACAACAACAAACTTTTATCTTGGCATTTCGTAACCATATGTATCCTAACATCATTCGCAGATAGCATTTTTGAACATTAGGCCTCTATTACACTACACAACTGATTGCATACAACTGATTTAAAGCCTACGTGAAACTAGTTGCAGGGTAGTAAAACCAGGATGCAACTGATTGCAGAGAAAGTGTGTCGTCTATCCTACTATTATAAAGAGTTAAAGTTTGATCATTTTGTTGTCTGGGCTAACCTCAGAAACTACTGATCTGATAAAAAAATTCTTTCAGCACCGTGTTCCTTGAAGTTTAAGGATGGTTTTAGACATACATTTGAACCGATAACTGTAATAATTTTCAAGAACAAAGTTTCCCATGATAGTCCCATGTCATGAAATTTCTTTGTTAATTTGCATGTAGTGAAATTTCCAGCATGTAACAAACGTTTGTTCTATAAGAGACAGCTGTATGGTGTCAGTGAGTGAAATTTAGACAAAATTGCAAACTTTATTTTGGTTTTTGTTTCAGTAAAATCCACCTTTTCGTTTTTGAGATATTGGCGGTTTTTAAAAAAAATTTATATATTGTTATGGTCCTATGTCAGAAATTTCTTCGTTGTCTGCAGAATGCGCGTGCAGGCAAGTTACAACCAATAGGTTGGATAGTGTAGTAAGCTACACTTGAATCATGCCTCACATCGAGCACATGAAACTAATAGTTGAATGGCTTGCAACTGTCTTGCAATCGATTGCAGACCGTGCAACCAATTGCAGTAAGTGTAATAGGTCTTGTTTAAATCAAAGCCCCACACTTTTTCTGCAGTCAGTTGTAATAGAGGCCTTAGTATGCAAATTGTAAGTAGTCAATAAGGTATACAATGATATAACTATGAAAATGCCAGAACTGACTGAACTAATGCAGAAAGTACATGAACATTGCTGACTATCCATATTCATACTGTTTGTGACAATGAAGTTTGGTAAAATTCTGTTATTTATAGTTGTTTATATTCATGGTGTGATGAGTTATCATGTTATGCAAACAACAAACTCCTGACATAAACATTTGTTCTACTCAAACGTCTGGGATTGGTGTAACACTACTATACAAACAGTACACTGTGAAAACATGAAAGTGAATTTATGTTTGATAAAGCAAGAAATCTAAAATATTCTTACACAGTTTCATTGAGATGCAGCATCTAGGAAAAATATCAACTAAAGAACTGTAGATTGCAATCAGTACAGTAATTTTCAAATTTCCTAATTACTTACTTACTCAGCCACACAAACCACAGACTGGAAGAAAAGGGCAGGTTCATGAAAAAGCAATACAGTAGAACCTCATTATAACGGACCCTGTTACTACGGACTTCTTTTACAACGGACACGTCTTTTACGTCGCACCCCCACCCACTAGTAACTAAGTCAATGGACCGGAATGACTCACGTCCGCCCGCCAGTGCCGAATGACAGTTTTCAGAGACAAACACCCTTGTCAGGTATAAATCGTATAAATGGTATAAACCCAACTCCAATCCACCATTGAATTAACTGGTTTGAGAATTAACTGTTGAGATAATAACAACAAATACAGGAAACTGTTTGTTTGAATGGTAAGGGAAAGGGAGTTGAAAACAAAGAAAGGTTAACGCCTTAGCCAGGTATATTTTCACTCCCACCACTACTGGTCAGTATTGTTCAGTTGTTTGTCGCGTACAGTCACACGTCCTGCCTATAACTTTTTTTAATTTATTCAAATCATGTCGTTAAGTAAGCCAAGTGTAGGACAGAAACGGAAGCGTAAGACAGGGTAAACTCCATTATAGAAAAATTAGAAAAAGGAGCGTGTTTCTAGCATTTGTCGTGAGTATGAAATCGCAAAACAAACCGTATCGGACATTAAAAAATCAAAAAATGGCATTCGTAACTTTGTTCTAAAGTTCAATGTAGAAAAGGAGAAGAGTGCAGCTAAGCGTATGCGGCTGCCTTCTATGGCAACACTGGATGATGCAGTCTACAAGTGGTTCTCTCAGCTTTGTTCATGTGGAATGGCTGTTAAGAGGAATTGAAATTCAAGCGGCTGCCGAAAGACTCTCCAAACAGATGGGACTTGAACAGTTTAAAGAGAGCTCTGGTTGGCTATTTAGGTTTTGTCGACGTCACAACATTTCAAACAAGAAGATTAGTGGGGAAATTCTTAGCGCAGACTTTGAAGCTGTTGAGCCTTTTATAAAATAATTAGACGATTTGATTAAAAAAGAAGGTTGTCAATTGAGCCAAATTTATAACTTTGATGAGACAGGTTTGTTTTGGAGAATTCTACCTGACAATACACAAGCTTCAAAAGCCGAAAAACTACGCCTGGTAGAAAAGTCAGCAAGGAGCATGTGTCAGTTTTGTTGTGTGCAAATGGAGACGGCACTCATATGCTTAAACCTGCTATCGTTGGTAAAAGCAAAAAACCAAGGGCACTTAAAAATGTGATGGACAATTTACCAGTTCACTATTATAGTTCCCGAAATGCATGGTTTACAACTGAAAAAACAAGTGATTGGTTTCATAAGAAAGCTGTGCCAGCAATTATAAACCACCAAATGGAAATTTTGAACATTCCAATAGAAAAAATAAAAGCTTTGGTTCTTTTGGATAACGCACCAATCCACCCTGAGGTTGACAAACTCTGCAGTCGAGACAAGAAGGTAAAGTGAAAGTTCCTGCCTCCAAACATAATATCCGTGTTTCAGCCCATGGACCAAGGAGTAATTTATACTGCCAAGCGGCTTTATAGAAAACAGTTTCTCAATGAAATCTTAGAAGTTGATGAGCCATCCGCTGCTGAAGAAGATAGAAGGGGCCAAAAGACTCTTCAAAACTTGAAGGCCTACAACATTCGATGTATGATTCACAACTTTGCTGATGCTGTAAAAGAAATTAAACCAACTACTTTGGTGAACTCATGGAAAAAACTGTTAAAGAATGAAGAAGCATGTTTAGAAATAGAAAATTGTGATACAGAAGATTTCCGTGAAACTTTGCAAAGAGGAGGGGAGGAAGAAGTTTTATTGGAATGAGTGGAGACCTGGCTTGAAGAAGATGGAGATGACCTTGGATTCCACTTGTTGACGGAAGAGGAAATTGTTGGCAGTGTCATTGAGAAAGAAGACTCTTCGGAGGCCGAGGAGGAAGACTTACAAGAGGAAGACAATACTCAGGCAACAATAAAAGTGAGTGAAGTGAAAGATCATTTAAATTTTGTCATTGAATATGTTGAACAATCAAAAAATGAAAATGTGTTTGTTTACTATGAACACTTGCGGCATCTTCGTCATTTACTGACCAATGAAATAAATAACAAACACAACAAAAAATCAATACTTTCTTCAAACCAGTTAATGTTAGTAGTAATAACCTAATGACAAATATCATCAAATAATGAACCAGGCCCTTCTTGTTCAAGAGAATAAAACAATAGAATGTATATAAAGTTTCAATTCTGGTCTATAATGTAAATATGAACAGTATGATCTCATTTGTCGTGTATGCTATGTAAAATGATGTCAAGTAAAAATAAACATGTTTTATATTAATTTACCGAGTTTTATTGATGTAAATACGACCTAACAAGACTTATTTGTTGTATAACGGACTTTCATTACAACAGACAACCTTTAGCCCCAATTAGTCCGTTATAATGAGGTTCTACTGTACTTTTCATGGTATTTCAAATTTGAAATTACGGCATTCGAACAGTAGCCTGCTATAGTTATGAGCGTAGTAAAAAATCTATGATTTGGTACTAGCGGACTTGCAGGCACAACTAGAATACAACTCATAATATAAAATTGTATTTACGATAAATCAAACAATTAAGTAAATAACATGTGTTAAAATAATCTGTTTATGATGCTGTTTCGATTGTTGATGGTTCAGATTATAAAGTTCTTCTGTACCACACTTATGTTGACCTTTACGTAGCTTTTAGGAATTCTTGTTAATATTCGTGTATGACTGCTTACACTTATGAGGATTTTTGTGTGACAATAGTTTTTTGGTTATGTAAGAGTAATGTTTGTGTTTTTTGTTTCAGTAAGAGTGCTTTAGGTTTGATATCACAAGTGAAACTTCGACTAGAAACTGTTAAAACAAACAGCTTTAATAGTTTTGAAATATTTCTTAGGATTCTAGGTAATTTTTTATATACACAGTGCATTCAAAAGTTTCTGGGACTAATGCTGCTATAGACACACTGGTACCATCTCTGTGTCACTGCTGGAACTGCATATTATAGACTTTCTCCCACTTCCTGTGACAGTTTCATTATTGAGGACTCATTCCTTAGTGAGCAGTGATACTATAAAGTTTTTGGGTTTTCTTTCACTGTCATAATTTTCAAGATGGAGTAAATAGTTGTAATCATATTTTATTTTAAATATGGAAGAAGTGCAATTAATTCACAGCAAAGTGTTTGAGTGGTATGCACATTTTAAACATGGTTGTAAATTGCTGTAAAATGACTGAGGGAGGAGAGTCCCTCACAGGCCCACAGGCTGATGAGAATGTCAAGTTTGTCTATGCTACACTCTCTGTCAGTAGTAGGCTGAGCATCAAAGTTGTTATGAGAAGAGCTTGGAATTAAAGTGAGTAATATTCACATTACGTGCATGATGTGCTCAATGAAAAGGAAAAAATGTCAGGTTCATTCCACACTTGTTAACAGCAGAACATATAGGACAACATATGGAGTGTCACATAAGCTCACTGAATTGACTGATAGTGACCCAGATTTCTTACAGAAAATTGGTATATGCAGTGAATCATTGTGTTTTAAAAATTGAGACATCTTTTCAGAAGAATTTGACACATTTTAAGGAGGCCTGTGCACATGGAGCTTTGTCGGTTGTGTGAGCAATTTAATGTGTATACAGAGGGAAGGGATGTATGTTAGATAATAAATAATAAAATTTCTTTTACCTGAAATGTTGCATTTTTAATAGCATTAGTTCTGGAACTTTTGAATTCACTGTGTATAATTCCATCATGAGTCATTGTTTTGAAAGAACAAAAATGTAAAATTTAATATTTCATAGAGTAGTAGGCCAATGAGTATCAAGAAAAGTTAGTGTTAATACTTTTCTGATAAACATTTTGTGTAATACAGTGCGTACATATGATTATTTTAAACAAATATCAATATGTTTCACTATTAATGAAATAGTGACATGTAAGCATTGTTATGTATTCAGTATTTGTTAGTACTTGACGTCAGTGTATATAACCACATTGTAATTCAAATAAGGAAAACTTAGCATGTAGCATTAAAAAATAGTAATGTAGCATGCTGTAAAATATAAAATAAAAAAAATATTGTTGTGGGATTGCTTTACATTAGATTTACCATAGATTTTGTGTGCAGCCAAATTTCTTAAATTTATATGTGCAAATAGGAGCTTATAGAAGGGAGCATAAAGTGGAACATGTGTGTGTGTATTAACATTGAATTATAGTACTTTTCTCACATGTGCATTTTAAAATTTAATAAACTTCCATCAATCAGAGTGTTTTAATTCAAAAAATATATTCAGATATAAAAATATCTCACTTTTAATATAATACTTGTATACCAACATAGATATTATGAGAATAATATCTGTAAGAAAATTTATATAAATGATTATAATAAAAACAATGCCAGTATCTGGTATATCTGCTACATAAACACTAGTAAAATTAAAGAATAAATTAATTTTAACGATTCTTGAAGTTATGTAATTAATCATTACATTATTACATTATATATACATTACACTATTATTACTCTTGTTTAATCAGATTTTGTTTTCTACTTACAGGACTTCATTTACAAAAAACAAAAGCTGTACCAAGGCACTGGAGCCAAATACGTGGCCGCATATATTCTAAAATATCTACATCAAAATTAGTTGGTTTAACAGAGCTGGGGATGTATCATTTCCTGTCTCTTTTTCTCACTCTGGCAGTGTCAGCTGATATTGTGGAAGTGGTATGTTAAAAGTAGATCTTCATGCAAAAGTGTAGCTTATACAATATAATTTTATAAATAACAAGGTTTAGCATGGTTCAGTCACATTATGTATAAACTAGTATGCTCCCTGAGCTGCAGAACACCCTCACTATTTTGGATGAAGCTACATAATTATAGAGTTTCTAAGGCTTTCATGGCTGACGTCCACATAATTGGAAATTAGGGTAAATTGGTGGACACCATACCAGTTGTTACTGACACTGTAGATAATTTTTTTAATTATGGGAAAAATTACAAAAATCCCAATTACCCTACTGTTTCTTTAATGATTTAATATGACAAAAAACAATGAAAATTTGAAACATTCGGATTTGAATTACGATTCCTTTGTCATACACCCTACTGGATTTTCACAATTTTGTCCAATTGTTAATCTCTTTTTGGCCCTTCAGATCCTAAAATCTTGAAATTTCCAAAATTTAACACTTCATTCAGATATTAGTTTAAATTCTCTTTAATTTGTTATATCACATGAAATTTGCAATTTTATCAAAATTTTCACCCACTTTTGTGAGCACTGATGTCCAAAAATTTTGAAATTTTAAAATATGGACACTATATTCAGATTGTGGTTAAAATGCCCTTTAATCTGATATCCCACATGGGCTTTTGCGATTTTTTCACAATCTTGACCCCTCAGATTTTTGCATCTCACCCTCTATTTTGAGGGGGGATCAATCTAAAAAACAATAGGGTTTTGTAAGGAAAAGTATTGACACAGTTGCCAAGTTCCAGTCTCGGTTCTAAGATGCCAAAATCTCAGATGTCAAGTTCCAAAATCGGTTGATGTGTTCCAAAGTTATCGTGAGACATACCCCAAAATGATAGACAGACAAATACCAAAAGGTAGAGTAAAAACTGAGAACTCTCTCGTTCAATAAACTGACCAAACATTTCAAAACTTTTTGTAATTTGTTCAGTTTGCGTTTGCTTCTGTAAGGATTCTTAGTAATTTACTGACCATCACTCCTCCATTTAGAAAAACTTTCCTTTTCTGTCCCTCTGTTTTCCTTCTCTTCCTCCCCTTGTCCTTCTCTACCCGCTCTCTCTTGCTCCTCTCTTATTCTGTAGTAGAAGTAGATAGTCAAGTTCTTCAATATAAATGTTACTGTTAAAAAATAATATTTAGTAAAAATATAGAAGGATTAATGCAAAGTGTTATTTTCTGTATGCAAGGCTGTGTGGGTGTGTTTGTTTTGAGCAGATGTGGTTTACATTTGTCTTTTGATTCCATGTCTCCACGCAGCAGCATTGTAGTTGAAGTTAAACTTACCAAGTGTTTCAGCTATTTCTGAGGTTGTCATCTGGTAGTCATCGATATGGCAGGTAGGTTCTAGTCATGGTCTTCTGGTGACTGACTGGGGTATTCCAGGGTTACCAGGAGAGTAGGACCAGAACTAGTAGACTACTGAAGATGTGTGCCACAGAAGTACCGTAGTTGAAACTTCTGGTGAATTTAAGAGTGCTCTTACAGCCTAGGAGAATTAAACACAACTGACTCTGGCTTTTAAATTTATTTTTTTGACTTGTCTTTTACCACTTGGAGCCAGTTATAATTGAACGAGTGAAGAAAGATCTCAGTTTTAACTCTACCATTTTGGCATTTGGTCTGTTTGGGGTATGATTCAGGATAACATTTGAATGAATCAACTGATTTTGAGTTTGATCCCCCCCCCCCAGAAATAGGGGCAGGTGACAAATATGTGAAGGAGAAAATTATGAAAATGTTTTAAAAGCCCATAATTAAAACATTCGTTTATCCCGCTAATTGGGATATCAAATTAAAGGGAATTATAACTATAATCTCAATGTAGTGTCCATATTTGAAAATATCAAAATTCTTGGTTGTCAGTACCCACAAAAGTGAGTGAAAATTTTTATAAAATAAAATTTTGGGACCTCAGGGCCCAAAAAGAGATTAAAATTTTGAAAAATTGTGTAAATCTAGTTGGCTATCAGATAAAGAAATTGTAACCCAAATCTGAATGTTTCAGACTTTAAAGTGTTTATTGTAATTGTGTGCTCTATAATTGGTATATTACTAAAGAAATAGTAGAGTAATCAGAATTTTGTAATTTACCCCATAATTGAAAAATTATGTAATATATTGAAATTTATGTAATAAAAAAATATATATTTAATTTAAAATTTATAATATACCTTTATTGTAATCCGTCTTGCGATCTTGTAGTTATTTTGTACACTACATGTTTCGGGAATAAATTCCCATCTTCAGGTGAAGAATTTTTATCCTCCTGTGATATAGAAATCATCGGCAGAAATATCACACACACACAAATAAACAACACAACCACAGCTGTTACAAATAACATAATTCAGAATTAAAATATTCACTGTTGTTTTAGATATTTAGAAAGATTTCATTTATTTTAAAGCTTTGTTATATATAAGTATTGTGTGTTTTTGTGTTTAGAGTAAGAAATTACAAGATTACCTGATGGTGTTGCCTGAAAAAGAGCTAAATTTAGGTACACGACAGTTGATGTGGCATTCCCAGTTAGGATGCTGTCTGTTGTTAGTGGAACAAGGACTTGATTTCAGAAGTAACATAATTCCAGTAATGAAGTATGTGCAGGATGAAGTCAACAACATAAAGAGTGAGCATGCCCTGCCACTGCTGAGGACATTTGTTGAGGCATTTCAGGACATTGTTGACTGCAGTAGTAATCTGGCATTAGGGCAAAGTCTGCTAATTGGTAAAATTTTTTAAGACTTTATTTTAGAAATTAATTTTAACTATTGTAACTAGCGTAAAATACCACCAATTACTTTGCTGCTACACTTTACTTTGGCACTACGTAAACTACAGTTCACCTGTTACCGTCTTCTATAGTTTTCATATTCACTTGATGCACAATCTTACACTGTCACAATATAAAAAAATCAGTTTGTAACATTTGGTGTCTTCTGATACCCTATCTGTCATCACATATGCCTCTTCCAGTCCTCTTAGTCTCATATCCTTATTTATAACACTTTGCCAGTTTTTTTAAAGTCTGTTGGTTATTTTGCCTTCCATTGTAGATCAGTATAGATAATCTTGTTTCTGCCATCTTTTCATGCCGGAACCATACTAGTTGTTTATCTTTAATGTTGTCCACTATTGTGTTTTGTAATTACTGACTTTAATTACAATAATTAATTAACTGGTTATATTTAATCTGATGTAATTTTACTATCGGGCGCCATGTTGCCAACTGAAATACAACAAACAAATATGTATGCTTACCTAAGGTCAGAATTCGTGTTATACGAACCAGAGTCGAGGAACGTATTACCTGAAATAATGCACTCGTGTTTCTGTTTGTTACCATTGAAATTACCTTTTATTTTTTAATCATGTACAAATGAATGTAAGTGTAAAACAAACACGCTGCTGTCCGCCATGTGGCATAATTAAATTTCAAGTTAAATTTCCCCTTAGACATTTCACAAACCTTCCAAAATACATATGTATTATAATAGTAAAATGTTAAACATATTAAACATGTATATTTATATATATATATATTTATTTTTGCACAACCCAGCACTTTTTAAAATATATTATTATCCACTCTCTCTCTCTCTCTCTCTCTCACTCTCTGGTACAATTATTATTATGAGCTCATTTCAATTTATGGTATACCAAGTTAGTTAATGACTTTACTGAATTTTGGTCATTTATAATTTTTCAATATAAAATTGTTGTAGCTGGTACTTAGCTGCACTTTTGAGTCATAAACATCGACACCTCGAATTCTTTGATTCTGGTCTGTCACATCATCTTCGGGCACACGCTCTCTATTGTAGCATCCCCCCTGGATCAGACTTTTGCCAGATTTTTTGGCTGCACGTGAATCACACTCTGCCGATGTTTGACTCAAAAATTTAACTGTTTTTACTAGACTTTTGGTGGTGTAAAATTTAGATAACCACGCTTCGTGAATTCGCCGGCCGGCACGGTTCACTGTCTGGACGAAAATGACAATGTTTCACCACTGTGTATTGCAGAGGTAGGGCAAAACTACGTCGCTGGCTCTTTGTTCAACAGCCCAGCCTAGTCAAACACAAAGCGCCTGGCATTCTTTCGTCTGACGTAATCATGGGTTGGTCTTGTTTACTAGTTATTGTGACAAACAGTTTTTTGTTACATTTGTAATTTTCCACTGAATTCGACATAAATCCTGTCAACTTAATATTGTGTTGTTGACGCTTCTCACCAAAACTCTTATAGGGAATCTATATCTATAAAAATGAATGTTTGTTTCTTTCTTTGTCCCGTATGCGTTCCTATACCATTCATCCGATTGCGATGAAACTTCGGTGAGTTGTTGTGCGCACGCCCGCGAAGGTTAATGAATTTTTTTCGATGGGGTCCTTTGGGGGGTTCTTGGGGTCTTCCACATCTCCTCCTAAACCACTGGACCGATTTCAACCAAACTTGGCACAAATATTTTATGCAACGGGAGAACCAACATAGGGTAGGTGTTTTTTCGATGGGGTCCTTTGGGGTCTTCCACATCTCCTCCTAAACCACTGGACCGATTTCAACCAAACTTGGCACAAATATTTTATGCAACGGGAGAACCAACATAGGATAGGTGTTTTTTCGACGGGGTCCATTGGGGGGTCCTTTGGGGTCTTCCACATCTCCTCCTAAACCACTGGACCGATTTCAACCAAACTTGGCACAAATATTTTACGCAACGGGAGAACCAACATAGGATATGTGTTTTTTCGATATGATCCTTCGGGGGGTCCTTTGGGGTCTTTCACATCTCCTCCTAAACCATTGGACCGATTTCAACCAAACTTGGCACAAATATTTTACGCAAAGGGAGAACCAACATAGGGTAGGTGTTTTTTCAATGGGGTTCTTTTGGGGGTTCTTTGGGGTCTTCCACATCTCCTCCTAAACCACTGGACCGATTTCAACCAAACTTGGCACAAATATTTTACGCAACGGGAGAACCAACATAGGATATGTGTTTTTTCGATATGATACTTCGGGGGGTCCTTTGGGGTCTTCCACATCTCCTCCTAAACCACTGGACCGATTTCAACCAAACTTGGCACAAAATATTTTACGCAAAGGGAGAACCAACATAGGATAGGTGTTTTTTCGACGGGGTCCATTGGGGGGTCCTTTGGGGTCTTCCACATCTCCTCCTAAACCACTGGACCGATTTCAACCAAACTTGGCACAAATATTTTACGCAACGGGAGAACCAACATAGGATATGTGTTTTTTCGATATGATCCTTCGGGGGGGTCCTTTGGGGTCTTTCACATCTCCTCCTAAACCACTGGACCGATTTCAACCAAACTTGGCACAAATATTTTACGCAAAGGGAGAACCAACATAGGGTAGGTGTTTTTTCAATGGGGTTCTTTTGGGGGTTCTTTGGGGTCTTCCACATCTCCTCCTAAACCACTGGACCGATTTCAACCAAACTTGGCACAAATATTTTACGCAACGGGAGAACCAACATAGGATATGTGTTTTTCGATATGATACTTCGGGGGGTCCTTTGGGGTCTTCCACATCTCCTCCTAAACCACTGGACCGATTTCAACCAAACTTGGCACAAAATATTTTACGCAAAGGGAGAACCAACATAGGATAGGTGTTTTTTTTGATGGGGTTCTTTTGGGGGTTCTTTGGGGTCTTCCACATCTCCTCCTAAACCACTGGACCGATTTCAACCAAACTTGGCACAAATATTTTACGCAACGGGAGAACCAACATAGGACAGGTGTTTTTTTTTTCGATACGATCCTCTGGGGGGTCCTTTGGAGTCTTAAAAAACTAACTTATTAGATCTGGTTACTATGGCAACCCAATGGAATAGATTCTGTTCTAAATATATTATCGCATTAAATTGAAGACCACGCGAATGAAGTCTTTATATATTATATATATACAAACACTTTCTTTCTTTGAGTGGCATTGCAACGCATGCCGGGTACTCGCTAGTACAAAATAAAATTATTAGTATTAAAATTGTTATAAAATAAAAATACAATAATTAGGTTTACAAATTTATTAGGGTACCAGAATTGTACCGTCACAAAACCCCCTATATGAAAGATTTTATGCCGAAGCATAAAGACTTTCATTGACACATTCGTACTTCCTAAAGGGATCTGCTAGGATATGACGCCACAACCCCCTTACTATTTATATGAAAAGAAATACAATAACTCACCCGTGGTCCGATGATGATGACAGTACCTGCATGACCTTACTGGACTTCTCCTTCGAGATCCCAACACCATAAGGCCAGTCAGGCGCGTAACGCTCCTGCTCTGACGCGCTGGCCAGCTCAGGACCGCCGTCACAACATCACCAAACACTGAAACAATAAATAAAAAATATCAAAATAGTGGCTTGGTATAATCCTATATCCCTAACTGATCTGTTTCCCCTTAGCTATGTGCTGGTTTGCGTTAAGAAGCACTGGGTTCACTTCAACTCAACAAGAATTATATAGAAGTGCCATTCTCTTCATTGCCTACCCTTAACATTATAAAATCTTTTCGATTCCCATCGATAATAATTAACCCTTTTCTGTTTTCATAATTAATATAATTATAGAAGAAACACAAATCTTTATATAAATGAAATATATAATCCAAAGTTTATGGATACAATTACCAAAATCTCCCTCTTACTCAAACATTTTATATAAAAAATCTTATTATTATTAATATTATTATTATCAACAGTAAGTAAACTGGCGCTGTTAATAATATTTACCCCTCTTTCTCCTCCACACACACTATTCCTTATACATCATGTTCAAATTCCTATGCTAATACATAAAACATAATACATAATAATACACTCATCATTATATTGCAAGTATTACAGGAAAATAACCAATTCACATTTAAGCTTGATCAAAATTTCTTTAAATTTGCGTATCAAATTATAAACATTACTTTTAATTATTAATACTTTTAATTATTAAACTTTTATTAGTTATCATTTATTACCATTTAATTCTTCACAATTTCAAATATATTATTAATATTCATAATACATTATTATCATTATTTCATTTCCTATTACCTCTCTACTCTGAATTTTCTACTTAACCTTTCACATTTTTATCATTGTTTAGTCTGGGTGGCTCCTGTATTCACTATGATTTGACTTATTATAGAGGCACTAACATTTATAACCTTACTCACCTTTCTTTCTACTAACCGCTACTAACAACCAGATTTACATATCATGACACCAATTTCTCCGTTATAAACACCTTCACTAATTCCATTTTAAATCCTATGGCACCGCTCGTCTTTGTATTAAGATGTGTGTTCCCTACCTGGCTATATACATTCATGATTTTTTGCCCTTCCAAAATATCGGCAAACACTCCCTTAAACTACGCTATTACGTGCCACAACGCTATACGTTGAATACTCCTTATCACCTCACCCCCACTACAAAATATCATCATCAACAAATATATGTTTAACCTTTACTTTACTCACCTCTACAAATAATCACTACTACTGTGTCCCTAAAATATCTAATACTCTCTTTGTGTACTATTTTCTTCAAAATTCTTATCTATCTAACTCTCATTAACTTTGATTTACTAACTCACATGCCTTTATTTACACCCAGGTGCTATCCCTTTTTAACACTCTACATTACTGTAATCATTGACAATTGCATTAGAAAATATATCTCTCACCTACTCATAACAATACATCTCAATATTCAAATATATATTTATACTTGATCATTTATTATTCATTAGAAGTTTTCTTCATCACAAATTAATAATTTAGCTTCATTACACAAACTTTCTTTTGTATGTACTGGTTCAAAAATAGTCACTGTTCCGGGCGCAGATTGTACCTTTACGCACTTTTTTACCTTCATATAAATGTATTTAGAAGAAGAAATAACAAGCAACATATATTTGGTTTTGTTTACATTATTTATATCAGACACGTATGTCCCACACACCATAATTATGGTACTTACCATACTTTGAAAAGCCTGTTGTTTCAATCTTATTATTATTATTATCTAGGGTCCAGGGTTTCGACTCAGCGTGATTGCCGACAGAGATAGGCATTGAAATAAAAAAAAATACGTTCATTTGAAAACATTAAACATCAATATTGGTTTATTCTCTTTCATGTGTACACCGGACAAGAATTCAAAATGGCGGCCTTTACTTACATTAACTCTCTTTTCTTACAAAATTCTTTTATAGCTCCTTAAACGTCATATTACCAAATTTTATATATTGACTATGCAGCTGCTTCATTATCAAATGATTTTAATTATATTTTCTTAAAACAAACGCAAACCAACACCCCGTTTGGATGTCGACATTTACCATACACTCCCCACTTCCTCACTCTCATTCATACTTACAATATCAATTTACTTTTTGGGTACACATATATCTGCAATTTGGGTAAAGAGCTCTTTAAGTAAAATTTTGGTTTTGCACTTTCCTGATTCTGTAGACTAGAAGATCTGGAAGCGGATTCACATGTTGCTTTCTCAAAGTGGCGTGGTTACATTTTTACTATATTCACTGACTCTAATGTATAATTTTGAAAAACAATTACTGCACACTGTCTTAGTTCTCTTCTAGCTAGTACATAATTAGATTTTGATTACATTTTGAACTGTTTAAAACAACTAGGCCGGTATAAATTGCCGGCTGCCTTTAGCAAGGTGTTACCGCTGCTGCGGGGTTGTGTAGACTGGGCCGAACAATACGCAATTTTTACGTATGTATGTGTGTGCACACGTCATTGTTCTTTGTCTTTTGTTACATAAACACCCTGCTTGTTACGTATTTTATGCACGTCATTGTTTTATTAATGACGTTTGGCGTTGTCGGCCAATGAAACAGACGTATGTAGAGCCGGTATTAGTTGCTGTAACCATTTTAAGTGTTCTTATTCGCACGTACACTGCTGGCCTTGAAATTATTTCGTTGTCTCGGAACTGCGTCTTTGCAGGCAAAAACCAGGGAAATTGTATTACCCATAAAAATGAATGTAAAAAACATCGAAATACAATAATTTGCTACCTTGTATACCATAAATTTTATATCGGGTTTTTCGTACTGTCACATGTATCACAATAATTAAGTGATTAATTTTCAATTATTTAATTTAATTAATTAAACTTTCATTAGTCATCCTTTGTTTAATCAAAACAAAAACTTGTTAATTATTAAAACCATTAAACTTACTGTTACATATATGGTGTACATTTACCTGTAATACACGACATCAAAAATACATAAATACATTGACATTAATACACAAAAAAAATATACAATCCAACTTGTTATTTTATCATTGATCAAAATCAGTTCATATGCAGTCCATTTCAAAATCACTGTTCACATATATTAAATGTTCATTACACAATAAAACAATCTATCCTCCATCATTGAATAACAGTCGAATCTTAGGTCTATACAACTTATTTTTTATTAAAGAAATGATATTATTCTTATTATCAATATAATATTTGTTTACATTTTTATATTGTTCCACTATCTCGTTAATATTAATAGGTGTATTCCATATTAATTTAGCATATACCATGTCACGATCGGGTATGGTTCTGTCTACCTCAGTATTATCTGTCATAATCATGTTAGTCATATTGTCATTGCTGTCATCTACTACGACATCCTTTACTTCCCAGGGTAAGTAATTGTTATCATTATTATCACCATCTACTATTATTGCTATCTCAATTTCACTATGAGGTAAGTATTCGTTATAATTGTCCACCATCTCTACTCCTAACCTTTCTACAAATTCTCTATACTTTCTATTTATCTTAAAAATCTCTATTTCTCTCTTTCTCAATATATTTCTCACCATAACACCAAGCTACACTCTCTCTCTCCAAATATGCAGGGGTCATTAACTCATAATTACTGCACCACCTATGAGGTACACAAAACACCAGGGAACTCTATTTGTAGGCCTATCGTCTCCCAAATATAAATCTAAGGAACTCTCGTCCTTGCTAAAAATACGTGAAGACTTTTCTTCACCCCATACTACAACATCAAAGGAAAATTCTACCCCCTGCATCCCTTTTACAAATATACTTTTTCTAAACTTTCTCTCTAACGCCCTACACACAAACATCTCATTTTCATTCCCAATATTCTCATTATCATTTCCTAATACCATATTCTTATTTATATCATTGTTACTACCTGTAAACTCATTATTCAAATTATCATTGTTACTCACCTTATTAATTAGCACTTTGTTTTTCGTCATATTTTCACTGCTACTTACTTTCTGGTTCTTTATTTGAATTAACCTCTCATCTAACCTTTTAATCACTTTGTCACATTGTTTATCAAAATTATCATTACGTTTTTTCATTTCAGTCTTTAATTCATCAAACTTTACATCAAAACTATTTCTGATTTCATTTTTCTGCTCGTTAAATTGTTTATCAAAATTATCAAATTTGTCATTCAAGTTAGTATATTTAACATTAGAATCAATTTTTTGCTCATCTAACTTCTTGTCTAACTTTAACAGTAATTGCATCATTGCACTAATCTCATCTGTTTTATTTTCGTCTTGAGTTGAGATGGGGGTTAATGGGACTGGGTTTAATTCAGTGACACTGGTTTCACTGGTCTGACTAATTGGGTTCAATTTAACGTTCATCTCACTCGTAACTGTTTCTTCTAAATCACCTTTACCAGTATTCATTTTGCTTATTTGTAACTGTACAATTCTGGCCCTATTATATTTTGGGGAATAATCGATATAAAGTGTATTTTATTTTAAAGTCCCATATAAAAAAATTGGTAAAGTTGTATTGAGAGTTTGCAACTGCGCAATATTGAGTGAAGATCTATTATTTAGTGACACCAAGATTTGTGTCAAGGTCGAGCGTATACGTCCAGAACAGCAAAAACAGTCGTCATACAATTGTGTCACAAGCTGCACACATGATTACGTCAGCCAAAAAACTATGCAATGCGTATTACATACGTTGCATATTACAACTGGAGTTGGGCTCTATACAAAGGAATGACGACGTAGTTTGTCCCCCACCTCTGAATTGCTGCGTAACGAACAAAGACAGTCTTAGTCTCGACTCAGAAGCGTAGCGTACCGGCCGGTATTTCTCCAAAAGCTAATTCCATCTAGATTTTACACAACTAAGTGTTGTTATATAATGTAAAAGTGCAGTAATTAAATAAGATGCAGTAACAGTGTAACGTAACTTTAACAAAAGTTTTTGTTAAAGTTTTAACATCTTAGTGCGCGTGTAACGATGCGACGTCTTCGGGACAGATTTGCAGCTAAGTAGCAAACTTATAAAGCCAAAATTTTTAATATTTTATGTAGATTCAAATAAAATGAGCTCAATTTGGAAATAAAAATTAAAAGGACTTTGTACTAAGAATGCGAACGTGAGCAAATGAGAGAATGTATAATTAACAAGTGCTGGGTTGTGAAATTATTTATAATTATATCATAAAAAATATAATTGAGTATGTTATTTTGCAGGGTTTATGAAATGTTTAAGGGAAATTTTTAAACTTATACAGTAGAACTGCGTCTCATGACGCAACGCCAAAAGGCATATAATAGCGTGCTTATTTCGCACGGTAGAGACATGTTTTGTAGTAATATGTTATTAAAACATAAAAAATATAATTGAATGTTATTTTGGAGGGCCTATTGAAATGTTTAAGGGGATTTTTTGACTTAAATAGTGTAACTGCGTCTCATGACGTAACACCTAAGGGTGTATAGCTGCGTGCTTATTTCGCACGGTAGAGTCACATGTTTTGTAGTAAGATGTTATTAAAAGGTAATGTCATTTGGTAAACATTTAAAGCAAGAGTTATTATTTCAAATAACACATTCCGCTACTTCGAGTTTCGCTTAACCGAATTCTGCCCTTAAGGTAAGTAAAATTTCATTGCTTGTAATGATGGCGCCCGGAACAAAAGTTGAATAAAATTATTGAGTAATTATTAAGTAAGATTTATTGGTCAGTAATAAAATAATATAACATATTCTATATCTAACACATATAGGTCTATAACGTAACTTAACCCTACTTTACTCACGTGTCTATTTACTTTCGAAATTATTTCAGATAAATTATTCCGTTTCTCTAGTATTTACACTCTACATAAAATTAGGTCTTATTCCTGTTCGCGAAAGCCATCTGTAATTCTTGACTTTAATTACAATAATTAATTAACTGGTTATATTTAATCTGATGTAATTTTACTATCGGGCGCCATGTTGCCAACTGAAATACAACAAACAAATATGTATCCTTACCTAAGGTCATAATTCGTGTTATACGAACCAGAGTCGAGGAACGTATTACCTGAAATAATGCACTCGTGTTTCTGTTTGTTACTATTGAAATTACCTTTTATTTTTTAATCATGTACAAATGAATGTAAGTGTAAAACAAACATGCTACTGTCCGCCATGTGGCATAATTAAATTTCAAGTTAAATTTCCCCTTAGACATTTCACAAACCCTCCAAAATACATATGTATTATAATAGTAAAATGTTAAACATATTAAACATGTATATTTATATATATATTGTAATTACTCTCGGCTCTTACGGTCACGGGATTCTCGTTCTTTCCGCCCCAACGTTGCCGGCGTCAATTTGTAATTAAACGAGTACGTGCGTCTCGTTATTTTCACACAGTGTAAGCCTATTCGTTGCTATGAACGGGTATGTTCCCCTGTCTTTACTCTCTTAGGTCGTTTTAATTTACTTCAATTATTTAAATATCTGAGATATTTGGAGTTGTGGGATATAGTGATTTAATTAACTAATATTAACTTATCTCTCTAAAAAATATCAGTGTTAGTGTACTTGAAACTTAAATAATTAATGTGTTATTCTGTAATTTCGTTCAACCCTATTATACCTTGAAGAGAATTATGTATAATTTTGTATTTTAACGCTCTCTCTTTGGTGTCGGAGAATTCCGCTATAAGCGCTGTAGTACTGGGGCAACGAAACTTAGAGGTTAATTCACTGTTTAGGTTAACCAATTATTCTATACTTAGTCAGTTACTTTTTTATTCCCAACTCATTAAATAATACTCCAAATGACAAGATTTTGCAACTATACAAAGGTTCTTTATTTGTTTACTTCTTCAACATTGAATGAGATATGTTCCAACTGGCATACACAAAGGCTATAGATTGCGTGAATCGATTATTGATCAGTCTGATACTTTATTTAGTTTCGGTTATATAATGTGTTTTAGTTTGTAATTAACTTAATTCAGGGTGGAAGGTTCTTGTAACTGTGGGGAAGATTAAAAATACATAGATAAGAATGCAAGATTTACAAATTTGAAGTGTTGTGTAGTTAATATGATTTATACAATAATAATTTACCAGACTAGAACAAAGCGAATCGTGTGGGCTGTTGGTTGATAACTTCACTGTTCTGGATGACTATGTTGTACGATTTTCTTTCTTCGGATGTTAATAAAATGGAATTCTTGTCCTGTTCACCTCGGAAATACAGCTCCCTAGGTTGATTTTCTGCCAGACTGGTTCCTTCTGTAATTTCTGGATCCAAATACGTTCTTCTCTCGTCTGAAGTAATTGGTGATGTTCCTTGTATTTATAAGGTTATGAGTTCCAGTGTAGTGTATATTATTGGTTGTGATACAGTTAACTCTTTATATTGGGTTTAATATATCGTCAACTCCTTTCGGATATGGGACAATTCAAGTCCTTCCTTGTAGAACCCCGTTATTTATTTTTTATTGTGATATCATACTATAGCCTCGTTTGGTTAAACTGTACTGGCAAGAGTCAAGAATATTATCATTAAAGTTTTGTGTTTTATAAGAGGATCAAATAATTTAGAATATTCCGATTATATTAGACATTTCTTAGATTTTTTAATCTCATCACATTCAGATCATAAAAGGCAATAATTGAAAATCAACAACTTCTTCATTTCCTGTAGTCCATAGCAACCCATTATTTTTCTTCCTTCTCCATGTTTTGTATATAGTGTTTATTTCATATATTTTTTGTCCAGTCCTTATTAATTTGCTATCATATCGGAATATAACTTTACCGATAGTTGGTTTATTATTTTCTACATATATTCTGCTGGTTTTTTTGATATGAACCTGTTTCTTTTATATTTATTACTTTTTCGATATCAAACGTTATCAATCGATATCATGGCATTGTGGCATTATCATAATTTGTATAAATTGAGATGGTTTATTATATATCATTACTAATTTAATGTTTTTTCCTAGCTCTTCGAACCGTATTCATTAATTATTATTAACTTACGTACCTAACCTTTATGTTATGAGTGGTTATATAGTGTTATTGGCTGTTAGGCCTTTTATTGTATACGGACCTACCTTTGTTTATAACTGGTGAACAACTATAGCCCTTTTACATAAATTCATACATATAATCAAATCTTAACTATTAACATTTACATAAACAATTATTCTTTTCATATCTAATGACAATTTTATCTTGATCTATGGATCACATATAAGAAAATTGAAATCTATTAACGCTAACTAGCTGCTTCCCACATCATTCTATAACAGTAATTGAATAATACCTCTTGTTTCATTACCTTTCATTAACTCAACAAGTAATTGGTATAACATAACATAAACTTTATCATAACATTCGTTGTCACAAAATAATATCATTTAATTCAAAATCCTTACTTGCTATTGCTATAAGGTAAATTATTGTTTCATTTTTGTTTACTTTCATGGTCATTTACTTTGACAAATTCTGTACTATTCTACTTCTTACACTTCTCATCAGTATCATATTGATTTACTTTTCACTGAACATAGATCATTAACTATTGTCTAATTTACAGGTTTGTTCATTCTCGTTATTTCTACCTTGCATCCTTATTTATCTTTATCTATAATCATAAATGTAATTATTAGACTTTTGTTTTATCATGGGGTTAGATATTGACTTGCTTATTATTTTGTTAATATAATATTTATGTAACATGGATGACAGCATTTCTGTTGCGATACAATATATATATATATATATATATATATATTTATTTATTTTTGCACAACCCAGCACTTTTTAAAATATATTATTATCCACTCTTGTAACGGTCCAAAAATATGGGTATTTTTATTTGATTTCATTTCGGGGATTTATAAAAAATATTGTGTAAGTTTTATTCCATTGTGACAGACGAGGTGAATAAAACAGTGTTGTAACGAAGCTGCAACGCAATCTTACGTTGTGAAATCAGTCAAGGAATTCGCACCACACTAGATTTCCGAGAACTTTGTTTGAGTGTGACCATGCGCCTGTACGCGCGACACAGGTATACGCTCGGGGTGACGCTACTTAAAAAACCAGCATGGTCAGGAAGCAAATTCTATTCACCTTCATCGAGTGAAACGGCGGATATGAAAACTTAAGGTCCGCCCATCTCGTGACGTTAGCCAGTGCCTCACTGAGATCGTATACTGTCGTCACCCCAACAACTACATGAATTGCATGGGACGAAACTACTGCGACGAAACCACAGGCAGTGATTTCCACCAAAAGTATGAGATCACGTTAGCGGCATCTGCTACGTTTTCCTTCCCAGTTCGTTAACTGATTGTTCCGGCGCCAGACCGAGCCAAGTAGGCTCTTTATCAAATTTTCATATTGTACCAGAAAAAAGTGAAATAACAGTAAAAATCATGTGACCGCGGTCGATTAAAAAAGTGGAGAACATATTTATATAATTTTCGGACACCAAAAAATAAATCTAAAAGAGTAACAATGAGTGCGCGCGAGAACCACGTTGCCGGCGGGTTTTATTCCAACAAAGGTTTAAGGTAAATTATTATAAATAAATCACCTTATATCCGTCGTGTGACTTCGTTACGTCGATTAAAATGACGCGTTTCGGAACATCTGTTCCATCATCAGATAAAATCACTCTATTGAGGTCGTTAAACGTTAAAAACACATGTTACACATAATTGTCCACTATGTAATTCACTTGCTTCCTAAATGGTGCGCACCACGACAAAGCCGATCGGACACTGAACTATTATCTGAGTGATTACGCCTAAGCAGGTTCAAAGCTGTATCGTATAGCGGGTTGGACGATGTAACGAAGTCACACGACGGATATAAGGTGATTTATTTATAATAATTTACTGTTCATACGTGACTTGGATACCAAGAACTAATATGCATTTAAAAAAGGTTTAAGGGCTGTGGGGTATTAAAAGATGGTCTGGGGTTTTTAAAAATAAATTGCATGTATGTGTGAGTGTGAAAAAATTGCAGGCTGGGCTCTGTCTGTGTTTATAATGAAGTGTGATCAGTAAGGTAAGATTTTAGAATAAGTTAACCTGTAACAGATGACCGAGTGAAGAAATTGAAAAAAATGTAAATTAATCTGCATAAACATGCATAACAGTTTTGGATGAAATTTTTGATGATTTTAACAAATTAAAATATCATTTCTCTTCATTAAAAAATGAGTCGAGTTACTTATTTCAGTAACCTATAAATCACGCTAACATCTTACATTCGTGCGAGAATCCTGGCCCCGGATAGAAGCTCTACAGGTAGGTCAAATTAATTTGTGTTTTTATAAATTTAATGAGTGTAATAATATCTCAATGGCGCAGCCGACAGGGACCGTTTTTATGAGTAAATAAAAAATAAAGTAAAAACCGCACCTACTAATGGGATGTAAGCGTGATTTGGAGGTTAAGTAGAAATGAGAACCAATTATATGTAAATGATGTTAAGATGTAGTTAAGCAATACTTAAATTATATTACACTGAATAATACAGAAATATTTAAAATTGAAATTTTATATAGAGCAAAATCTCATAAATAAGACAAAAATGGAAGACGGAGATAAAGTTAGTATGAGTGATGTAACTGTCACGGGGGAGGGAGAAATTAATTCAGACCCTAATGTGATCAAAGAAAGTGTTTTAAACGAATCAGATAATATAAATGATTCAGGATTGGAGACAACTCCAAACCTGATAGAAGAGAATAATTTGACACAATCGGTAATAATGAGTGGAGCAAAAGCTGAATCCACTCCAGTAATAAATAAAGTGAAAGAATTATCAATGAATGATATATTCAACCTGATGCAAACTATGTCTGAAAACATGGTAAAAAATAGTGATTTCAATGTATTAAATAAACGATTTGATGCAACGGACAAAAAATTTGATAAAATAGACCGTCGTTTTGACGCTCAAAACAGCAACTTTAATAAAAAATTTGAACAACAGAATATTCAGTTGCAGCAGAGTATTAGTATAAAATTTGATGAGTTAATAAATGATATACAAGAGAAGAATAAATGCTTAGAAAATACCAATGAGATAATAAGAAATAATTTGAATAAACCAGAACTGAGTCAGAGTAATACAAATGAAAATTGTAATGGCAATGTTGTATTAGATAAAGAATTAATAAATAATAATGATGATATTGAAAATAATGAGAATAATAATGTAATTGAAAATATAATATCTGAGAATGATAAGGAGAGTACTGATGAGTTTGTAGAATGTGATTATGAGATGTTAATGAGTTAGAGAGAGAGCGGAAAAATAGTATAGTGGTAGAATGGGGGCAGAGGGTAAATTTTCCCCTTATTTTTTCTGAACCAGAGTGTTCACAAGTATTGTTGAAGAAGGGCAAGAGTCCCGTGTTAGTAGAAGATTTGAAGTGTTTATTTTTGTTGTATAATTTTGTACCCTCTGTCTGGAGTAATATTGAGAGTGTAATATGGTATTATGATGAGAGAGATTTAAATAGAGAATTGTATGTTAATGAAGAAACAGAATTGTATGAATTGAATAGAAATTATGATGAGTGGAAAGTAAGGTTAGAAGTGTGCTTAAATAAGAATGATTTGATTGATAATACAAAAGTAAATAACCCGATAATGAATATAATTACTGATGGAGACTTAACAGATGTACTTAACGTTGACTTGTTGCATGATTATTTGGGTAAAATGAATGAATTTGGTTTTTGTGGTTACGACACACAAGACAGTAATTTGTGCATCAATAAAACTGAACAGTGCTATATAAAACCAAAATTAATCTTTGACGATGGAGGCTAAACTATAAACAATGAATGGACAGTTATAAATATTTTGTTTTATGGTTTTTGACCTCGCAACTTTGGACATTGAAGTGTGGTATAACTGAACAAATAATAATGACGATTTGTAAATAAATATGTTTAGTAAATCTATTTGTGTGTATTGTAGAATGTCAAGTAAACAAGTGTGTAGATGATTGTTATAATAATAACATTAATGTTTGCAATTTAAATAAATAAACAGAATTAATTTTGAAAACAGTAATTGGTTAATTGTAATTGTTTTGGTAGAAATGAAACTTGTATTTTTCAGTAATTAATTTAAATAAAATAATTTGATATGTTTTAAATAATCTGATTGATTTAAATGTTGTATAATTAACTTTTCTAAGGAATTTAAATTATTTTTACGAGATTTGTGAATGTGGTAATTAAATGATAAATTGTTTGATTTAAACTAACATTTGTGGTAAGTATTTCAGAGGTGAGGTGAAAGTATTGGTGTATGGTATATGTTTTGTGTATGTCAATTTAAATGGACTGTAAGTATAAAAAACTTTATAGTACTAATCAAGTATAATAAAAATGTTTACAGATGTAACTCAGATGAAAAGATTTTAATTCAATAATGAGATGATTTGAAATAATTGTGGTAAATAATAATAATAATGATAAAATTTAATAATAACTGAAGAATGATATAATAAGTATTAATAATGAATTTGAAAATTTTAAGGTGATGAATGAGTTAAGTGATTAATGATTGATGAAAATGTTATATTAGAATGTATACAAAATATTTAATTACTTAGTTATTAAGGTGCTATTGCGGGGTTGGCCTGTGTCCTCGTAGATAGCAAAATGGGTTGGGGGTAACAGAGAGTGTTACCTCCATCGGAGGCCAACATGGCGACAATGTGCGGTACACCTTTTTGTACAAATTTAATTTGTACCCTGATAGACGTTCGTGCCGCACATAACTAAGATAATGTAAAACAGGCGTTGAAATAAAAGTTAGATTTCCCCGACTTTTCGGGCGATTACTGCCTTACCAGCACCAATCGTGGATTTGGCTAGCGGTCAGCTATGGCCATAATCAAGTCCCTTGACCATAGCTGACTTGAAATTGGTTTATAATAGAAATTAAATGGGGGGTGAAATTAGGGGAAATCCAGGAACTATGGAACAGCGGCTACCACTCTGTCTGCGTGGGGACAGCATAGCCAGGTGGTAGACCCGTTTTAAGGGCGTTTCAGTATATACCAAGGATGTTGATATCCAAAACGTTAAAATGTAACTGCCGAAGCAAAGACACGGAGGTGTCAAACTCCTCCAAATATGCAGTCTTTGTGGAAGCGAAAAGGTGCTACAGTCTAACATAAACTACAATAGTGTGTGTGGACCAGGGGGTTGCTCAGATGAGCAACGTGCTTAAATTTTGCAAATTAAAAAATTGATAACTCCATTTGGCTCAAATAAAAATGGTTGTATTCCGATCAAATAAATATGTGCTCATACATTCAGTATAAGGTGTTCATTCTATGTTTTAAATGTAACATTTTATTGTAGTAGGTTAGATATAAGAATTGATAAAAAATATGTGTTTATATAATTTGTGTATGTTTGAAACTAATTGAATAACTAAACCGACTGGCAGGCGGTTAACATAAAATTACCAGAATCAGAGAAAAGGGAAACATTGAGGGTAGATGTAAGTATTGATAAGCATATATATTTAATGTAATCCGCCCAATTTTTTGAGAGGTGTCTTCACTTTATTAAGGATGTCAGCTGATCAGCAATAAAATGTCACTGTTATATTGGTTGTAAATGTGCAAGGTAATTAATGTTTAATGTAATGTTTCAATGGATTACAGATGCTATTTAAAGTAATGAGAAGAGTAATTTGATAAGTTGAGAAATAAAGTAATAATTTGTGAAAGCTAATAAAAGATAGTTTTTGGGTGATGAATATTTTTGTGGGACATATAGATCAGTCCAAGTTGAAGTTAAAGTTGAAGTAGTAGAGAGAAAAATATTGTTTTGAGTTAACGTAATATTGCTGTGAGATAATGTATTAGACTTTGAGAAGTATGGATGTTGACACAGTAGTTATGGGGAATATATGTAGAGTTTTGAGCGATATATTGATATTATTAAATGATGATGTTATTTTGTTGTAGTTGAAGTGAGGTAATAAGATTGAGATTTTGGGGATGGCAATTTTGTAATAGGGGGTAGTGTAATGTGGGAGTCCGCAACAAAATGGTTGGGATGGGATGGGACCGATTTGGTGGGAAGGGGTCGCCTTAGGTAGAATCCAGGGACCAGATTAAGGAAATGAGCTTTTGGGGGGGGGGAACACTTATCCTAGGTACAAAGGGTTAGTAAGTATTTTTTTTTTACATATATATGCGAAGAGAAGGTGGCGAATTGAGTTTCATGGCAAGTTGGGGTTAGAGAGTGTTTTGATAGATATTTTGATAGAGATGGGTGTCATGCTAGTTAAAGTTGATGAGTAAGAGTCAGAGGGGTAGAGATTATAAATGTAGGCCTACCAAGGGGTAAATTAAATTGTTATAAGTATTTAAATCACCCACAGTAATGGAGAATATGATTGTCAAATAAAGAAAGAGATTTATAACAAGAATATAAAATTTTTAATTGAAACCAGTGACAAATTTTTGATAGAATTTGGAAATGTAAAGTTAGAAAGTGTTTATTTTGAATAATTTAAATGTCAATTTGATTGTTATGTATAATAATATTTTGTTATTTTAAAGGTTTTATTTTATTATGTTTTTGTGTTTTAAGAGAGAATTTTTCAGATGTTAAGTGTATTTTCAGATAGAACTTGTATATAATGTATGTAGGTCAAGGTTGTGGACTTGACCTAGTTTTGATCAGCTGATAGTGAGGTCATATACTAGGCATGTTTAGTATGGAAGTTAATTCAACTTTGGTTTTTGATCAATTTAAACAAATTTTAAATAATTTCAACATGAAAAGAAATTATTTTAATAAATTTAAATTAAAAAAAAAAAAAAATTCTTGATTTTTGCGCCTGCCAGCTAATGGATATTTTAAACTTTGATTATTCTATTGTTTGTATTCTAATCATGTTTATTATTATTGACTTATTTTATTGAATTGTATTGTTAGACTCTAGGTAATCACATGTTAGGCTAAGAATGTTCTTATTTTAAGAAATGGTCAATTGATTTATTTTAAATAACAGAAAAATTAATGGAGAGAATTATTCAATTTAGGTAACGGATTTGTAGTTTGATTTTAAAAAGAGGCAGTTGTTGATTTTAACTTAGAGAAATTTTGCAGAAATGTTTCAATGTTCATAATACATAGTATAAGTGTGTGTGTGTGTGAGCCCAGTTTCTGCTAAAGGCAGCCCAGCTTGCATATAAGGGGAAACATATCGGTGGAGGATCTGGCATGATCTGAGCCAGGGATTGAGGATTTTTGGGGTAGCATGATAGAAGGTAAGGTGCGCTGTGGTACGTGTCTGTTCGATTTTTCGGTGTTGGGATCTCGCACAGAGAAGTCCAGTGATCTTGTTCAGACGCGTCCATAGTCGCCGAGCCAGGGGGGTCGTGTACCCATGAGAAGTAAGAACAAAAGGGGGTTGTTGGCACCAGTTCCTCACCGGTCCTCTTAGGGGTTTTATCAATGAGACTTCTTCTGTTTTGACAGAAGACTTCTCATTGAGGGGGTATTCTAACGGTCCAAAAATATGGGTATTTTTATTTGATTTCATTTCGGGGATTTATAAAAAATATTGTAAGTTTTATTCCATTGTGACAGACGAGGTGAATAAAACAGTGTTGTAACGAAGCTGCAACGCAATCTTACGTTGTGAAATCAGTCAAGGAATTCGCACCACCCTAGGTTTCCGAGAACTTTGTTTGAGTGTGACCATGCGCCTGTACGCGCGACACAGGTTGACGCTACTTAAAAAACCAACATGGTCAGGAAGCAAATTCTATTCACCTTCATCGAGTGAAACGGCGGATATGAAAACTTAAGGTCCGCCCATCTCGTGACGTTAGCCAGTGCCTCACTGAGATCGTATACTGTCGTCACCCCAACAACTACATGAATTGCATGGGACGAAACTACTGCGACGAAACCACAGGCAGTGATTTCCACCAAAAGTATGAGATCACGTTAGCGGCATCTGCTACGTTTTCCTTCCCAGTTCGTTAACTGATTGTTCCGGCGCCGGACCGAGCCAAGTAGGCTCTTTATCAAATTTTCATATTGTACCAGAAAAAAGTGAAATAACAGTAAAAATCATGTGACCGCGGTCGATTAAAAAAGTGGAGAACATATTTATATAATTTTCGGACACCAAAAAATAAATCTAAAAGAGTAATAATGAGTGCGCGCGAGAACCACGTTGCCGGCGGGTTTTATTCCAACAAAGGTTTAAGGGCTGTGGGGTATTAAAAGATGGTCTGGAGTTTTTAAAAATAAATTGCATGTATGTGTGAGTGTGAAAAAATTGCAGACTGGGCTCTGTCTGTGTTTATAATGAAGTGTGATCAGTAAGGTAAGATTTTAGAATAAGTTAACCTGTAACAGATGACCGAGTGAAGAAATTGAAAAAAATGTAAATTAATCTGCATAAACATGCATAACAGTTTTGGATGAAATTTTCGAAGATTTTAACAAATTAAAATATCATTTCTCTTCATTAAAAAATGAGTCGAGTTACTTATTTCAGTAACCTATAAATCACGCTAACATCTTACGTTTGTGCGAGAATCCTGGCCCCGGATAGAAGCTCTACAGGTAGGTCAAATTAATTTATGTGTTTTTATAAATTTAATGAGTGTAATAATATCTCACTCTTTCTCTCTCTCTCTCTATCACTCTCTGGTACAATTATTATTATGAGCTCATTTCAATTTATGGTATACCAAGTTAGTTAATGACTTTACTGAATTTTGGTCATTTATAATTTTTTAATATAAAATTGTTGTAGCTGGTACTTAGCTGCACTTTTGAGTTATAAACATCGACACCTCGAATTCTTTGATTCTGGTCTGTCACATCGTCTTCGGTCACACGCTCTCTATTGTAGCATCCCCCCTGGATTAGACTTTTGCCAGATTTTTTGGCTGCACGTGAATCACACTCTGCCGATGTTTGACTCAAAAATTTAACTGTTTTTACTAGACTTTTGGTGGTATAAAATTTAGGTAACCACGCTTCGTGAATTCGCCGGCCGGCACGGTTCACTGTCTGGACGGAAATGACAATGTTTCACCACTGTGTATTGCAGAGGTGGGGAAAAACTACGTCACTGGCTCTTTGTTCAACGGCCCAGCCTAGTCGAACACAAAGCGCCTTGCATTCTTTCGTCTGACGTAATCATGGGTTGGTCTTGTTTACTAGTTATTGTGACAAACAGTTTTTTGTTACATTTGTAATTTTCCACTGAATTCGACATAAATCCTGTCAACTTAATATTGCGTTGTTGACGCTTCTCACCAAAACTCTTATAGGGAATACAAAATAAAATTATTAGTATTAAAATTGTTATGAAATAAAAATACAATAATTAGGTTTACAAATTTATTAGGGTACCAGAATTGTACCGTCACAGTTTGTGTCCACGATTTCTCTTACTTCATCATTTATTATTTTCTTCATTCTGGGTCTGCCTGTTGCCCTTCTCCAGAAATGCATTTCTATAGCCTTCAGTATTTTCTTTGTTCTACCTTAAATCAGGGGATATTAATGGGGAGGGAGACAAATAGACTGGATCCCCTCCAAGGGTCGAATACAGTTGACAAGGAATTTTGTTAAGCGTATTATCAGCTGTGTACACTAATATAGTAGTAACTCTTAAATATACGAAAAGGTTTATTACACAGCATTTGCATATACGTTTAAATATGAAATATAGGAAAATCAATTCAAGCAATAAATATCTTGTGAACAGTGTTTCAGTAACGTTTATTTTATTTTATTGTGTTATTCCCATTTACTTTAATGGGATTGATTTCAGGATATTATCACATGTTTTCAGCCTCACTGAAGATAGTAATATTGATTGGTCTTAACTTGTTTTTTCTTTTGTATGACCCCCCCCCCAGATCAAATTCTAGATACACTATGTCTTAAATTGCCATACCTCTGAACTGTATGTTATTTTTGTATATATATTTTGTTACAGTAGTATGTTGTATGAAATTTTTTCCATTGGTGATGGTTTTATTCCAAGAGACATTTAAATTTATGCATTATGCAAGGTCCAACCTTGAACCTTCTGCTCTTATGTGTACCTCAACTAGTCTTCCTTTATGTGTGATTGTTAATCCCAAGTATTATACATTTGTCTATTATTGAGTATTATCATTAAACCAGTTCAAAGTTTTTAATCTTTTCAGTATTTTTCTTTAGCGTTATTGATGATCAACGGTTGTGCGAGGCGATCGGGTTGCCTGTCGCCTGCTATTGTGCCATTTCCTGAGCTTCTTATAGATCTCCCACCACGGAGACCATAGGACTCCTGGATATTTAGGTGTGGTCTGGTACCGGCCATGAATTTGGCCTTGTTATTATATTTTATTGTACTTAGAACCCATTTCATTGCATAGTTTAATTTCTTTACATTGTTTGATCCAACGTAAGTGCTGTTATCACATCGTATGCCAGGCCTAAGCCTGAGCTTTCAAGGAAGTTCAGTCCAAGCGTAAGTCTAGGTTGGTATGTTGTTTGTTTTTGTTTTCTACAAGCACCTTAATATTTGCATGGAATTCTGTGAAATGCCTACCATAATATGACGCAAGATGTCAGACAGTTTGTGTAGTGAAGAAAGTTGATGACAAACATTTATTGTGAGTAGTTTTAGTGTTTATCTTGTGTCATTTATAGATAAAAGTTTGTATTTTCCTGTAATATTAGAATCATTAAAGTTGACTGTGATTGAATTCTTAATAGAATTAACCCCAAACTTGTTAAATTGTGATAGTATTAGATTTATTAGAATCATGAAATTAGACAGGTAATAAAAAGATTATAATTTTCAAAGCTGCAAAATGTCAGGATTTTGCTATTCTACATGTGGCAGGGGGGCTGAGATATAAAACATTTAATTTCTGCTGTCTTCATTTCAAGGCTGTAAAAAGAATGTTGATTAAGCCTTCCTACCTGAATAATCTAAGATACAAGGTAAATTAATTTTATTAGTAAATTAATTTAATAGTTTTTGTATTATTTAATTAGTTTATTTGTTTGGTAGGTAATTGGATTTCTCAGTACTTATCATCATGTCCTGGAGTGGATGCTTTACGATTACTTGATGTACTTATGTCATTTGTCGGCAGATTACAGAGTATGTCACATGGACAGATTTCTTCTGAAATTCGAGGTAATAAACTATTATAAAAAGAGTTGCCATATTTATCTAGTTGTAAGACACTAGTTTTCCAGTTTGAAAATGTAAAAAGTTAGGTCATAATCATACAAATATATGCATTTTAATATCAAGTATTAAAATTATTGCTTGTTTGTTTATATCTTGAAATCAAGTATACATTCACAAAATGTATAGTGTATCTTCAGTGGCTCAATTTGGAAGCATATGTTTCTGATTGCCTTATTAACTGGTAAACATTGTTTTTTTACAGATGCACTGTGGGAGCATTTATTTCCATTCTTTCAGTCAAAAAGTACTGATGAAACAAGTCCGTATCAGATAGCAGACTTGGCTTTTAACCTATCCGTTCTTCCAGGACTGCAAGTGTCAAGCTCTGGTCATTTCAAAGATGTGTTCAGTGTGTTTGTAATCAGTGAACAAGTTGATGTCAGGTAAGATACTGAATGAGACTTTTGTATTTTGTGGTTACAAAAAACGCTTTTTGTACAGTACATAATAATTGAATCATCCTTAATTTCTTTGCCCTTAGGTACCACTTTTTTGGCCCTTTGCAATTTATTCAGTAATTGAAATACTGTATTTTTAAATTGTGCCTGAAACAATATTCCTATTTTCCATGACAAACTTTTATCATATACATGTCTTTACATAATTCAACCATTTCTGATGCATTTTAATTTCTGAAATTTTATTGGTTCACAAAGTATTGCGGTGGTGTTAATTTTTGTATGTGTTTACCTATTATTTTAGTTAATATTTTAATTAGTAAAATACCAACAGCTAAAGTAAAACATTAGCAGGTCTAAATTACATGTTTTTGTATAAAATTTCTGATGTTAAAATTGTATTTGTAATTGAGGCTTTTGTTACATTCCAGTTGTGAAAAGTTTTATCATTTTTAAAGAGAGAATGAAAACAGAATAGAGATTTTTAAGAAAGTGTTGTTTCAGATTGATGAGACGGTTTCTTTATCATGCTACTCAGTACCAGCACTTACTACAAGAAATAGCAAATTATGACAGGTTGATTTTTAAGGTGAGTGTCAGTAATCATAAAACATGTAGTGGAGAAATAAGCATGTTAATTTATTCGAGTTATTAATTAATAACTGCCAGTTTATAGAATATGTGCTCAGGGATTTAGTATTATTAAAAAAAAAATTATAATAGTGTTATAACGTCAAAAGTAGTTTATAATAATTTTGTGGGAACAAGATTTAGATTTGATAAATAATTAAAAATTATTATAGTTAAAAATGTATAGGATTGTCTTTTAATTAAATTATATATGCAAGAGTGTATGTAAATAACAATGTTAGAAGGACAAGGGAAAGTAGGTGAAACGTTATTAGGTTTGTGTAATAGCAGGTAGCGTGCTGGGAATATAAGGGTTTGTTTGTAAACAACAGCTGGGTAGCCGACTGGCGGATTGTAAACAGCTGTTAGTGTTTAAAGGGATAGAATGGGTTTAAAAAAAAAATTTATATAGATGTATTATATTGTATAGAATAAGTTTGAATTACATAAATTGAACTAATGAATACGTAAGCATATTACGATAGTAAAGAGTTGAAATAAATTTTAATCAGAACCGTTTAAAGGGACGCAACAATATAATCATTCTCAATTTTAATTTATAATTAATATAATTCTATTGGGGGACAAATATAATGTCAAAATTGTATACCTTGCAATTTTACGAGAATTAATCAATATTAAACAGATATCAGAACAAATATGTACAAATAAAGTTAAAGAAATACCGCTAGAGAATATCGGAGCGGTGTTTTTTCAAAAGAACACCCTGGCGTCTGGCGACGGTTAGTCGGCAGAAAATAAGCAAAAGTCATGTACGGGACATAAGGTAGTAAAATTGTATTATATTTAAGAAACAGCAAAAAATAGGTAAGGAGCTGTAAAAGTTATATAATTAATATAACAATGAGTACCGTTATGTTGAAGCGAGAGAATTAGAGAGAGAAACGGTGTTAAGCGTCAGTTTCCACTACACCGAGAGAAGTTCGGAATGCGCAGTTTGTTAGCGAATAAGAAAAAGTGTCAGTTTTTTAGCGGTTAAATCCTCTTGTCACATTGGGTAGAATTGAATATCACGGCACTTAAGTCCAATGAGAATGTTTAGTGTAAATATTGAGTGTGGGTAACAGTAGTTTGTGTATAAAAAAGCGTAGTTGAAAAAGTAAGTCAGTCATCGGAGTAGCATTATACGTAAAGGACTCGTAACCGTTATTTTAAGTTAGTGGAGATATTATAATAATTGAACTTGTAATAGTTATCTTAAAGAATCGTAACCGTTACTTAAGTCAGCGGACAATTCACAACTATTGACTCGAAGTCTTTATTGAATCAAATAAGTAATCATGAATTCGGAAGTTAAAGCAGCGGAGAAGTTACAAGTATTAAAATCGTAATTGTCAATTCAAGTATTGGAGAATGGTTACTAAACAATTAAAGTGATCAGTCTTTACAGTAACAGTGAATCGGCGGGATTCCACAGAGTAATTCGTCAAGTTAATAAAGAATCCTGTAATTCTTGACTTTAATTACAATAATTAATTAACTGGTTATATTTAATCTGATGTAATTTTACTATCGGGCGCCATGTTCCCAACTGAAATACAACAAACAAATATGTATGCTTACCTAAGGTCAGAATTCGTGTTATACGAACCAGAGTCGAGGAACGTATTACCTGAAATAATGCACTCGTGTTTCTGTTTGTTACCATTGAAATTACCTTTTATTTTTTAATCATGTACAAATGAATGTAAGTGTAAAACAAACACGCTACTGTCCGCCATGTGGCATAATTAAATTTCAAGTTAAATTTCCCCTTAGACATTTCACAAACCCTCCAAAATACATATGTATTATAATAGTAAAATGTTAAACATATTAAACATGTATATTTATATATATATATATATATATATATATTTATTTTTGCACAACCCAGCACTTTTTAAAATATATTATTATCCTCTCTCTCTCTCTCTCTCTCTCTCTCTCTCTCTCTCTCTCTCTCTCTCTCTCTCTCTCTCTCTCTCTCTCTCTCTCTCTCTCTCTCTCTCTCTCTCTCTCGTACAATTATTATTATGAGCTCATTTCAATTTATGGTATACCAAGTTAGTTAATGACTTTACTGAATTTTGGTCACTTATAATTTTTCAATATAAAATTGTTGTAGCTGGTACTTAGCTGCACTTTTGAGTTATAGACATCGACATCTCGAATTCTTTGATTCTGGTCTGTCACATCATCTTCGGGCACACGCTCTCTATTGTAGCATCCCCCCTGGATCAGACTTTTGCCAGATTTTTTGGCTGCACGTGAATCACACTCTGCCGATGTTTGACTCAAAAATTTAACTGTTTTTACTAGACTTTTGGTGGTGTAAAATTTAGATAACCACGCTTCGTGAATTCGCCGGCCGGCACGGTTCACTGTCTGGACGAAAATGACAATGTTTCACCACTGTGTATTGCAGAGGTGGGGCAAAACTACGTCACTGGCTCTTTGTTCAACGGCCCAGCCTAGTCGAACACAAAGCGCCTTGCATTCTTTCATCTGACGTAATCATGGGTTGGTCTTGTTTACTAGTTATTGTGACAAACAGTTTTTTGTTACATTTGTAATTTTCCACTGAATTCGACATAAATCCTGTCAACTTAATATTGTGTTGTTGACGCTTCTCACCAAAACTCTTATAGGGAATACAAAATAAAATTATTAGTATTAAAATTGTTATAAAATAAAAATACAATAATTAGGTTTACAAATTTATTAGGGTACCAGAATTGTACCGTCACAATCCGGCGGTATCGATCTGTACTTTCCATGTTGCAAGCACTTATCTTAATTAAAATATACCAAGGTGTTAAGAAGGTATATTGGTTAATACAAAAAAAAAATATATATATATATATATGTAGAGTAACTAATATAAATAGAGGTGCATATATTATTGTGAAAGTGATACCAGTGTATATGCAAAGTGTTAATAATCAAGCGAGAGCGGATGACAAGGATCTACAGTATCAGCAGATGACCATGAAGCGACTGGACTGACTAATTTCGAGTGGATAATCCTCAGCGCAGATTTGGGAATTCAACAAACAAGTAAAGCTTCTAGAACACTCAAATTATATTGTATTCGTGTTTAAAGTTTATTATATTCATATTGGCAACTCAGTCTGTTCTAAAAGAATCCACTAAAAGAAAATATCAAACGTTCTGAGCAAACTGATATTGTAATATTATTGGATTTATAAAGATTATATTAGTGAATGAAAAGGAATTATTAAATAACTATTTATAATATCTATATTTGTGTTATTAAATTATTTAAATACCCTGAGTAAGAGTTATATGTAATAGATTAGTAAAAACTGTTATGATACTTCTTTATAAGAAATATTATTAGAAAGTAAACCAGAAAATCTGTTATAGTGTAGTTTGGCATTAACATTGGAATCACAGAGAACCATTTAATTTAAGAATGGTACATAAGGATATAGGTCCTTACAAGCTGAAAAGTTCATCAGCTTGTGATAAATCGACGTAAGAAATTCAGTTTATTTACAAAAAGTTAAGATTTTTATTAGCTAAATGGAATATTAAAGAATTAAGTTTGAAGAATTATGGATAGCATGGAAAATCTTCAGCAGGTTCCACCTTGATGGAGTGTACTTGTCATTGTTATAAACATGTCTTCTTATTGGAGACTGAAATGATTCTGATTAAGGTTGTCTGAACACGTTTATACTCAGTTTGAAGGCAGTTTTGCCAATTCATTCTCCAGAAGAGAATGAAAAAACTATTTCTGATATATAGTAAAAACCCATTAGAACACGCTTTGAGGGACTGCATAAAACTGTATTACACAGGAGTGCATATTGCATGGGAAGACAAGAAAATACATTAAGAAAACGACAATGCTGCATACTTGTATTGGTGCATACTGTAGTAGCCTACTTGATAAATTTATCATGCACTGTATAATAGTATATTCTTTTATTATTATTATTAATAATAAACAAAACTTTCTTACAAGAATATATTATTTGTATTTCTTTAATATTATGGTGTTTCAATAGTACAAACTAACATCGTCAGAAATTACAAATTATTAAATTTTATAAATCAATTGTTCAAAACACCTATTTTTATATGTAGACTAAATTTATGTTTTTAAATATTGTAACGAAGGGAGTTCTAGTCGTGTCTGTTAAAATGTATACCAGTTTTATATGTGTGTAATGTGTTAGTGCGTTCGTCTCGCACTGGGGTCTTTACATCAATTTTGCGCTAACGTTGTCCGTAGCGTTGCGATAATTACCAGTATAACACGGCAATAACCTTACCTGTTTATATCTATAGGGGTGTGTTAATCCCGGGTGGCGCCAAATTGTTTATTAAAACAATTAAAATTACTTAATAAAGTGTTTTCAGCTGTGACGGTCGGGGCGTTCAAATAATTCCCGCTCGTGCCGCCTTCTGAATCGTGTAGGCAGTTGTGCAAATGGCAACTTGAGCGCTGCTCATCAAACCTAGCCTTCGTAAATAAACACAAGTAATATAATGCACTCCCTATGAAATAATAACAACGGTTACTCCCTGTAATTGTGATTTTAATGTTTGATAATTAAATTTTTCAGGTTTTTTACAAATAAAATGTATTAGTTGATTAACAACTTTGCACTGACTTTATACATGAAACAATTATACTCGGGGTGACGAATCGATTCTGGAACGATGTGCTAGCATCAGCATGGCAGCTGTACGTTTTGTTATTACAATTAATTTCGTTCCAAAATCGGTGGATCCTTTTGATTATAAGGCAAAGAATTCCGATGATTACAATAACATACCTGCCAACTTTTACGGTTTTTCTGTAAAATTTACGGAATAGCGTGTGTTTTACGGCTTTACGGATGAACTACGATATTTTACGATTTTACGTACGAAAACCTTATTTTAAAAATTCTCGCCAGAACGAGCTTCCGCATGCTACCGTTACATGTTGTGTGACCATCGATATAATATATTGCTACGACAGCACAGAACAATCTACGCGTTTATCGAATGCGCCAGAAAGATCTCGACGTAAGCGTGTGGTGTACGTGCTACTAAACGCATGTTTAGCAGAGCTTTGGAGCACTTCCATAAATACCTCCATGGGAGAGAGTTTTCACTACGTACCGACCATGCTGCACTTGCATGGCTCTTGAGATTTAAAAATCCGGAAGGACAGTTGGCAAGGTGGCTCGAACATCTGCAAGAGTACAACTTCAAGGTACAACATCGGCGGGGGCGCCTGCACGGTAATGCAGATGGCTTATCACGAAGACCATGCCCGGAAGACTGCCGACATTGCCACAGAAAGGAAGAACAAAACTCAAGTGAACATGTTCGAGCCATCACTGTAGATTTCCTGGCTGATGGCTGGACAACACAAGACTGTCGACAAGAACAGATGACTGATGAAGACATTGGACCGATCTTGACAGCAAAAGAGGAAGGTCGCCGCCCGGATTGGCAAGATATCTGCCATGGTTCCGAAGTGCTGAAGGGCTACTGGGCACAATGGGAATCTCTCACCTTAGAAAACGGATTGCTGAAAAGGGCTTGGGAAAGTGCAGATGGACGAGACGTGGTCATGCAGTTGATAGTTCCCCGAAGTAAAGTGCAGTCTGTTTTGAAGGAGATGCATGATGGAACATCTGGAGGCCATCTTGGCGTTAACAAAACCCTTGACAAAATACAGAAGCGATTCTATTGGCTTCATCTTCGCCACGACGTAGAGGAATGGGTTCGGACGTGTGAAATATGTGCTGCAAGCAAGGGCCCACAAACCAGAAGCAGGGGAAAAATGAGACAGTATAACGTTGGACAACCTTTCGAGAGAATTGCCATAGACATTGCTGGACCATTCCCAGTTACTGACGATGGAAACCGGTACATCATGGTTGTAGGTGACTACTTTACTAAGTGGGTGGAAGCCTACGCAATTCCAGATCAGGAGGTTACCACTGTGGCAAAGCAGTTAGTTCACAACTTCTGTTGCCGTTATGGAGCCCCTATGGAAATCCATACGGATCAGGGGAGAAATTTCGAATCAGGAGTGTTTAAAGAATTATGCCGTCTACTTGGAATTCGAAAGACCAGGACAACGCCTCTGCATCCTCAGTCGGACGGGATGGTTGAGAGATTCAACAGGACACTTGAGCAGCATCTTTCGAAAGTTGTTGACGAGAACCAAACAGACTGGGACCAACGTATACCACTATTCCTTATGGCGTATAGATCATCAGTACATGACACAACCGGCATGACTCCAGCAAAATTGGTGTTTGGGCGGGAGATTCGTCTTCCTGGGGACTTGATGTTTGGATCACCTGAGACTCAGTCCCAAGGGCCAAAGAACTATTCCTCGCAATTAGAAAACCAACTGTGAGAAATGAATCGCTTGGTAAGAGGACGGCTCAAGATTGCCAGTGATAAAATGAAAACTCGGTATGACATTCGCAGCAATAGTGTGGGTTTCCAAGAAGGAGATCAGGTCTGGTTGTTCAATCCAAAGCGCCGTCGTGGTCGCTCACCTAAGCTTCAGTCTAACTGGGAAGGACCCTACACTGTAAAAAAAAGGATTAACGATGTTGTTTATCGGATTCAACAGGAAGGACAGCGAAAGTTCAAGGTCGTCCACCTAGATCGCCTGGCTAAATACAAATTTAGAGACGCTTTGCCAGTTCGGGACGAACAGGCTTAAGGCGGGGCCAGTGCTACGACAGCGTAGAACAATCTAGGCGTTTATCGAATGTCCCAGAAAGATCTCGACGTAAGCGTGTGGTGTACGTGCTACTAAACGCATGTTGCGAGAAATTTCTCGACTTTGCCAGCCTTCGCTCGGGCGCTCGGACTGTGTCAAGGCCGCAGCAATTACGTAGTTCGCGAGAGATAAGACGCAGTTTGGAAGCTTCTGGTGTGTGTTAGCTAACTATAAATACATCGCGTCGCGGCCTTAGTTTTTCAGTTCAATGCGAGATTTTTGACTGTGCGGTTCGAGAGTATTAGTGCGATATATTTACAGAGCGGTTCGGGTTATTACGGTGTACGTTCAAGTAGTTATTAGTGAAGTGTTGCGTTTTATATTCGGACGGTATAATTATAATACAGTTGAGTTTTAATATTAGTGGACATTTTATTGCGTATGAACAATTTCATTTGATTTGTTGTAGACACTGTGTTGTTAATTACGAACTGTTTTACTATAACAATTAAAGGTGTGATTAGTGACTTAATTGGTGTCTTGTACTTATTTTGTTTCCACTGTACCTACGACGATCGAGTAGACCGTCGTAACAATATATTATCTCGATGTGTGTGACCCGTGAGTATTCGATACATCGCATTTTCCGGTCGTTACAGTTTTTGACCATGAATACATTCCTATATGAATACAATGCTTTCCGGCTGAAATGCAGTCGTTCTATATCGATGAGTTGCGAGATCGACTAGTTGGTTCGCAAGCCGCTCCGATTGAAGCGTGGTTAAAGTATTCTTTGTTTCGCTGACTTGGCGTGGTTGGATGCAAGTTAAGTAGCTGAGATTGTATATTATAGTTATGGTAACGTGTGAATTGCGCTCGTTGCATTTTCTTCGTGTTTTACGCAACGTGTTGGGAAGGTTCAAACCCAGAACTTGGTTAAGACACTGAAAGATGAAGACAAATCTCTATTTTTTCGTCTGTCAGAAACTATTTCTGTACTGTCTGTGATTACATGGTCAATAAGTTCCCTTTCAGGAGTGATGTCCTGAAGCATGCACAGGTTGCAAAACTTGACAGCATCGAAGAAGCTCAGTTTTCTTCCATTAATTTCTTTTTGGAGAAGTTTCCCATTATTCTGTTGTGGAAAGGAAATGAAACAAGAGATGATGCTGTCAATGAACTCCAAAGGCAGTTTGCAGCCCTTCAGATAGATGACTTGTCTTCTGTTGAAGGTAAACAGGGTTCGGTTGTTTCTAAATGGGCTCAGGTGTCAAACATCCTTGAAGCTGATGGACATCATAAATTCGACAGAATCTCTGGATTCATGTTGTCTATTCTTACAATACCGCATAGTAATGCAGAATGCAAGCGGATTTTTAGCCTAGTTAAGAAGAATAGGACTCAGTTCAGGTCATCTATGTCCAATGGAACTCTGGAAGCCATTTCCATTTTGAAGACGAACAGTTTTGAACCATGTCATAAAAGCACTTTTTCTAAAGACTTTTTAAAGAAAGCTAAACAAGCTACAAGTTTATCCCTTAAATCGGACTAAAGGAAGTGCATGTGATTGTAAATAATATAAATAACTTTCAGTGTACTGTATATAATTATCTTTTTGGTTTGAAGTGCAGCAAGATACTCTTTTCTGCAAAATTTTCTTCGGTTGTGTGCATAGCCTACGAATAACGTTGGGTAAGTGGATTTCATTGATAAATTACAAAGTTCAGGTGGTCATTTAACACGATATCGCGACTCATTGGGTTTGCATATGCACTGTAAATTTCAAATTCCTCCAAGGCATTCATGAAACGGCCCTTCTTACACACATGTAACGGTTATTAAATTGGAACTAAAATCTGTGTAATTATGATTGTGTGAAGTCACACCTTAAACAATTTCGAGAACATTTACCTAAGAAAATAAGAAACATTGACAACATCAAATCAAATTACGCCCGACACCTGACTTCACACAATCATAATTACACAGATTTTAGTTCCAATTTAATACCGTTACATGTTGGATTTCGTTGTCCATGACGTGTCCGTTACTTAACTAAATATCACTATAATATTGACGACTCGGAACACTAAGTTTTTTATAAGTAAAAACGTAAAGTTTTACCTTACAGCCTAAACCGGCTTTCACCTGACGAACAGCGCTACTTACGACAGCCTCTGATGAAGCCTTCTATAGGTGAAAGCCGGTTTAGGCTGTAAGGTAAAACTTTACGTTTTTACTTATAAAAAACTTAGTGTTCCGAGTCGTCAATATTATAGTGATATACCGTTACATGTGTGTAAGAAGGGCCGTTTCATGAATGCCTTGGAGGAATTTGAAATTTACAGTGCATATGCAAACCCAATGAGTCGCGATATCGTGTTAAATGACCACCTGAACTTTGTATCCAACCGATTGTACGATACCGCCTTGAGTCTGCTCGCTGGGGCTACAATAAGGTAGCAACCGCTCAGTGGCAGAATGCACTTGAACGGGTGCGCACCCAAATCCGCGTACGGTTCATATGCAAATTTTGACATTTTAACTTCTTAACGATCTCGCAAGAGTGACAGTTTTAACTTTTTAATATCTGATGATGGAGCATAAGCTCTGAAACGCGTCATAGACGAAGCACAAGAAATCACACGGCGGATAATTTAAGGTAAATAATTTATTAATATTATTTTATATTTAGAATCATCTTTTTCATCCCTGGTATTGGGTTGGCTTATTTGTGTTGTAACATAATGCCTCTCCTTCAAAATTGATCATTTTAATAAAATACTAGCATAGTTTTTTATGAAATTATCAGTTATATATAATCTTTTTCCTTTTCTTTCTTGTTTGTTTCTTCATTCTTATTTCTCTTCTTACTTGATTCATTCCATTTTATTTGGATCTGTTTTTATTTATTTCCATTAGTGTGTTCTCCCTTATACAATTTTTTCCCTAACCTTTTAGTAGCTGGTTTCTTCCATTACTACTCATTTTTTCTAAGACCAGAGGAACATCATCTCTGCTCAGTTTATTTTTGATTGCTGGACTTTTCAACTGTCAATCTGAAATACCTTTTTTGTCAACTTGTGACTTAAATTAATAATAATAATATATTTTTGGATTGTCCACCTTGTGGTTTGTTTTTAGATCACTTTGTCCTTTTACTCATTCTTCCTTCCGCTGTACCGCTGCTATATACTGTCGTCTACTCATACAGTTGATTGTTTTTTATTTATTTATTTGTTAATTTCATCATATCTAACTTTTCATTAGTTTGTTTTTTATTCTTCTTGTGATCATTTTAATTATCTTAGACATCTTTATTCTTTTTCTTGGTTGTTTAGCACTATTCTGCTGTAGCCATTTTTTGTATATTTGTTTTATACATAACTTCTTTTTCTTTCTTGTACCAGTTTTTTTTCCAGGTATTTATCTTAGCAGTTTTTGCTTGATTTTATTTTTGTTTATTTCATTTTGTTTTAAATATTATACTTAATCATCTTTTGGTAAGTTAGTTTTTCTTACTTTTTAATAGGAATTTTTGTAGCTTATTCCTTATTATAAAATTTTTTTTTTATACTTTATATATCAACTTTATTTGACTGTAAGTTGATCTTACTTGGTAGGAATTTTTGTAACTTATTCCTTTTTTAAAACTTTATATTAGGCCTCATAAGTCATCTAAATATTGTTGTAAGTTGTGCTCACATAATTTTTGAATTTTGGTATTTGTTTATTTTATTTATTGTAATTTATTTTTCTTCATAAAATTTTTTTATAGAAGCTTGGTTATAAACTCCCTTTATTTTCTTGGTGGTTATATTACTTATTTCATAAGTATTGTGTAACGGTCCAAATTTGTGGGTATTTGTATTTTTAAATTTATTTCATTTTCGGGGATTGACAAAGGTATGGTGTAAATTTTATTCCAACAAACCAGAACACGTGGCAAATAGAACAGTTTGTAACAAAGCAGCAACGCAATATTACGTTGTGAAATCCGTCCAGGTATGTAGCCACCTCAGATTTCCAAGAACTTTGTTGAATGTGGTCATGCGCCTGTACGCATGACACAGGTCTATGCGCGGGCGGGGACGCGAAGCAGATCAACCGACGCTATCGAAAATGGCGCAGAAACGAAGTTTTTGTGAGACCTACAATCCGAGCTGGAGGATATGCAAATTAAGGTCCGCCTCCTTAGTGACATCAAACCGGAAGCGCCTAAATATCGTCGGCGCGTACTACAGAAAAACCCACTATGTATCATGCACATGGTCGCTCAACTGCAACAACTCAACTATGAGCGACGACGAAATTCGTTGGCGGGGGACATCAATTTCCGCCCGCTTGCAAGAGACTTTTTTACCAGTTCGTCACTGATCGTGTCTGGCCAGACACCGCCCTAAAAGGGGCTCTTCAGATTTTTTCTAAGTTCCAGTCTTAAACTCTATTTTGTAAATTATTATGCGGCAGTGAAACCAATAGTTATCAGTTAACAACAACCGTGGAATCCGTAACTCATCACAAAGTCAAAAATGAGAAAAACAACCAGTTCGAACTAAAACCGCGTGCCGGCTGGGGAGGGGTATTTTTATATTATTAGATTCAATGTGTTAAAGGTTTGTTAATAATGTGAGAATGTGTGATGCAGGCTGGGCTATCTACATAGATGTAAGTAACATAATTTAAGTATACTATTGTAAGATGTATGAACCATAACAAAATTGGGGAAAATCATGTGAGAAAATTTATTGGAAAATTTTAACCTTTAACGTTGCAATTTTGATAATTAAAAATCATAATTTCTCTTCATAAAATGTGTAGAGTAAGTCATTTCACTAACCTATGAAACACATGTTTGCGTCTGATGTTCGTGCGATCGGATTTCTGGACCCAGAAAGAACCTTTACAGGTAGGTGGAATAAGTTGTATTTTGTATTTTATCTATTTAAACTGTATTTAACTGCACAATTGTTTCCATTATCTTTGGTGATGACATATGGGCCTTGCTTGGTTTTGTGAATACCTTGCTCTTTGTTTTTCTATTTTTTCCATAATACGGTTATAACATTGGTTTTCATCATATGGGTCTTCTGGGTTGACTGGGAAGTCTATTAGTTCTTGTATCTCTCTATGGGGTTTTCTTCCAAACATCATTAAGTATGGGGTGTTCTCAGTAAACTGGTGGTAACTAATATTTAGAAATACTTCGGTTGAAGCTAAATATTTCTGCCATTCTTTTTGGTTATCATGACAATAAGTTCTTAGTATACGTCCCACTTCTCTTAACACTCTTTCTGCGGGATTACTACTAGGGTGGTATTTGGATGTTTTATAGGTTTTTATGTTCTCTTTTAATTATTCATCTCACCACTTCTTTCCTTTGAACTGCGTTCCTTGGTCTGTTATTATCATGCATGGTTTTCCAACTTCAGTGATGTATTTAATTTGTATTATTTCTAATATTTTCTTAGTAGTAGCTCGGTTTATTGCATATAATTTCGTGTACTTTGTGTAATGGTCTAATATTATTACAATAAACTTGTATTTATGTCTCCCTCCGCGACGTGGGAATGGTCCACATATGTCGAGGAATACTTTTTCTAACTTTGTGGTTGAGGTGATGGGTATCATTGTTCCCTCTTTTTTTCGTTATTGGTTTTTACCATCTGACATATTGTGCATGTTTTAATATTCTGGTTTACTTTTCTTGTTATATTTTTGATAAAGACTTCCTCCTCCAATGCTTTTACAATTTTTATGGTTCCCATATGTCCGTATCGAACATGATAATCTTTAATTATCTTATTTTCTAATGATTTTGGAACTACAAGTTTCCATGTGCTATTATTCTTTTTTGTTCTAACAAAGAGTATATCTTGGTGGATACAATAATATTTATTTATAACTTCTTCATCTTCTAACAGTCTTTTTCTTATGTTTAGTAATTTTGAATCTTGTTTCTGCTGTACCACTATTTCGTTTAGAATATCTTCCAGGTCCTTTCTATCCTTTATTATACAAAACACTTTGACGATCTTCTCCTTTTCTCCTTCAAATCTTTGGTCTACTACATTTATTCTGGATAAAACATCTGCTGCAACATTCTTGCGTCCTGGAATGTACTCCCACGTTATATGGTACTCTTGTAGTGTGAGTATCCATCGTGTAAGTCTCCCATGACTTAATTTACACTGTTTCAAGAATGAAATGGACTTATGGTCGCTTCAGACGGTGATTGGATATCCCAGGATGTACGTTCTAAACTTTCCACATGCAAATACGATACTGAGTAGTTCTTTTTCAGTAATGTTGTAGTTACGTTCGCAACTGTTTAGTATTCTGCTGGCAAAGCTGATAACCAGGTGGTGTCCATCCTTATCCTCTTGATATAATTCGGTGCCTAGGCTGACATCACTGGCGTCACAATTTAGGTGAAAGGGTTGTTCAAAATTGGGGTGGTGTAGCATTACTGTTTCAAGAAATTTTAGTTTGATCAATTTTAACACTTCTTCCTGCTCATTTCCCCAAGTCCATTTTTCCTTAACTGATAGTTGTTTAGAAAACTTTGCTGTCAGGTATGAATAATTTGTTTGAAACTTTCTATAGTAGTTACAAATACCTAAGAAGGACTGTAGCTGCTTCTTATTCTTTGGTGTGGGGAATTTCTGAATGGCTTCCACCTTCTCTTGCGATGGTGATATTCCTTGTTCTGTTAAGTTGAAACCTAAGAATTTGATTTGGTTTGCTATAAATTTTGATTTGTCCAATTTCAATGTAATATTATTTTCAGATAGCTTTTGTAATACTTGTTTGACTCGTTCACAGTGCTCATCCCAGTCAGACGATGTTATTAGAAGTTCGTCCACGTACACTGTTGTGAACTGCAATGCTTTTTGACCTATGACTTGGTCCATGCATTTGACGAATACTGTGACGGAATTAATGAGGCCGAAAGGTAACCTCTTAATCTGGTAATTCCTTCCGTCGAAGATAAATGCCATGTATTTCCTACTGTGTGGGTGTAGCTTCACCTGCCAGTACCCACATACAGTATCCCAGGTACTTATGTATTTGGTGCCATGAAATTTTTTAAGTATCTCTTCAGTTTCTCCTGGTGACGTTCAGTCATTGATGATCATCTTATTGATCTCTCGGGCGTCTAACATATTCTCACCTTACCATTCTTTTTAGGTATGGCGACTATAGGACTCGTGTAAGGAGATTGACTGTATTCAATGATGTCCTCCTCCATCATTCTATTTATCTCTGTCCTCACTTCGTTTTTTAGAGAGTAGGCTATTGGGTAGGATTTCCTGTGTAAGTCTACGGGTTCTCAAAAGTTTATTTTGTATTGTGATTTTCATTCCACCGGTTGTACTTCTGATTTACCATTCGATTTTTCTTATATTGGTTGTCGTTTTCGTGGTCTTCCAACAAACTGGCCATTCCCTGTATGGTCTTAATTTGTCCCTGTCTCCTGGCCCTCTGAATACCGTCTTCATAATGATAGCCTAGTTGTATGACTAGGGATTCTTCTGGTATCTTTGGTTCAAGGTTTCGAGCTAGGCAGACTTTTCCTAAGAAGTACGATGTTAGTGTATGACCTGCCTGCAGCTCATATCTTCCATTACTGATATCATTCCTCACCACATTTTGGGTCGATTCTGACCAGTATTTTTCGCGAAACAAGGCTTTGAATTCTTGTGCAGCTGTTTTCTGGTCGAGTGGCTGTCCACCAATTGTCATTTGTATCCCTAAACATCTCATCGATTAGGCTCCTCACTGTCGTCCATCTGGTCTCTCGGTTTTTTTCTATGATTTCCTCCACCCTCTTCAGGAATTCTATGGGGTTTCTTCGGTAACTCTTACAGTTTATTACCTCCCTATTTTTACTTGTAATAATATGGGTGTTATTGCAAGGCTTCTCCCTCAACGCGTCTAGTTCCTCCTGCATCTGTTTCTCCCTCTGACTAATTTCTATGATTTTCTCTTTATTTTCTTGCGTTTTTTCGTCGATCTTATTGATAGTGGTGTACACTCTTTCGACGCGTTCGCTGACATCAGTTTATATTTCCTGGTGCCTCTCCTTCAGCTTCTGAAGCACCTCCTGTTTATTTTTTATGCACTCTTCGGTAGTGGTTTTCTGCAGTTCTTGGACTCTGATAATTCCTTCCTCCTTGACATGATTTATTTTATCGGTCAGCTCTTCCTGAACATGTATTACCGTTTCGTTCGTCTCGGTTATAGTCTGTTTAATTTCTTCTCTGCATTCCACCAACTGTTGCCTCAGTTCTTCCTTCGTTTTCTCGCTTTCTTCCTTCAACTGTCTTTGGAGTGTTTCACTATTATTTTCAATCTTGTTATTTAATATCTCAAGATCTTTTTTTATTTGCCTCTTCAGCTCCTCACTCTTCTTTTCGAATATTTCTTGGCTTCCCTTCAGGGCTTCATGGTTGGTTTCCATTTTGTTATTCAGGAGCTCTATGTCCTCCTTGATTTGTTTCTTCAACTCTTCACTATTTTGTCTGAAGAATTCCCTGTCTTCTTTCCTTTGTTCCTTGGTTTCTTCCTTCATTCCCTCTTGTAATGATTCTAATTTTTTATTCAATTCTTCCTTGTCTTCTCGTCTTTCTTCCTTGTCTTGCCTTCTTTGTTCGAATTGCTCCATCATCATCCTCATCAAGCTATCCAATTTCGTCTCTTCGGTTGGTTTGTCTGGTTGGTCGCCGACTATTCCTTCCCCTTCCGGTTCTGGTTGGTTTGGGTTTTCTGGTTGGTCCTCCTGGGGATCCTCTTCGAACAATTCTCCTATCATTTCTTCAATTTCTTCCATCTCTTCTTGATCTTCACCTTCAGTTCCTTTCTTAGTGTCGTATCTGGTAACCATGGAATGTCTCTTCATAATCGCCGCTGGTCTTCTTTTAAAGCCTCACCGGTTGGTCGCCAATCTGTAACGAAGGGAGTTCTAGTCGTGTCTGTTAAAATGTATACCAGTTTTATATGTGTGTAATGTGTTAGTGCGTTCGTCTCGCACTGGGGTCGTTGCATCAATTTTGCGCTAACGTTGTCCGTAGCGTTGCGATAATTACCAGTATAACACGGCAGTAACCTTACCTGTTTATATCTATAGGGGTGTGTTAATCCCGGGTGGCGCCAAATTGTTTATTAAAACAATTAAAATTACTTAATAAAGTGTTTTCAGCTGTGACGGTCGGGGCGTTCAAATAATTCCCGCTCATGCCGCCTTCTGAATCGTGTAGGCAGTTGTGCAAATGGCAACTTGAGCGCTGCTCATCAAACCTAGCCTTCGTAAATAAACACAAGTAATATAATGCACTCCCTATGAAATAATAACAATGGTTACTCCCTGTAATTGTGATTTTAATGTTTGATAATTAAATTTTTCAGGTTTTTTACAAATAAAATGTATTAGTTGATTACCAACTTTGCACTGACTTTATACATGAAACAATTATACTCGGGGTGACGAATCGATTCTGGAACGATGTGCTAGCATCAGCATGGCAGCTGTACGTTTTGTTATTACAATTAATTTCATTCCAAAATCGGTGGATCCTTTTGATTATAAGGCAAAGAATTCCGATAATTACAATAAAAATACTTTACCTTATTCTAAGTGTACATAAATAATAAGGTGTGATGTTACAATCTGTTCTGTAGTGTCGTTAAATGTGTTTCAAAAGTTCGTGTTTAAACAATAGGTTAGATTTTATGTTAACAAATTTCCAGTGTGTTTATTTTTCTTAAGTAATCTTTGAAAGAGAAATACGAGGGCTATCCAGAAAGTAACAGACGTTTTAAAATAAAAAATTTACAAAATGAAAAAACAAAATTTTATTATATACATTTGAAAGGTACACTCTTAAGCTATTTTTCTACATAATCGCCATTCAAATTAAGGCACTTATCATACCGTGGCACAAGTTTTTCAATACCGTCTCTGTAGAAATCTGCCGCCTGCGATTTCAACCACTGGTTTACACCGGCATGCAGTTCGGCGTCAGTATCAAAGCGTTGTGTAGCGAGCCATGTCTTCATCGCTGGGAAGAGGTGATAGTCGCTCGGCGCCAAATCCGGGCTGTATGGTGGATGATCGAACACCTCCCATCCAAAACTATCGAAGAGCTCTCGGGTACGATTAGCCGTGTGTGGACGTGCGTTGTCGTGAAAAAACAAAACCTTCGCACTAAGTTTTCCCCGACGCTTGTTTTGTATCGCGCGCCTTAACTTTCTCAGTGTTTCACAATACCTCTCTGAGTTAATTGTTGTGCCACGTTCAAGAAAATCAACGAGAATCACTCCTTCAGAGTCCCAAAACACAGTAGCCATGATCTTTCTTGCTGACAGCGTTTGCAAACACTTCCTTGGTTTCTTGGGAGAATTTGTGTGCCCCCATTCCATCGACTGCCTTTTTGTTTCACTATTGACATGCTTCACACAAGTCTCGTCCCCAGTTACGATACGATCGATAACTTTGTTACCATTTTTGTCGTAATCTTCGAGGAAAGTTAGTGCTGCAGCCAGTCTCTGTTTTTTGTGGTCTTCCGTTAGGATTTTCGGAATCCACCTAGCACAAAATTTGTGGTAACCAAGCTTTTCCGCCACAATTTCATGCACCAAACTCCGTGAAATTTGGGGAAATTGTTTCGAAAGTTCCGTAATCGTGAAACGACGATCTTCACGAATTTTGTCGTTGATTTTCATCACCAGTTCATCAGTCACATGGCTAGGTCTACCACTGCGGTCCTCATCGTGAACATTGGTACGGCCATTTTTAAAATCAATGCACCATTGCCTCACTCGGCTTTCACTCATTATTCCTTTTCCGTACACATCACAAAGTTGGCGATAAATTTCAATTGGTTTGTGATTTTTTGCCAACAAAAACCTAATCACAGAACGCACCTCACAAGTGGCGGGATTTTCTATTGCAGCGCACATTTTAACACGTCACAGAGAGCAAAGTAAGAGGGGCACAGACCGCTCGCTACCACAGCTGGTTGCGTACTGAGTGTAGGAACGTTCCGACACCAAGATGGCGGCTCTATCCCCGCCCACCGCCGCGGTCGGTCAAAACGTCTGTTACTTTCTGGATAGCCCTCGTATTCGGCTTATAGTGAGATCAATATACTTTTAGTAAAATTTAGAGTGATTAGGTTTTTAGAAATAAGGTAATTCAATGGTACTTAACACATCAGCATGACTTGGTGTTTTCGTTCATTGGATCGGAAGAGGATTGGGCTGCAATAAGTTCTATTTTCATTGATCTATGGACTTAAGTAGGTCTGGCGTCCTTTTCATATAGGATGTGGTCATAATTTCCTTTTATTTTTCAGTTTTATGGTCCTGGATCTTGAATGGACTGCTCTAATGGTTCGTCTGCTTCTTATCCAGTCATTGCTTTGAACTTCGTTCACTGTTTTACATTATTTTATTAAAAAATTGGTCTTCCAAACTTTGGCTTCTGTCCTGGCAGACTGACGCTTTACGAGTAAAGGTATTCAACGGTAATTTTGTCTTCAACGGTGGTTTCTATGGTAACCAAAGAATTCTGATTGGCTTAGATTGATATAAATCCATTGTTATCAAAATTTGAACCTTTTCAAAATCCTAGTAGATCTTCTGACTGCTGTTATTCCTCTATCTTCCTTCCTAATTATTAAATATTATCACTATAGTATGTATTTCCTTTCATAGATTATTGATACCCCGCAAGTTTGGGTTAATTTAGGTTTTATGTTTTTACAACTATGTTAATACTTGTTAATTACATTTCTTTTTGTATTCAAATGCTTATTATTATATTTTGTCTTAAAAATGATTTACACTTTATCCTTGGTGAGTCCTTCGCCTCGGATTTGCTACTTTCTTACTTAACTTATTACAATTTGTAGTTGTTTGTTTTTTGACAGTTAGGCATTTTCCTAGGCCTAAGTAGCCATTATGGTATTTGACTTATTTCATTCAAATTACATTTCCTTTTAGCCTGATGGGTTTTATTTTGTTATTATAATTGGTTGTATAATTTATTGTTGTGTTTTGGGTCTGTTTATGTGTTATTATTATGTCAGTTAGTTTGCACATAATTGTTTACTATTTGTTTTCCTCGTTTTCTAGTCATACATTTCTTAACTTTTTTACTTATTTCCTTTGCCAATAATAACAATGTGGCTATTATTTACTACTTTTTGATCTTATTACATATAATATTTAGGCCTATGGTCTGTATAACTCTATCAGCCATATCCAATTCATAAACTTGCTTGAGTAATTATTTAACTATTATTTGCTAATCTTGGTTTACAATTCATCTTATTTTATATTATTTTTTAGTGTGATGAACATCATCACTTTTATGAACTTATAACGATCCCTTATAACATGGGTGTTTATGAATTTGTTTTAACTACTTAATTTTTAAACAATCTTTACTTTCCCTCCATGTTAACACTATCTGGTTTTCTCTTCAGGGCATTCTCCCTTTTAATCATAATTGTATTTACTTAAATTTAATAATAACATTCTTTCTTAACTAGTTACTGTCTTATCAGTTTATACTGCTATTCTTAATTACTAACATACTTCACTTTTTATCATTTAGTGTTTCCTTTGGATTTATTAATTGTTAATGATTTTATCATTCACTATTTTTCACTATATTACCATTCTTTATCTTACACTATTTTCATTCAATCATCACCTTCACTATTAAATTATTTATAGTTTATTATAATTTTATTAGTGTACTTTCTTTATCACTACACTTTGGGGTTTTTACACTTTCATTTTGCACTTCACAAATGTTTTTGTTTTTGTAAGTGTTTCTGAATGGGTAATCCCTCTACTTATTATCTCACTACCGTACTATCTCTTTCATTACAATATCTCATTAATAACATTAACAATTTTATGTCCTTATATTTTAACATTACATCTAACTCTAAATTGTGGGTTAGTTTGCTTTTTTATATTTCTATTTAACATTGTTTAATTGGTTTTCTCTTAATTATCATTTACTTTTTGTCCATTAATGGATAATAACATTTACTTTTTTCTCATAGGTTAATTATTGGTCTTTTTTCCAATATTACATTTGAGTGCATCTTTTCTCCTGCTCATATTCTTTATTACTTGTTTGTGTCTTATCATTTGTCTTCATTTTTATTTATTTCCCTTTATCTTTGCTTTGTCTCTTTTCCATTTCCCTCCTTCTTCATTTTCATTGTATTTGTTTAATACTTTGGTTTTCCACCTTCTCCTTTGGGTTCATTTTAACATGTTGCATTGAGTCATTTAAATCCATGAGCTTGTTTCATTTTTGTTTGGTTTTGGTTTTTTCCCTTCTTCTTTTGGTGTGGTTAATCACCTTCTTCTCTTCTTTGGTTTTATTCTTGTTTGTTTTTTGTGGTTCCCTTCTTCTTTTGTTTCCTTTTGTTGGGTCAATCACTTGGGTTATGTTATGTCGTCGTTTGTCGAGTCATTGTCTTTATATATATATATATTTTTTTTTTTAATTAGCGAATTGACCACTTAGGATCACGCTACAACTTTATTTCTTTTTCCTTGCCTGGAGTTTCCTCTGTCTCCAATACGCCTTCATACGCTCACTGGCTTGTTTCCTTTGATCCTCTGTCCAAGTTCGTCCACTTCTATTAAGTCTTCCTGCATCTTGAAACAATTCCAGATTTTTCACTGTACTCCTAAATTCACTTCTTTCTAACATTTGGTACTCTGTGATTTTCGACTTTTCTATCTTCCTTAATCCACGTTGTAGTGGTCTTCTTCTTCTAGAGGTAGTCGAATATTTGTTTGGTTAATTTTATTTTTATATTTTATTTATATTAAGCATTTTATTTAATATGAAGTATTATTTTATATTTAGAATCATCTTTTTTATCCCTGGTATTGGGTTGGCTTATTTGTGTTGTAACAATATGTATATAAAAATTTGTTATATAACTGAATGTAAAATATAATATAAATATTTATTACATTTATATTTATATACTGTAATATAGCTATTCACTCAATCAAAATAATCACACATTTCCAAATTTAAATAATATCACTTTATTAAAACACATTTCCAAAGGTCCAAAAATGACCTTCTGGGAAAATTTAGAAATATTTAAACATAAAACAAATATGAAATTAATACCAGGTCAAATCCAGATTAATACGAAAAATATTAGTATTCTCAAAATTACTAATTTAATAAAATAATAAATATTATATTATATTTTATACTAAGTTATATAACATATTTTTATATACATATATCTTATACTATTATGCGAGCAATCTTTGTATGTATGTATGTCCTTATTTTCTCGGAACGGCTCTAACGATTTTCTCGAAATTTGGTACTTAAGCATATTTGGACACTAAAAATCGATTGGGCTAGGTCTCATTTTCCGCAAAAATCGCCTAAGGCCTAATCCGTAGGGTCTTTTAAGTATACATTTTAATTCATGTAGGTTTAAATATTCACACAACAATTGCTATTGTTATAACTCTGTCACCCAGCAACAGATATTTTAAAAAAATATTTTTTATTTGAAATTAAAACGTTAATTTTAATTCTGTTCATAAAGAATAGATCTTATCGATGTTTATAAATAATATAAAATAGCTGTTGCAATGAATGTAAATAAACAAACTAAGAGTTGAGACATACAATCCCAGTATCGATGTTTATAAATAAATATAAATAGCTGTTGTTATGAATGTAAATAAACAAACTAAGAGTTGAGACATACAATCTAATCTATGTATGTCCTTGAAACGGCTCTAACGATACCGTAGGGTCTTTATAGGTCAACCTGCGGCCTAAACGGCGCAGTATCGATGTTTATAAATAATATAAACAGATGTTGCTATGGCTGTAAATAAACAAACTAAGAGTTGAGACATACAATTGTGGGTTTCTGCGCAACGATTTTTGTACAATCTATCTGATATACATAATCTAAACTATTGAGTGTTCTCTATACGCTGTTGTGTTTTTTGCATTCTCTGAGGTATATACATAATCTAAACTATTAAGTGTTCTCTATACGCTGTTGTGTTTTTTGCATTCTCTGAGGTAAGTGGTATGCCTACCAAGGGACGTCCTCCAAAAAAACGAACTTTTAACTTTAACCAGCGACCACAGGAACAGCCAGAAGATGAACGTCAGTAGCAAATGGAACATGTGACCAGTTCAGCTGATAACCCTGTTCCTGGTACCTCAAGGGACTTTGGACCTTCGAACGAAGAAAATTTTCCCACTTCTGTAAGACCGGGCCGGAAAGCAAAGACGACATGTATCAATAGATTAGTTGGGATCATTAATGATCTCATCGATTCTCAATTTCAGGAGACTAACGATCTTAAAAGAAGAAAACGAAATGTTGAACCTGCTGAGGATCGTCAACGACGCTTAGATCTGATGCGCGAACGTACACGTCAAAGACGAACAGGAGAACCAGAACAACAAAGAACTCAGCGGCTCCAAGACATGCGCGAACTAGCAGCTCAAAGACGAGCAGGAGAACCAGAACAACAAAGAACTCAGCGGCTCCAAGACATGCGCGAACTAGCAGCTCAAAGACGAGCAAATGAAACTGATGATCGCCGGCAGCAGCGATTGGAAGAAGAATGCCGTAGAAATTCTAGACGTCAACAAGCTTACTGCGAGCTTTGATAATCTACTAATGGTAAATGGTGTTAGGCATGCAACTTATAAGCAAGCTTGCCTTGCTCAAGGACTTGCTTATGACGATAAACAGTGGATTGAAGGTCTACAAGAATCTACTATATCCAAAATGCCTAGGGCCATGAGATACCAGTTATGGCAATGGAGAGTTACCAGTAAATACTATGGACGAGGTTGAACTACCAGAGGATATTCTGTCTAACAGGAATCTTATTGATGAAGTATTTGGTGATTGTTTGGCAAACAACAGATACGAAGATATGAAAGACAGAGCTATATTAGCACCTTTGAATAAAGACGTAAATAAAATTAACAACGAAATTATTAAAAAGCTTCCTGGAGAATATTATAAAGTATATAAAAGCTACGATTCTGTTAAAGATCAACCAGAAGGAGCTCTTCAATTCACTTCTGAATTTCTAAATTCTGTTGAGATGGCTGACTTACCACCACACGAATTAAAGCTTTAAAAAAATACAATAATAATGCTTTTACGAAACTTGGACGTCTCTGAAGGGCTGTGCAATGGAACGAGATTGGTCGTGACTGAATTATGTAATAACATTATTAAAGCCAAGATTATCACGGGTGAATAGTCAGGCCGAGAAGTTCATATTCCAAGGATTACAATAGATTCCAGCAAAAGTCAGCTTGGGTGCACTATGCAAAGGCATCAATTTCCCGTCAGAGCAGCTTTTGCTATTACTATTCACAAGGCTTAAGGTCAAACATTTGAAGTGGTGGGAATTCACTTATCAATTCCTGTGTTTATGCACGACATGTTGTATGTAGCATTTTCCAGAGTCAAAAGGCGAAGTGGCTTAAAAGTTCTTTTACCACCAGAAAATCCTCGCCATACAAGAATCGTTGTCTGGAATGAAGCATTAAATAATTGTGATTCCAATAACAGAAACCATCAATAAACGCAAACGGCGTAGTATAGATATGTTTATATATGAAAATAAATATCAAAAAATAAATAATTAATAATAAATAATGTTTTTTTTTAAATCTGTATATTTATAAATAAATGAAAACCGAGCAAAGCTCGGTCACCCTGATATATATATATATATATATATATATATATATATATATATATATATTTCAATCACTTTCCGCTACAGTCCGTTTCTTGATGTATATAATACTTTAATATTTATGCTAAATTTACCTCAAGATGTTTTTTCTATTAACATGTTTCGAGAGTCCCTGTTCTCTCATCTTCAGCCTTCGCCATCTTGTTTCTATACATCTTCAGCCTTCGCCATATATATATATATATTGTTACAACACAAATAAGCCACCCCAATACCAGGGATGAAAAAGATAATTCTGAATATAAAATAATACTTCATATAAAATAAAATGTTTAATATAAAGAAAATAAAAAGACAATGACACGACAAACGACGATATGACCTAACCCAAGTGATTGACCCAACAAAAGGAAACAAAAAAAGAAGGGAACCACAAAAAACAAACGAGAATAAAACCAAATGAAAAGAAGTAAGTGATTAACCAAACCAAATGAAGAAGGGGAAAAACCGAAACCAAACAAAAATGAAACAAATTAAAGGAATTGAATGACTCAATGCAACATATTAAAATGAACCCAAAGGAGAAGGTGGAAAACCAAGGTATTAACCAAATACAATGAAAATGAAGAAGGAGGGAAATGAAAAAGAAACAAACCCAAGATAAAGGGAAATAAATAAAAATGAAAACAAATGATAAGACACAAACAAGTAATAAAGAATATGAGCAGGAGAAATGATACACTCAAATGTAATATTGGAAAAAAGACCAATAATTAACCTATGTAAAAAAGTAAATATTACTATCAATTAATGGATAAAAAAGTAAATGACAATTGAAAGAAACCCAATTAAACAATGTTAAATGTAATAAAGCAAACTAACCCACAAATTAGAGTTAGATGTAATGATAAAATATAAAGACATAAAATTGTTAATATTATTAAGGATATTTGTAATGAAAGAGATAGTACGGTAGTGAGATAGTAATTAGAGGGATTACCCATTTAGAAACACTTAAAAAACAAAAACATTTGTGAAGTGCAAAATAAAAGTGTAAAAACCCCAAAGTATAGTGATAAAGAAAAAACACTAAATAAATTATAATAAACAATAAATAATTTAAAAGTGAAGGTGATGATTAAATGAGAATAATGTAATATAAAGAAGGTTAATATAGTGAAAAATAGTGAATGATAAAAGCATAAACACTTAATCAATCCAAAGGAAACGCTAAATGATTAAAAGTGAAGAATAGTAATAATTAAGAATAGTAGTAAGTGTAAACAGTTAATTAAGGTATAATGAACGCTGAAAAGTGATGAAGACTGTATTAGTTAAGAAAGAATGTTATTGTTAAATTTAATTGAATGCAGTTATAATTAAAAGGGAGAATACCCTGAAAGAGAAAACTGATAGTGTTACCATGGAGGGAAAGTAAAGATTATTTAAAAATTAAGAAGTTAAAACAAATCAATAAACACCCATGTTACAAGGGATCATTAGTAAAGTAAGTTCATAAAAAGTGATGTTGTTTATCACCCAAAAAATGATATAAAATGAGATGAACTGTAAACAAATATTATCAAAGAATAGTTAAATAATTATTTAAGCAAGTTTATGAATAGGATATGGCTGGAAGAATTACACAGACCATAGGCCTAGATGTTGTATTTAATGTGATCAAAAAATAGTAAATAATAGCCACGTTGTTATTATTGGCAAATTAAATAAGTAAGAAAGTTAAGAAATGTATGACTTAGAAAACAAGGAAACCAGATAGTAAACAATTAGCAATTCATGATGTATAAAATAATAGTGACATAATAATAACACATAAACAGACCCAAAACACAACAATAAATAACACAACCAATTATAATAACAAAATAAAGCCCATTAGGCTAAAATGAGATGTAATTTGAATGAAATAAGTTAAATACCATAATGGCTACTTAGGCCTATGAAAATGCCTAACTGTCAAAAACAAACAACTACAATTTGTAACAAATTAACAAAGAAACTAGCTAATCCAAGGTGAACAAAAAACCAAGAATAATTTGTAAATCATAATAAAAGCAAAATATTAGAATAAGGATTTAAATTAGAAGAGAAATGTAATTAGCAAATATGAAAATAATTGTAAAATCATAAAACATAAAATAATCCCACCTTGAGGGATATCAAATTAATCTATGAAAGGAAATACATACTATAGTGACAATATTTAATACTTAGGAAGGAAGATAGAGGAATAACAGCAATCAGAAGATATACAAGGATTTTGAAAAGAATTCAAATTTTGATAACAATGGATTATGTCAATCTAAGCCAATCAAATTTAATTGGTAACCGTAGAAACGAACGTTGGTGGCGAAAATTACCGTTGAATATCGTTACTCGTAAAGCGTCACTCTAACAGAATACAAGCGAAATTTTGGAAGACCCATTTTTAATCAAAAAATGTAAAAACAGTGAATAAAATTCAAAACCATAAGTGAATAAGAAGCAGACGAACCATTGGAGCAGTTAACTAAAGACCAAGGACCATATTACCAGGAAAATAAAAGAAAAATATGACCACATCCTATATGGAAAGGACGCCAGACCTACTGAAGTCCAAAGATCAATGAAAATAGAAAATATTGCAGCCCCATCCTCTTCCGACTCAACAAATGATAACACCAAGTCATCTGATGTGTTAAGTACCCTAGAATTACCTTATAAATAAAAATAAAATCACTTTAAATTTTACTAAAAGTAATTTGATCTCTCACTATTATCCGAATATTCTCTTTCAAAGATTAATTAAGAAAAATAAATACACTGAAAATTTGTTAACATAAAATATAACCTATTGTTTAAATACGAACTTTCGAAACACAGTTAACGACACTACAGAACAGATTGTAACCACACACCTTATTATTTATGTACACATAGAGTAAGGTAAAGTACTTTTATTGTAATCATAGGAATTCTTTGCCTTGTAATCAAAAGAATCCCCGATTTTGGAACGAAATTAATTATAATAACTAAACCTTTCAGCAGCCATGCAGATGTGAACACATCGTTACCATAACCGATTCGTCAACCTGAGAATTATTGTTTCATGTAAAAAGTCGGTGCAAATTTGTTAATCAACCAATATAATTTAATTGTCAAAGTGAAAATTTTACTTATCAACCATTAAAATAACTAGTACAGGGAGTAAGCGTTGTTATTATTTCATAGGGAGTGTATTGTATTACTTGTGTTTGTTTACGAAAGCTAGATTTGACGACCAGCGCTCACGTAGAAATTCGAGCAACTACCTACTCGATTCAGTAGGCTGAACGAGCGGGAGTTATTTGAACGCCGCGACCGTCATAGCTGAGAACACCCTATTAAGATATTAATTAGTAAGTTTAATTGTTTTAATAAACAATTTGGCGCCACCCGGGATTAACACACCCCTATTTAAGAACAGGTAAGGTTACTGCTGTGTTGTACTGGTAATTACAACAACGCTACGGACATCGTTAGCGTAAAATAGATGTAACGACCCCAGTGCGAGACGAACGCGCTACACAAACAAAACTGGTACACATTCTTCAGAGAAACACCAATCTACTCGTCACAGATTGGCTTCCATCGCGGGGCTTAAACAGAGACGAACAAGGTTACTCTTTACAGATTGGGTTCCATCGCGGGGCTTTAAAGTAGGCAGACGTACATCGTTACAGATTGGTGACCAACCGGTGAGTCTTTAAAAGAAGACCAGCGGCGATTATGAGGAGACGTTCCATGGTTACAAGATACCAAACAAGGAAAGGAACTGAAGGTGAAGATCAAGAAGAGATGGAAGAAATTGAAGAAATGATCGGAGAATTGTTCGAAGAGGATCCCCAGGAGGACCAACCGGAAAATCCAACACTACCTGAACCGGAAGTAGAAGTAACGATCGGAGACCAACCAGACAAATCGACCCAATCAATGGAGAACATGATGAGAATGATGATGGAACAATTGAACAAAAACCAGGAGAGGACTGATGAAAATTTTAAGAAGCAAGAGGACAAAATAGACCAAATGAAGGAAGAAACTAGGGAACAAAGAAAGGAAGACAGGGAATTCTTCAGACAAAACAGTGAAGAATTAAGAAAACAACTCAAGGAGGACACGGCACTTCTGAATAAGAAGATGGAAAGAAACCATGAAGCCTTGAAGAGAAGCCAAGAGACGTTAGAAAAGAAGAGTGAGGAGTTGAAGAGGCAGATCAAGAAAGATCTTGAAGCATTAAATAACAAGATTGAAAATAATAGTGAAACACTCCTACGACAAATGAAGGAAGATGGTGAGAAGAACAGAGAAGAATTAAGATTCATACTAATAGGGTATCGTAATGAAGTCAAGCAGACAAAAACGGGAATGAATAAGAAATGGGAAGAAACAATTTATCCAGCAGATCAACCTAATGAAACCGTAGATAATGGTTTCACACTATTAAATGAAACACGAGACACCACTTCTGAAGGTATTAAGGAGATGGAAATTGTAGAAGAATCAAGTGTCTTGTTTTCTGAAAATAAAGGTAACAATAACACCGAGAAAATCAAGCGCATAAAAACCAACCGTAGAAGAATAAAGAAGAATCGAATAATTAAGAAGATGAAGAAAACAAGGGAGATAGGAAAAATATATAAAAAGAAACTAATACAAACACGAGAAGAAGTGGAGATGATGAAGCATGGACTAATTGATGTGTTTAATTTACCCATTACTGACCAAAGCAAATACATGAAATATAAAGATTGTAGGAGGACCTTAAAAGCAATTATAGAGGGAATTCACAACAAACTAGCGGAGGAGAACTTCAGCAAATCGATATGTAAATGGAAGATACAAGAAATAGAAAGGACCCACAACAAAACAGTGGGTCACAAATTAAGGAGGTCTCTAAAACACTGGAATACACCAGAATTGGAAATGCAAAATAAAACATCAATAATAACATTAATGAGGGAGGTAAGATTAACTTCTCTGAATAATGAACCACATGATAAAATGATGGAAGGAGTCATTGATACCAATGAACATATGATAGTAGAGGAATTATGGTACAAAATAAAACATCAATAATAACATTAATGAGGGAGGTAAGATTAACTTCTCTGAATAATGAACCACATGATAAAATGACGGAAGCAGTCATGGATACCAATGAACATATGATAGTAGAGGAATTATGGTACAAAATAGAAGATACCTATTTCACAAGAACGAAAATAGTTCTACACACCAAGGTTATCCGAACCACAAGTACAGAGGAAATGATGGACCATGGGTAAACTGGATACCACACACCGAGAAATGGGACTGATGTTCAACTTACCGACCACGCAAACCAATGGAGAAGAAAAGAGGAAGAAATGCCAAAATTCAAAAATTATGTGAGCACAACTTACAACAATATTTCGATGACTTATGAGGCCTAATATAAAAAATTAAAAGAAGAAATAAGTTACAAAAGTTCCTACAAAGTAAGATCAACTTACAATAAAATAAAGTTGACATATGAAGTATAATATAAAAAATTATAATAAAGGAATAAGTTACAAAAATTCCTATAAAAAAGGTAAGAACCACAAACTTACGATAATATTTAAACAAAAAGTACCAATAAAGGAATAAGTTACAAAAATTCCTATAAAGTAAGAAAAACTAACTTACAAAAATTATTAAGAATAATATCTCAAACAAAATAAAATAAACAAAAATAAAATCAAGCAAAAACTGCTAAGATAAATACCGAAAATTATAATAAATTCAAAAAAAAAAAAAAACTGGTACGAGGAAAAAAGAGAAGTTATGTATAAAACAAATATACAAGAAATGGCTAAAGCAGAATATTGCTAAACAACCAAGAAAAAGAAAAACATGTCTAAGCTAATTAAAATGATCACAAAAAGAATAGAAAAACAAACTAATGAAAAGTTAGAAATGATGAAATTAACATATGAATAAATAAAAAACAATCAACTGTATGAGTAGATAACAGTATATAGCTAAGGTACAGCGGAAGGAAGAATGAGTAAAAGGCCAAAGTGATCTAAAAACAAACCACAAAGTGGACAATCCCAAAATATATTATTATTATTAATTTAAGTCACAAGTTGACAAAAAAGGTATTTAAGATTGACTGTTGAAAAAGTCCAGCAATCAAATAAACTGAGCAGAGATGATATTCCTCTGGTCTCAGAAAAAATGAGTAGTAATGGAAGAAACCAGCTACTAAAAAGTTAGGGAAAAAATTGTAAAAAAGGGAGAACACACTAATGGAAATAAATAAAAACAGATCCAAATAAAATGGAATGAATCAAGTAAGGAGAGAAATAAGAATGAAGAAACAAACAAGAGAGAAAAGGAAAAAAATAATATATAACTGATAATTTCATAAAAAACTATGCTAGTGTTTTATCGAAATGATCAATTTTGAAGGAGAGGCATTATGTTACAACACAAATAAGCCACCGCCACCCCAATACCAGGGATGAAAAAGATGATTCTGAATATAAAATAATACTTCATATAAAATAAAATGTTTAATATAAAGAAAATAAAAAGACACTGACACGACAAACGACGACATGACCTAACCCAAGTGATTGACCCAACAAAAGAAGAAGGGAACCACAAAAAACAAACGAGAATAAAACCAAATGAAAAGAAGAAAGTGATTAACCAAACCAAATGAAGAAGGGGAAAAACCGAAACCAAACAAAAATGAAACAAATTAAAGGAATTGAATGACTCAATGCAACATATTAAAATGAACCCAAAGGAGAAGGTGGAAAACCAAGGTATTAACCAAATACAATGAAAATGAAGAAGGAGGGAAATGAAAAAGAAACAAACCCAAGATAAAGGGAAATAAATAAAAATGAAAACAAATGATAAGACACAAACAAGTAATAAAGAATATGAGCAGGAGAAATGATACGCTCAAATGTAATATTGGAAAAAAGACCAATAATTAACCTATGTAAAAAAGCAAATATTATTATCAATTAATGGATAAAAAAGTAAATGACAATTGAAAGAAACCCAATTAAACAATGTTAAATGTAATAAAGCAAACTAACCCACAAATTAGAGTTAGATGTAATGATAAAATATAAAGACATAAAATTGTTAATATTATTAAGGATATTTGTAATGAAAGAGATAGTACGGTAGTGAGATAGTAATTAGAGGGATTACCCATTTAGAAACACTTAAAAAACAAAAACATTTGTGAAGTGCAAAATAAAAGTGTAAAAACCCCAAAGTATAGTGATAAAGAAAAAACACTAAATAAATTATAATAAACAATAAATAATTTAAAAGTGAAGGTGATGATTAAATGAGAATAATGTAATATAAAGAAGGTTAATATAGTGAAAAATAGTGAATGATAAAAGCATAAACACTTAATCAATCCAAAGGAAACGCTAAATGATTAAAAGTGAAGAATAGTAGTAATTAAGAATAGTAGTAAGTGTAAACAGTTAATTAAGGTATAATGAACGCTGAAAAGTGATGAAGACAGTACTAGTTAAGAAAGAATGTTATTGTTAAATTTAATTGAATGCAGTTATAATTAAAAGGGAGAATACCCTGAAAGAGAAAACAGATAGTGTTACCATGGAGGGAAAGTAAAGATTATTTAAAAATTAAGAAGTTAAAACAAATCAATAAACACCCATGTTACAAGGGATCATTAGTAAAGTAAGTTCATAAAAAGTGATGTTGTTTATCACCCAAAAAATGATATAAAATGAGATGAACTGTAAACAAATATTATCAAAGAATAGTTAAATAATTATTTAAGCAAGTTTATGAATAGGATATGGCTGGAAGAATTACACAGACCATAGGCCTAGATGTTGTATTTAATGTGATCAAAAAAATAGTAAATAATAGCCACATTGTTATTATTGGCAAATTAAATAAGTAAGAAAGTTAAGAAAGGTATGACTTAGGAAACGAGGAAACCAGATAGTAAACAATTAGCAATTCATGATGTATAAAATAATAGTGACATAATAATAACACATAAACAGACCCAAAACACAACAATAAATAACACAACCAATTATAATAACAAAATAAAGCCCATTAGGCTAAAATGAGATGTAATTTGAATGAAATAAGTTAAATACCACAATGGCTCCTTAGGCCTATGAAAATGCCTAACTGTCAAAAACAAACAACTACAATTTGTAACAAATTAACAAAGAAACTAGCAAATCCAAGGTGAACAAAAAACCAAGAATAATTTGTAAATCATAATAAAAGCAAAATATTAGAATAAGGATTTAAATTAGAAGAGAAATGTAATTAGCAAATATGAAAATAATTGTAAAATCATAAAACATAAAATAATCCCACCTTGAGGGATATCAAATTAATCTATGAAAGGAAATACATACTATAGTGACAATATTTAATACTTAGGAAGGAAGATAGAGGAATAACAGCAATCAGAAGATATACAAGGATTTTGAAAAGAATTCAAATTTTGATAACAATGGATTATGTCAATCTAAGCCAATCAAATTTAATTGGTAACCGAAGAAACGAACGTTGGTGGCGAAAATTACCGTTGAATATCGTTACTCGTAAAGCGTCACTCTAACAGAATACAAGCGAAATTTTGGAAGACCCATTTTTAATCAAAAAATGTAAAAACAGTGAATAAAATTCAAAACCATAAGTGAATAAGAAGCAGACAAACCATTGGAGCAGTTAACTAAAGACCAAGGACCATATTACCAGGAAAATAAAAGAAAAATATGACCACATCCTATATGGAAAGGACGCCAGACCTACTGAAGTCCAAAGATCAATGAAAATAGAAAATATTGCAGCCCCATCCTCTTCCGACTCAACAAATGATAACACCAAGTCATCTGATGTGTTAAGTAACCTAGAATTTACCTTATAAACAAAAATAAAATCACTTTAAATTTTACTAAAAGTAATTTGATCTCTCACTATTATCCGAATATTCTCTTTCAAAGATTAATTAAGAAAAATAAATACACTGAAAATTTGTTAACATAAAATATAACCTGTTGTTTAAATACGAACTTTCGAAACACAGTTAACGACACTACAGAACAGATTGTAACCACACACCTTATTATTTATGTACACATAGAGTAAGGTAAAGTACTTTTATTGTAATCATAGGAATTCTTTGCCTTGTAATCAAAAGAATCCCCGATTTTGGAACGAAATTAATTATAATAACTAAACCTTTCAGCAGCCATGCAGATGTGAACACATCGTTACCATAACCGATTCGTCAACCTGAGAATTATTGTTTCATGTAAAAAGTCGGTGCAAATTTGTTAATCAACCAATATAATTTAATTGTCAAAGTGAAAATTTTACTTATCAACCATTAAAATAACTAGTACAGGGAGTAAGCGTTGTTATTATTTCATAGGGAGTGTATTGTATTACTTGTGTTTGTTTACGAAAGCTAGATTTGACGACCAGCGCTCACGTAGAAATTCGAGCAACTACCTACTCGATTCAGTAGGCTGAACGAGTGGGAATTATTTGAACGCCGCGACCGTCATAGCTGAGAACACCCTATTAAGATATTAATTAGTAAGTTTAATTGTTTTAATAAACAATTTGGCGCCACCCGGGATTAACACACCCCTATTTAAGAACAGGTAAGGTTACTGCTGTGTTGTACTGGTAATTACAACAATGCTACGGACATCGTTAGCGCAAAATAGATGTAAGGACCCCAGTGCGAGACAAACGCACTACTAACACATACAACACGTCTACACATTTTGCAGAGACGACTCGAACTCATCTTTACAATATATATAAACATAAATTTAGTTTACATAAGAACAGCTGTTTGGAACAAATTGTTTTTAAAATGTATTAATTTATGAATTTTAAATTATTAATTATGATAGTTTATACGATTGAAACAATGTAACATTAAAAAAATAAATATATTCTTTTAAGAAAAGTTTTATTTATTATTAATAGTAATAAAAAATATATACAAGAATAATGTGAACTAATATGATTGTAATAGTATATTCACATTCTTCAACTGTAGATTATAATTTTTATTGAAGTGCTTAATCAGAGTAAATTGTGTATACTCCACTGAAGTATACATGAACCTGTGCAGTGAATAGTTACATAATGTGAGTTCAAATTCATATCAACTGGTGTATCACAAGAAGCTTTGATTAAGTTCTCTTATGACTCTCCTTAGAAGATAATGTTGCTATGGTAGTTCCATTTACTTCAACATTGATGAAAATGTATGTAACTATTTTGTAAATAATATATATATATATATATATATATATATATGATGTGGGATATGAGAGCAGTAATCAGACCATTTTACAAAATCTATAGGGATAAGAAGGGAACAGACAGAAATTGAATGTTGTATCAGGTAGCATAACGAAGGATTTTGCAGGTAGTGATAACAGGATCTTACTGTATATAAATGTTACACAATATAATGAATGTTCTTGTACTTTCATTAGGGATTAGTTACACACATACAAATTTATAATATAAATATACACAAATAGTATAAGGAAAATTGAAATAGTATTAAATTTTATTAACATTCATAGGTATATAGTAGTTCACAATTTTTCGTTTTCTTGAAGATAAAATTTAGTTCTATTTTGTATATGTTCTAGAATTATCTTTTTTGCTTTCAGTCATGGTTACGTTGCATGGTGGTGTCTGTAGATAGCCAAGATGCAGAATTGAAGGAAGTGACAATATATGTTACTCAACTTCCTTGTGTACGACAGCTGTCAGGTCGAATCCATATTGTTCCCAGTAGCTGTGATGAACCCCTTAGTCAGTTGCTGTCTGCACTTAAAATGGAATATGAATCACTTGAGGTAAGACTGAATAATCTGAGGATTCTTGTACTAAGGTAAAATAAACCAAAAGATTTAAGAGATAACCATGTTTTGTGTCCAGATTCCATTTTTCCACTTCTGTTCTCTTAGGGGATACACTCAGTTAGTATGACTGTTTTTACTTATTTTACAAGAGGCGGGTAAATAAGGAAGGCAAAAATTAGATTTGTAAGATAGAGTTCCTCTTTAATTATTCACAGTTCTTAATTATTAAATTTTGCTCAAAAAATGTCCTTAACTTATCAGTTAATAATAGTTATTTCAACGTTGGTGCCAAAACATATATTTACTTCAAATATTTTGGAAATAATGTTAATAAGATTAGTGAGGTTATGGTTAAAAGTAGTGGAAATTGTTATATAAAATTCAGACATTAGCATTCTTAGCATTAGCACTTTTCTTTACTAATATAAATTGCTATATGATACTCTATATACTGTAACCAATATTTTATTATCCTTTGGTACTAATGAACAGTTCTTTACACTACTATAGGTTTGGATAAGTTTGTTGACTTTGCTTACAATTTTTATATATATGAAGTAAAAACATTCTATGTGGTACCAATAAACTTGTAATACAGTAAACCCTCGATTTAACGGACTTGGGGGGGGGGGGAATAAAAAAAAAAATGTTTTTAGGCTTTTGAAATGTATAATGTGCATAAACTGCACTCTCCTGTTCTGGCGATATTGCTTGGCTATCGCAGCATTCTTTCGTTTCTTTTCTTCTTGTTTCTTGTTTTGAAACACGCAAATTTTCTCATCTTCAATTGTATTTGATGAGTATGGAGTATTCATCATCAAGAATTCATTTAATTCTCCACTATCCCTGTCTTTGCGTTGTCGTTGACGCAGGCGTCGCACACGTTCAGCGGAAGACATCACGACGACTAACACTGAACAATATACACTGATCAATATTCTATCTTATTTCACTGTGAAATATTCGTCCATCGGCTAATACAGCAAGCATTACACTGGCACGTAATTTTTCATTTCCCGTAATCTTTATTGTTACATATTTGGTCCGCCGTAAATATACGTAAATAAAAAATACGGGCGTTTCATCGGCATTTCCCATGTGTTCAAGTGAATAATTATGCTTCTTGCATAAATGAATGACAAATCGCTGATACTGTAGGAGTTTTTCTTCGTCGTCACTCGGTAGTTTTAGCGCAAATCCATTTCGCCGCATCATTCGTCTTATACACCCGAAGCTGGCTTTGAAACCGGAGACTATTCTTCTGCGATTTCTAAAGCTTTTAATTTTAAAACATGTCTAGTGACAGGGATTCCTTGACTTCTTAAAAGCCGTACGTATTCACAGACGCTGGACTCTACTGCTACAAAACGCCCAACTTGAGGCCCCGCGAATGCTCGTCGCGCAGTATTTGCATTTAAAAGTCGTTCCTTCTGTTTTCTTCATCGTCGCATACAGGATTCATCAATATCGAATTTCCTTGCGGCTTCGCGATTGCATGTTTTTTCTACATTTTGTATCAATTAATTTATAATTCGCATCGTACAGGTTACGTTTATTTTGATTTGACTGCGTGCCTTTAGTCTCCACATTATTACTCATACCGCAAACGCACTACACAAACGCCGAATGAAAACAAAGTACAGATAAGCGATGTTGTCGTTGTTACAATAGAAAACCACACTGGCAGTTTACCCGTTATTTAGAAACATGTTGTTCACACCCCCTCTACTCATCCTTTGTCTTGCTGCCTACAGAAGGGTGCGAGCACGCGCGCATGTGCACGCACTTACACTTTATCTTCCTATTCTTTCTTCAGTTTGCTGTTAAAACATTCGGTTGTAGTCATAAATCATAATGCCAGAGTTAACTACAGCCGGGCAAACTGCTGTTGCTTAGGCAGTAAACAACTCATAGATACCAAAAGCGTTCGTCCCGCCAGAAGTCAGGTATAACTTCAAATTTTGTTAGCGCGCGAATGCAAGCCACAGGCCAAATTAGCGACCATGTTTTTAGGAGAAAAAGTGCGGCTTGTATTCGGAACAATACGGTATCTGCATGATATTAATAGTATTAAAATTTCAAGTGTTATAGGCCTATTTGATTTAAATATATCCTCAAAAAACAAAATTTGCGATTTAATGGACTTTCGATTTTACGGACACCCCTCAGCCCCAATTAGTCCGTTAAATTGAGGGTTTACTGTACTAAATTTTTATTTCAGGAAATACCAACAGCAGTAAAAACTTAATTTAAAAAATAGGGATTATATCATAAAAATTATTTTCCTTTCTTCTTATTGTATGTTCTTTTGTACAGGATATAATGGAAAAGAGCAGACTAAGAGAAAGAATAGCCTACTATTTGGATGGCATTGACAGGTGCCTAAAACCATATATTAAAGTGTCAAGACCTGTAGAGAATATAATATACGTTTACAGAGTAGTTGGAGAGATCATCAAATTGATCCCACAATTACTTTATGCTAAGGTAATAATCATTTATTGGACATTTATGAATGTCAGCTGATAGATAACATTAATGTTATCCGTTATAATTGTAAAGATGGTAAAGATTTAAGTAAAGCCCTGAAACCCTACCACACAAATCCCCAATAAAAACAAAAGCCCAGAGTCGCTGTCTGCATTTGATAGCTGATGTGTATAAACTGTATCACTTGCTCCTGTTATTCACAGTTTCTGATTTCCCTTAAAAGAAATCAGAATTTGTCCAGGTCCGCTTAGGTGAACTCACTGAATATAGATTTCAGACTGAAGAACCTCCGACTGCTGCTGTGGTCGATAGAAAAAGAGTTGTTGTCGTTGGGCAGAGCCTCCGGCTGCCACGGTAGTTGTACAAGAAAGAAAAATAAGTTAGCGCGTCTCGATTACTTATACCCTAGGGCGCAAAAATCATGTTTCAACAAAATTCTGCAGGTCTCAGTCTGTCGTTGGCGTCCCTTTCTAAACACGATTATTTTCACACTTATTTCGCTTGTCTTCGCAACATGCGAAGTCTTTTGCAAATTACCCGATATTCATCGTGTTGGTAATTTTTATGTGTTCACTGTGTATAAACCACACTGTAGAGTTGAGATATTAATTACACTAATCAAATATATAAATACATAATTCAATTCCACCTACCTGCAAAGATTCTATCTGGGTCCAAGATCCGGTCACATGAACGTAAGATGCAAACATGGTTTACGGGTTTTTGTAATAATGTACTCTACTCATTATTTGAAGAGAATTAACATTTTTTAATAAGCAATTATTTCAAGGTTGTACTATTAGTTTTCAAATCAAAATTGATCAATTTAACTTAAAATTTTCTTACATTTTGGTAATACGTTTCATATTGTCATAATTAAATTATATAACTTACAACTAGGAAGACGGCCCAGTCTGCTCTCTCTCTCTCTCTCTCTCTCACACATTCTTATTGAAAAACCTTTTAATTATTATAACCCCATATCTTTGTTTTACACAAACACTACTACTTAATTGTTCACGATCGAGACTCCGGCCGAACACGTGTTTCTTATCTCACCGATAAATTAACTTGTCGCTGACAACTGCACTTCGCACGATAGAAATTGTTAATCCCATTATTTCCTTGGGTCCCGGTCGGTATTAAAGCGGTGTAATATTTAATTATTCACATTTTATAAAGTCCAGCCGACCGGGCCCGCGCAACACTATCTACGTCTGTAAGCGAACTGCCAAGAAGCGTCTCTACCTCAATGCCAACTAGATTACGTCTCTCTCCAGGTGGAAAACAATGCCTTGTAGTTATTCGTCGCTGGTTGTGTTCCATTTAACACATGCAGTTGATTCTGTGTTAATCATAGGCGATATTTGTTCAGCACTGGCTGACGTCACGAAAAGGGTTGGACTTAGGATTCACATCCGTCAACTTGGTACATGTGCTCGGAAATTTTGTCTCTTAGCCATCTTTGCGTTTCACAAATCTGGCATCGGTCCGCGCATCTGGTTGTCGGGTGCGTTCGGGCGCACGACCACACACTCGCAAAGTTCTAGGAAATTGATGCTGGGTGCATTCCTTGTTAGCGATTGCACAACTGTTGAGACGTATCGTTCCTTTGTTAGCAACTGTTTTAATTCACCACGTGTTCTGGTCACAGTTGGAAATTATGTCCATGAATATTTTTTATAAATCCCCAAAAATTTAATAAAATGAAAATCCCCTGTATTTGTCACGTTACAATACCCCCCCAATGAGAGATCTTCTGCCGAAACAGAAGAAATCTCATTGATAAAACCCCTAAGAGGACCGGTGAGGATATGGTGCCAACAACCCCCTTTTGCTCTTACACTTCATGGGTAAACAACCCCCCTGGCTCGGCGACTATGGCCGCATCTGAACGAGACCACTGGACTTCTCTGTAGGAGATCCCAACACCGAAAAATCGAACAGATACGCACCACAGCGCACCTCACCTTCTAACATGTTACCCCAAAAAATCCAAATCCCTGGCCATATATCATGCCAGATCCTCAACCGATATGTTCCCCCTTATATGCAAACTGGGCTGCCTTTAGCAGTTACTGGGCTTGCACACACACTTATACTACATACTATAAACATTGAAACATTCCTAGCTTTAAAATTTTGTTTAAGTTAAAATCCACAGTTATTTTCTCAAAATCAAAATAAAATCTTGTATTTAAATTGAATAATTCTCTTCATTAGTTTTTTTTTCATTAGAAAACAAACAAGTTGAACATTTCTTAAAATATGAACATCCTTATCCTAACATGTGATTATACCTATATTCTAAACAATACAATTCAATAAAAACCCGATTAATACACAAACAATAATATAATCAAAGTTCAAAAACATCAATTAGATGGCAGGCAGAATCAAAATCAAGAAATTTTTTTTTGTCTAAAAAAAAATTTTATTCAAAAAATTTAAATTTATTAAAATATATTCTTTTTCAATATTGAAATTATTTAAAATTATTCAAATTAATTAAAAGCAAAATTGGCTTTACTTCCTTGCTAAACGTGTCTAGTATAGGGCATCACCTATCAGCTGATCAAAACTGGGTCAAGCCAAGAACCTTGACCTACATAAGTTATACCTAAGTTACAACGGAAAATACATTGAACATCTTTAAAATTCTATCTTTAAACACAAAAACATGATAAAATAAAACATCTAAAATAACCATATATTATTATGATTAAGAATAAAATTGACATTTAAATTACTCAAAACATAAACATTTTACAACTTTACATTTCCAAATTCTATTAAAAAATTGTCACTGGTTGCAATCAAAATTTTGCCTTTTTACTATAAATCTTTTTTCTGTACTATTCTCATTCTCCATTAATTTGGGTGATCTAATTATTTATACTAGCGTGACTTGCCACTTGGCATCTATACCTATATAATCTTTCTCACTCTGACTCGAATACCACTAACAACTTTAACTAACAGGACACCCATCTCTATCAAAACATGTATCAAACAGTCTCTAAACCCAACTTACTATTAAACTCAATTCGCCACATTCTCTCGATATATAAAAAAAATATTCTCTAACCCTTTGTACTTAGGATAAGTGTTTCCCCCCCCCCAAAAAAGCTCATTCCCTTACTCTGGTTCCTGGATTCTGCCTAAGGTAACCCTTTCCGGCGCCAAACGGTCCCTTCCCGTCCCAACCCTTTTGTTGCGGACTCCTCCATTACACTATCCCCTCTTACAAAATTACCATCCCCAAATCTCATTCTTATTACCTCACTTCAATTACAAAATAACATCATCATTTATTTATTACCACAAAATATCAATCATTACTCTACCTATATTCCCCATAACTACTGTGTCAACATCAATACTTCTCAAATTCTATTACACTACCTCACAATAACATTACATTAATTCAAAACAATATTATTCTCTCTATTACTACTTTAAACTCAACTTGGACTGATCGACATGTCCCAACAAAATACTAACCACCCAAAATCTATCTTTTATTATTTTTCACAAATCATTTAAATCTTAAACATCAAATTACTTTCCTCATCATTCAAAATAACATCTTTAACACATTAAAACATTACATTTAACATTAATTACCTTGGACATTAATAAACAATTGTAACAGTACATACGGGCCCAATACCATAATTGTGGGTTATGTAGGTGTTTTCAATGTTTTATTATGTATTTTTAAGCATACAGAATGGTTAGGTACATTGTCCCTTTGGAAAAAGGAACAACACAATTTCGGCCAGAGTAAGACACCAAAGTCGCCGATGGACGTGCTAAACTCAAAATCTACCATGGCGGTGTTTGTGACGAAAAGACTACAATGCGAATTCCGATTGGACAATAACACTGATCCGTCATAACAAAAGCAATGACGCACTGACGACAACGCATGTAACCAGTCTTAGTCCTGTGTGAAAAAAGAGTGGTGACGTAAAAATGTACGCACACAAACGCAATTTTACACTTGCCTCCATCTCAATCCAACGTAGTTCTTCAAGGGTGCAGCAGCGATGTATCGCTGTCTGTTCTCATTTACTATAAAAAAATTTTAAATCAATCAAAGCTAACTTTCAAATGTGATGGTGGAGCGTTAGTGCTCGATTGTATTAACATTTAAATCTAAAAAACATGTAGAATCAGTGATAACTATGTAATTAAAACCAAATAGACTTGAGACGAACACCAGCCATGCAGGGAACATCCAACCAACAGCAGCGAGGGATCTACGCCTATCTCCGTTAAGAGAAGTCAACCTTTTGTCATTTTCTATTTTAATCTAATGAGCTCATTAATTGAAAACAACTAATTAAAATCATGTACCCATAATTAGATGAGTGTATGTGAGAGTGTGAGAGTGAGCGCATGGCCATGAGTATATATGTATATGCCAAGGGCATTGGTTTGTGAATATAGCAAATATGAATTAATAAGTAATTAGAACTGCAGTACAAATATAACATTTTAACGATTTTGATTAGAGACCACCAGAAATATTAATACTGACAGGGCTGACTAAATAGCCACCATTTTCTTTTGTTGCAACTTTGTGCGACGCCATTTTAAGCACATGGTTTCTATAATGTATTTATGTTGAAGATTAAAATTTGATAGTACTTTCACTCGAAACAGTGTTATCATTTGTGTCACCTTCTTTGACTCAAGAATCTCGCTGTAACGAATCCCTGGCACCCTTAGGTATAAAAGCACATTTATATATTTAAAGATTATTGACGAATTGCGTCCAGAACAGGTAGTAAATAAGCTTATTGACAAAGGTAGTATTGATACATACAAACATAAATACATTTAGTATTAATATCACACAATTTAACAGTGACATTTTACTACTGATCAGCTGACACTCCTAGCCAGGTGAATGGCCTCACTGCAAACACATTTCAAAATTATACAAGTTACATGAAATATATATTTTTATCAATTCTTCTATCTAACATACCACACATCATTGTTTCCTCCTGCTCTGACCCTGGTACAATTATGCAAACCGCCAGCTGGTCGGTCTAGTTATTTACTTTGTTATACCCATTTCAGAATTACACAAATTATATAAAACATATTTTTTATCAATTCTTACCTCTAACACAATAAAACAATACATTTATAAAACAGAATAAACACAGTATACTGAACGTATGAACACCTATTTATCAACGCGTAATACAAGCATTTAATTAGAGCAAAATTGAGTTATCATTTTTTTTTTATGAAATTTAAATTTGTTGCTCATCTGAGCAACCCCCCAATCCACACACACTATTGTATTTTATGTTGGACTGTGACGCCCATTTGCGTTCACTAGGACTGCATAGTTGGAGAAATTGAACATCTCCTTGTCCTTGCTTCGGCTTTACAGTTTAAAGATTTTAGGTATCGACATACCTGCGGTTTATAATTATAAGCCCTTAAAACGGGTCTACCACCTGGCTCTGCTGTCCCTACTCGGACAGAGTGGCAGCCGCTGTTCCATAGTTCCGGGATTTCCCCTAGTTTCACCCCCCTATTAATTTCTAATATCAACCAATTTCAAGCCAGCTATCGTCAAGGAACTTGATTATGGCCATAGCTGACCGCTAGCCAAAACCACGATTAGTGCTGGTAAGGCAGTAATCGCCCGAAAAGTCGGGGAAATCAAACTTTACTTTAATGCCTGTTCTACTCATCACTAGCTACACGACACAAAAGTTTATCAGGGTACAAATTAAGATTGTACAAAAAGGTGTGCCGTGCACTTTCGCCATTTCGGCCTCCGATGGAGGTAACACTCACTGTTACCCCAACCCATTCCACTATCTACTGGGGCACAGGCCACCCCAGCAATAGCACGTTAATAGCTAAATTACAATTTTATATAAAACATTATAATATGGAATTAAAATCATTTAAATCATTCATCACTTTCTACAATTAGATTACTCAAAATTTTCAAATTATTATTAACATTTAAGTTACATCATAATTTAGTTATTATTACTTTTTAAATTATTATCTCAAGTTACTTTCATTATTGAAGTTAAAATTCTTTCAATTGAGGAAAACACCTGTAAACATTTTATTATAGCTGACTGGTATTATAAATTTTATACTTACAGTCCATTATTCACATACTGACATACACAAAATATATACACCATACACACCAATACCTCCAAGTAACCTCTGAAACATTTAATCACAGTGTTATTTCATATTCAACAATTTAACAATTAATTACCAAATTCACATCTCGTAAAATAATTTAAACTCATTATCAAAATTCAATTATATAACCTTTAAATCAATCAAAATATTTAAAACCTCTCAAACTATTTTAATTAAATTAATTATTGAAAATACAATTTCCATTGCTATCAAAACAATTACAATTCGCTAATTACTGTCTTCAAAATTAATTTTGTTATTTATTTAGATTGCAAATATTAATATTATTATTATCACAACCGTTGCTACTGCATATAAACATTGTTTACCTGACATCCTACAATACACACAATTAAATTCACTACACTTATTTACAATTCTTCATCATTGATTACTCAGTTATATCACACTTCAATGTCCAAGGTTGCGAGGTCAAAACCCATAAAACAAAATATTTAAAATTGTCCATTGATTGTTTTAGTCTACCCTCCATCGTCAAAAATTAATCTTTGTTTCAAATAACAATATTCAATGTCAGTTACACACATATTGCCATTTTGTGTGTCATAACCATAAAAATCAAATTCATTCGTTTTATCACAATAATCATGAACCAAGTCAACATAATGTATTTCTGTCAAGTCTCCCTTAGTAATAATATTCAATATCGGGTTATCTATTTTTTCATCATCAATTAAATTATTCTTGTTTAAACACACTTCTAACATCGCTTTCCACTCATTATAATCTCTCTTTAATTCATACAATTCTGTCTCTCTCTCAACGCACAACTCTATATCGAAATTTCTCTCATCATAACACCATCTCATACCTTCAATATTACTCCAGACAGAGGGTACAAACTTATACAAAAAACATAAACAACTCAAATCTTCTACTAACACGGGACTCTCGCCCTTCAAAAACAACACTTGTGAACACATTGAATCCTCATAAATAATGGGAAAATTTACCCCCTGCCCCCATTCTACCACTATACTATCTTTCCACTTTCTCTCTGACTCATAAACACACATTAACATTTCATTATTACATTCTACAACTTCATCAGTACTCTCACTATTTATTTTCAACGTATCACTCTCTGATACTATCTTTTCAATTGCATTACTATTCTCAATATTATTCTTATCATTTTCGACATCATCATCATCATTTGTTAACTCTTTATCTAGTACCACATTGTTACACATGTCATTATAATTTTCATTTGTATTATTGTCTCCCACACACACACTCTCTCTTTACTCATTTGCTTCTCTTTTTGCTTCACTACATATTTCATTTAACTTACTCTCAATACTACACAGTGAATTAGTTAATACATCAAATTTATTGTCAAAAATATTGCTTAATTTAATTTGTTCATCCAATTTCTCATTGAAACTACTTTTAAATTCTTGCATTTCGTTTTTCTGCTCATTAAGCTTGCTATCAATTTTATTAAATTTAGCATCAGAATCGCTTTTTTGTTCTTTCTTTTGTTCTAAGATTAATTGTAACATACTCATTACGTCACTATTGAATTGGACGTTACATTTTGTTGAAGTCGGGGTCAATTGCACGCCCGAATCTTCAGTTACATTACTCTGATCAGTTAAGTTTAACTCCGTTTTATCTTGACTCGCCCTTGGAGTCGAATGTATCTCAAAATTACTCATGTTTGACTCATCAAAATTTTCGACACTAGTCGTTTCATTTATGTTGCTTTCGTTATCTGCCATCTCTTATTATTTATTCTTAATACTTATTAATTTACTCTTAATTAATTTCCTTTATCATGTACGTACTTATCAATCACATTTATTATTATTACAATCAACTTTCAAATTAGCTTTTACTTACCGGTACGATAGCTCTTACAAGGTCGCAAGGTTCGATCACATGTACCTAGATACAAACATGGTCTAATAGGTTACGCAAGCACTGACACAACTCATTTTGAAGAGAATTAATAATTTTAATGTTCCATTATTGAGATTGAATAGAATTACATTTAGTCAAAGATGATGCAACTCGTGCATGTTGTTATTAACAGAACTTATAGGCTATAACTTACCTTATCATTTCTAACAAACACAATTATAATTCAGACAAAATTAAACAGAAAGCAGCCCAGCTTTGCTCGCTCTCACATACACACGTTATTTATAAGTTATACAACCCTTAACATTTTAGATGAATCAAATTCCCGACCCCACACGCTTGCTACGCGGTCACCGCACACACGCGTCTTCTCTCGAGAATGGTTGGTTCTATATTATTTAAAATGCCATTATTTATAGCGTCTCTTCTAAAACCGACCGCGGTCACATGAATTTATACTGTAGTATACTGTTACATTAATTAAAAAGTTTTGTTTCTGAGCCCGGGTTGACGGGCGGCCTGCACAGGCGAGAGTCGACACCAGACTATTAGCGTCTCTGTGTTCCCCACTCCTGGAGCATTTTGGTTGAGACGACGGACATCAATGCCTTACAGTTAGTCGTCACAGTTTCGACTCATGCTAGTCATGTAGTTGTTGGAGTGACAATAGCAGACGATTTCACTTAGGCACAGGCTGACATCACGATAGGAACCGGACGTAAACGGCACTTCCTACCGCTCAAAAAGGCACATTGCGGATTTTGTTCGTCCCAGGACATCCTGTTTTTGTCTGGATGCGTCACTCAGATTTGTGGTGATACAGTTGCGTCTGTGTGCTGTTTACGCAAGTACAGATTTCTGAGAAGTTTGAAGGGGGTAAATGCTTCGCTTGCCGGCTTACACAATAACACCTGCGTATCGCTTTTGTCTCACTGTTTCTCAACATCATGCTGTTGCATGGAAAATAACGTTGCCATGCGTTCTATTATAACGGAATGAATTTTGTTACCCAATAATTTTCACAACTTCTTTTTTACAAGCCCGTCCAAAATGAAAGAAATAAAAATGTACTTGCCCCATACGGTAAAAATAAAAACACCCAAAAATTGACCCGCTACAATACCCCCTCGATGAGAATTCTGCTGTTCACAACAGAAGAAATCTCATCGATAAACCCCGAAGAGGACCGGTGAGGAACTGGTGCCAACAACCCCCTTGTTCTTGATCTCATGGGTACACGACCCCCCTGGCTCAGCGACTATGGACTCATCTGAACGAGATCACTGGACTTCTCCGTAAGAGATCCCAACACCGAGAAATCGAGCAGACTCGCACCACAGCGCACCTCACGTTTTAACATGCTACCCCCAAAAATCCTCAATCCCTGGCTAAAATTATTCCAGCTCCTCCGCCGATGTGTTTCCCCTTTTTGCAAGCTGGACTGCCTTTAGCAAATACTGGGCTCACACATACTCACATTACATGATACATTGTGAAATTGAAAAATTACAAAATTCTTTAAAATTGACAAAAGGTTTTTTAAAAAATTCAAAGTTCAAAAAAATTCTCTTCATTATTCTCTAATTTTTGTTTCAAATGACTTGACCTAAACATTTCTACTAATCTAAACACATCCTTACTCTAACATGAGAACCACTTATAGTCTACCAATACAATGCAATATAATAAAATAAACATGGTTAAAGCACACATAATAAAAGGATCATTATCTAAAATATTCATTCGCTGGCAGGCGAAAAATCAAAATTTTTTTTTCTTCAAAAAATTCAAATTCCCAAAAATTTTTAAATTCAAAAAAATTTTCATTTTGTTTAAAGGTTTCATTTATATTTAGAAATTATTCAAAACTGGTTTAAAGGGATTAAATAAACAAATAAAATTAATTCCCTACTATACAAGCTTAGTAGGTGTATGACCTCATCAGCTGATCGAAACTAGGTCAAGTCCAAAACCCCTTGACCTACATATGTTATGTATACTTTCTGCACCTACATTAAACATCTGTAACAATCTAACTCAAAGCACAGAATATAATAAAATAAAATGTTTAAAATGAACAAAATATTGATATAAACAATAAACAAATTGCCATTTAAATTATTTAAAATAAACAATTCTTGACTTTATCTTGTTTTCCACCTTTTATCAAAATTCTGTCACTGGTTTAAAATAATGAACAATTGTATATTCTTTATCATAAATTTCTCTCTTTATTCTTAACAATCCTACTTCAATCTACGGTGGGTGATGTAAATTATTTATTCTCATTGACTGTACTAGATCTGTACGCCTATATAAACTTTACTCTCTGTAGCTCTAATATTAATCAACTTCAATTATCATGACACCCATCTCTATTAAAACATCTATCAAAACACTCTAAACCCAACTTATCATTAAACTCCATTCTCCACCTTCTCTTTATATATAAAAAAAATACTCTCTAACCCTTTGTACATAGGATACGTGTTTCCCCTACCCAAAACTCAATTCCCTTATTTGGCCCCTGGATTTTACCTAAGGCGGCCCCTCCTCACTAAAATCTATTCCAATTCCCGTCCCAACCCTTGTTGCGGACTCCTACATGACACTACCCCCTAATACAAAATTGCCATCCCCAAAAATCTCAATCTCCTAACCTTACTACAAATACACAAAATAACCTCATTAATTATAAACATAAATATATCATTCAGAACTCCACATAAATTCTCCATTACAACTGTGTCAACATTAATACTTCTCAAACTTCTGTTACTTCAAAACAATCATATTCATCTCTACTATTTCAAATTCAACTTTTAATTCAATTTGGACAGGTCTACATGTCCCACAACATATTTATCACCCATGAACTATCTTTTATTAGATTTGCATAAATTATTACTTTGTTTCTCATTTTCTCAAGTTATTTGTATCATTATTTTAAAACATCGGTAATACAGTGCAAACATTACATTGAACATTAATAACTTGGAACCTTTATAACCAATATACCAGTGACGTTATTGCTGATCAGCTGATCCTCCTAACACAATGAAAATACATCTTAAAATTGAACAAATTACATGGAATATACATATTTATTTTTATTTATTCTCACTTCTCACCTCATTGTTTCCCATTTCTCTGATTCTGGTTATTTATGTTAGCCTGCCAGACGATTTACTTATGGGCTTAATTACAGTATACACATATCATGAAAACACATATTTTATCAATACCTATATCTAACGTACCACAATAAAATAATACACTTAAAATTATAGCATGTAATGAACACCTTATTTTTAAATATCTAAGCAGCTAGTTACCTGAACAGAGCACAAGCAGTTTTATTTGATCAAACTTTGAATAAAAAAATGTTACGTTATAAAATTGACATTCGTGACTCCTTTGCGTCACCTCCCAGCCACACACACTATTTCAGATTATGGTGGACTGTGGCGCCCATTCGCTTCGGCAGAGACTGTATATTTTGGAGCAGGGTTTTACCTCTCCGTGTCTCTGCTTCCGCTATTAAGTTTTAAAGTAGTGAACATCATCATGTTCTTGTTATATAATCATGCACCCTTAAAACGGATCTGCCACCGGTCTTGCCACCCCCAAGCGGGCAGAGTGGCAGCCGCTGTTCCATAGTTTCCGGGAGATTTCCTCTAATGTCCCCCCATTGAATTTCAAATATATACCAATTTCAAGTCAGCTATGGTCAAGGGACTTGATATGACCATAGCTGGCCGCTAGCCAAAACCACGGTTAGTTCTGGTAAGGCAGTAACCGCCCGAAAAGTCGAGGAAATCTAAACTTTTATTTCACTGCCTGTTTCACATCAATATTATTATGTGCGACACGTTATTTAGTATTGTGTGTAAAAGTTTTATTTTACACGGATAAGGTGTGCCGCACATTTATCGCCAGTTTGGCCTCCGATGGAGGTAACACTCACGGTTACCCCCAACCCATTTCGCTACTTGTGAGAGCACAGGCCACCCCCACAGTAGCCACTTAATAACTAACTAATTACTTAACAAATGAAACTAATCTTTCTACATTTGCAGTTCCACACTCCATTGTTCTATCACTTCATCGAGTACCAAACTATCCCCCAAAATCTAGCACTTCTTATATTGATATCAAGTTTATGTTTTGTTACACTTTTTTTTTTTTTTTTTTTTCATTGTTAAAATCCTTGTTTCTATTAAATTGATTAATTTAATGGTTTAATGGTTTTTTAATGTCTCAAACTCTGAGTTACAATGATTACCTCATTATTATTTTATCAAAAAATTTTCTTTAATTCTTTTATGTCACAATAGAGTTTTGTTATGGTCACCAAGTATGTCTGTAGGCATTAGTCACAACATACCACTCCAACACACCTGTCTACATGAACCGTTGTGTGCCAGACTTGTTTTCATAAACAACAGTTATAAACATTCTCAGTTTCAGCTATCATAGACTAAACACTTTGGTTGCAACATATACTGACATATCTGCTTACTACACTTTTAAAATATTATAAATCTTTTAGATAACATATTTGTCTCTTACAATTTCCATTTGAATCAAAATGAATTTACACACACCACTAACATTAAGTTACTCCAGGGGCGGCTATACTTCAATTTCATCTCTTAATACATTCAAAACAATTTCCATGACTTTGATTACAGTTCTCAAAATGATTCTACGTGATTAACTGTTTGTTTTTTCTTAATATTTCAATAAATTTTACACACATTACATCATTAGTTCTGATCTCGCTTTAAATTCCTCCACAATCACATGCTCAATACCATTATATCGTACTCATAACCTAACATAGCAGGTACCACAAAATAATAATTAAACCCTTTGGTTACAACTTTTACGGTGAAATATTTTCCAAAATTGTTTACTTACTTATTATAATATTTATACTTATTATTTTTTCTTAATTACCTGTAAATGGGTTATATGTTACATGTACAGAATCATTGTTTCTATTAACTTATACAAAAATTTATTATTTAGTTTGTCTACTCAGCCACAAAACTTCTCCACTACTTACATAATTAAGGGATGAGTTTACAATTCATAAATAACACCAGTTTATTTAATTTTGAGGATTACCCTAATGTAGTATTTAGAATTAAGGCAATCAAATGGTTCAAAAAAGTGTGCCAATTTGTGTAACTATTGTTTATGTGTTTACTCTAAGGGGATGGTTAGGGAAATCGGGAAAATAAAAGGGAGAAGGATTATGAAAAGGTCAAGAACTAGGACTAAAGGTAGGGACAAAGCTTCCTCCGACAATAAGGGTAAATGGAGAAAACCAAAGCTCGCGTGGGCAGGGGCGCGTCCCTGAAATAGACGAACCCCACTGGGACAAGTGGGGAACACCTATCCGCTACCACTTACTGTTTTATATTATTCATAGTTATTTATAATTATTTAACTATAGGTTTATTATAGTGGTTTAGTTATATTTAATTACAGGATTCAATGTATTATGTTGTTTATTATTATTTCATTTTGACCAATACCTTCTTGAGTTGGTGGCGTTATGGGTACCCACTATTTCCCCCGTTGTTTGGTTTCGTAAAACATAAGCATTATCCATTTTAATGTCAACAACTTCATACGGTCCTTCATACAACAAAAAGAATTTTTTGATCTCTTTATCTTGTGCACTAGATAAATCATGTCGTCTCACTAACACTAACTGCCCTATCTCATATTTGACCCACTTACCTTTGCCATCATGCTTTTGTTTTCTCTTCTCTCCCTTGGTGAGCAGACTCTCGTTGGCAAGTCGTATTTTTACATCTTTGTCCAAAACTCTTTCTTCCGGTGGATATTCAAAAAGTTGTTCCAATACTCTGGGTGGACGGCTTCCCTTGACTAGTTCGTACGGTGTAAATCCGGTAGACTCGTGGGTTGTGCTGTTTAACCAATCCTCCACCTTCTTCACATACAGCGGCCATTCTGTATGTTTGGAGTGACAATACGCCCTGAATATTCTGCCGATTTCTCGCATCACCCGCTCTGCCTGGTTCGACTGTGGATGGTACACTGCCGTGTGTTTGGGTATGATGCCTTCCCAGCCAAGAGTCTGTCTCCACTTGCCGCTGATGAACTGCGGTCCGTGATCAGATAAAATTACCTTCGGCTTCCCTACGTTGATCATGTAGTCCTTTGTGATCTTCTCGCTGAGTACCTTGCTAGTAGCTCTCTTTACACTATATAACCTAACAAACTTAGTAAAAGTATCCAAAACAACAAAAATATATATCACTCCTCCTCTACCTTTAGGCAATGGCCCATACAAATCTACTGCAACTAAATCAAAAGGTCTTTCTACTTTAATATACTTCATTTCACCTTCAACCCTGTAATTTACTGCTTTAGACTTTTGACACAGATCACAAACTCTTAATACTCTTCTAACTCTCTTCTCCATATTTTTAAAGACACAAGATTCTTTCAATATATTTGCACATTTTTTTGCCCCAAAATGACCATATCTTATGTGACAATCCCAGATAATTCTATCTACTAATTCATCGGGTATCATTAACCTCCAATCCCTTTCACCCCCTTCTACTTTCTTAAACAGGATTCCCTTATGTATCTGGAAATGTGTACTATACTCTGACCCATTAATATCTGCTTCTAAACTAGTTATTATCTTACCCAATTTATTTTCTGATCTTTGTCTGTCTTTAATTTCCCTTAAGTCCTCCCCAAAAATTCTATCTTCCCTAGTTAATCGAAAAATTTCTAGTTCTTTAAGGTCTCTACCTGTCTTATTATCTATCGTGTCTACCCTGGACAAAGTGTCTGGTACTTTATTATCTGACCCCTTGATATACTCCCAAGAAAAGTTGTACTCTTGTAAAGCTAGTACCCACCTGGTTAATCTGCTATGCGTCAGCTTACATGTATTTAGGAATGATAAGGCCTTATGGTCGGTCCTGATGACAGTTTCGTTTCCTAGCAGGTAAGTACGGAATTTCTTCACAGCAAAGACGATGCTCAGCAATTCCTTTTCGGTAGTCGTATAATTTTTCTCTGCTGCCAATAAGGTTCTGCTGGCGAAAGCGATGGTCCTGTGCTCCTGATCCTCCCCCTCCTGGTAAAGCTCTGCGCCGAGGGCTATGTTGCTGGCATCTGTCTGTAAATAAAACTTTCTCTGAAAATCGGGGTGATTCATCATTATTGTGTCTATAAATTTCTCTTTAATTTCATTGAAAATAGTTCTCTCCTCCTCTCCCCATTTCCATTGTTTATTCTTTTGTAAAACAGCACTTAACTTAGAGGTAATATGTGCATAATTTCTCTGGAATTTTCTATAAAAATTGCATAATCCTAGAAAACTCTGCAACTGTTTAATATTTTTTGGTTCTGGAAAACGTATGATAGCTTCTACTTTGTCTGGGTTTGCTAAAATTCCTTCAGGAGTTATAATGAAGCCCAAAAAATGTATTTTGGTTTGTAAAAATTTCGACTTATCCCAATTAACAGTTAATCCACCCTGTCGTAATTTATTTAAAACATACTCTATGTGTTCTATGTGTTCAGGGAATGTTCTTGATGCTATTAGTATATCGTCAACATATACAGTTAAAAAATCTAAATCTTTCGGTTGTAATATCATGTCTAGACACTTAATAAAGCTTGCTACACTAGTGTTAAGCCCGAATGGCAGGCGTTTGAATTGATAATTTTTTCCATTAAACAGGAATGCAGTAAACTTACGGCTTTCTGGCGCTAATGGGACTTGCCAGTAGCCCGCCGTTAAATCTAAGGACGTCATATATCTGACCCCACTAAACTTTTGAAAAATTTCGTTCATGGCTTCCGGTGATTCCCGGTCAGGTATTATAATCTGATTAATTTTTCTAGCATCTAAACACAATCTTACCTTTCCATCCTTTTTGATGACCACTACCAATGGATTCGAGTAAGGCGATATAGATCTTTCGATGATGTCCCCGTCCATCATGCGGTCCAGCTCTTCTTGAACGGCTCTCCTCTTCGAAAATGGCACTGGGTAACTTCTCTGCATGTAGGGTGAGTGCTCTCGTATCTTCAACTCGCATACATAGTCCCTGGCTTTCCCAGGCAACTCAGCAAATACATCTCTGAAATATTCAATAACCGCCCACAACTCCTGTCGTTGGGGACCCCCTACCACTCCACCCTCATTAAAAAATTTCTCTGCCCTATTTTCCCATACTCTATCATCATTCTCCCTACTCTCTCTCTCTTGACACACATTCACTCTTGTTTCTATCATTCCCTCGCCTACTCGGTTTTGTATCATCTTTATACCCGCAACTCTAGCCTTATCTAACACCCTCTTAAAATCTACCCTGATTGGTTCATGCCCCTTTTTAAATTCCACTATTCTCTGGTTAAAATCAATTACTGCTTTATTTCTCTCCAAAAAATCATTTCCCAGAATTATATCTAAATTCAAACCCGTAACTACTAGAAAAGTATTTTCAAATTCTATTCCATTAATATATACATTTAATTGAACTTGTTTAGTGACTCATTTACTTCGTACTCCTGTCACCCCCACTACTGTTACTCCCGCTACTGGTAATAATGGAATATTCTTATTTACCCTTTGTAATTCACCCAGTACATTTTCTGAAACTACTGATATCTCGCTACCCGTATCAATCAACGTTTTGTAATCCTTACCTTCTACTGTTATGGATACCTCTGTCAGTCCGGTTTTGGTTTCTGTCATTTGTGCATCGTCCTCCTCCAGTAACTCCTCCGCCATATCTCTGATAATTATGTTGCTGCGGTAGTTATGCTCCTCTTGGACCCCCAGGTTCTCCTCCGACAATGGGTGGGCCCGGTTCTCCATTGTCTCCGCTAGTTTCCCGTGGATGGACCCGCTACCGCCTGGTTGTATCCACCTCTGCCTCTATTTCCGCTTCCGTTTCCTCTCGGTGCTCCTCTTGCGTTCTCACCTCCTCTCTGCGGTTGACTCTGTTGCTGGTACGTTCTCTCACTGCGTTGACATTCTCTCGGTTTGTGACATCTAAAACAAGTCGTTCTTATAGCATAGTTTTCAACATTACAATCGGCACATCGCCAACCCTCACTTCGATTATCATTATTTCCCCCTCTCGCCCCTCGGTGAAAATTTGGTATTCCCCGGGATTGATTATGATTAACATTCATGTGTGTTATGGGTGCGTTTATTCGCCTACTCATATCACGTTCCCGTATATTCTGAAAAATGTCCAATATTTTTTCTAATTCCGTGATCTCTAGAATTTCACGCGTCATTAGCGTAATCTGTATTTCTCTGGGCAAATGCTTACTTATATGACGGACGAACGATCGAAATGGTAACGGTGGTTCTAAATATTTGGCCTCATTGTATAATCGCATTACATACATAGTTACATTACTCCCTTGGGTTCCAAAATTACCTGGTCCCATAATTTTACTTCGCAATATTTCTTGTTCCTCCTCCGACCAGTATTTTTCTCTAAATGCCGTCTCAAAACACTGATAGTTTACCCAATCTGCTTTATGTACTTCCGCCCATACCGCGGAGTTCCCTCTAAAACACTTCATTATTTTTAACAGTTGTACTTGCCAGCTACTTCTACAAAACTGATTGAATTCTTTGACTCTATTTAAAAACTGCATAGGGTGTACCCCCCTGTTTTCACAATTAAACAACTCTAACTCAATATCGCTATTCACATCTTTAGTAATGACTATTTGTTCAGTGACGCTATTAAGTTTTTCGTTTATAGCTAAATTCAATTCGTCTTTAACATTCACTATACTCTGTTCAATTGATGCAAATATATTGTTATTTAAACTCTCAATTTGTACATGACGCTTATCTATAGTACTCACTGTATTTTGTATAGCTTGTATCTCTGTTTTACAATTACTTTCTATTTCATTGATTTTGGCATTAGTATTACTTTCATGTGTTTCAATCTTATTAACTACACAATTCAACTTGTACTCATTACTAGCATTACATTCATCTATTTTACAATCAAGATTTCCAGTTACTTTCTGTATTTGTTTATTAGTTTTTTCTACCACACTACTCTCTATTTCGTCAATTCTAGTATTCATACTATTTAATGAGTGACTCAACGTTTCATTAAATTCGTATTTCAATTTGTTATAGTTACTCTCACAATTGATTCGTACTTTATTAATTTCAGTTTTAAGTTCATCAAATTTTACGCTAAAATTGTGATTTTGAACGTCAAATTTTGCATTTATTTTAGTGTCACTAACATCAAGTCTAGCATTTATCATGCTATATAAACGTATTAACATCTCATCTGTATCAGATTTTCTACTTTGGACGGGCGTTGAATGAATTCCTTCATCCATAATTTTTGACTCAGTTCCACTTAATTCAGTATTCATTTGGCTCTCTGTTTCAATGTCAGTGAAGCTGACTTGTTCATTATTAATTGTACGCTCCCTACTCAAAATTGGGGTTATTTGAATCCCCGAATCTACAGTTACATTACTCTGATCTGTTACCTTTAATTCTATTTTGTTCTGACTCGCACTTGGAGTCGAATGTGTCTCTAAATTATTTATATCTGACTCGTCAAAAACTTCGACACTCATCGTTTCATTTACGTTATCTGACATTTTGTATTATTGATATAAATTAAATTACATGAATTGCTTAAACAGAATAGATTAATTAAATAAATACTGTAATTACTTAAATTTTGTAATATACTGTTAGGTTGCTAAGCTAACCTAGAACATGTTTGTATCTCTGTCGATGCGGAATTCAATTAATTAATTATAATTAATTCAATTCGTGCCTGTTCCGTGGCGCCATTTGTGACGTACTTATCAATCACATTTATTATTATTACAATCAACTTTCAAATTAGCTTTTACTTACCGGTACGATAGCTCTTACAAGGTCGCAAGGTTCGATCACATGTACCTAGATACAAACATGGTCTAATAGGTTACGCAAGCACTGACACAACTCATTTTGAAGAGAATTAATAATTTTAATGTTCCATTATTGAGATTGAATAGAATTACATTTAGTCAAAGATGATGCAACTCGTGCATGTTGTTATTAACAGAACTTATAGGCTATAACTTACCTTATCATTTCTAACAAACACAATTATAATTCAGACAAAATTAAACAGAAAGCAGCCCAGCTTTGCTCGCTCTCACATACACACGTTATTTATAAGTTATACAACCCTTAACATTTTAGATGAATCAAATTCCCGACCCCACACGCTTGCTACGCGGTCACCGCACACACGCGTCTTCTCTCGAGAATGGTTGGTTCTATATTATTTAAAATGCCATTATTTATAGCGTCTCTTCTAAAACCGACCGCGGTCACATGAATTTATACTGTAGTATACTGTTACATTAATTAAAAAGTTTTGTTTCTGAGCCCGGGTTGACGGGCGGCCTGCACAGGCGAGAGTCGACACCAGACTATTAGCGTCTCTGTGTTCCCCACTCCTGGAGCATTTTGGTTGAGACGACGGACATCAATGCCTTACAGTTAGTCGTCACAGTTTCGACTCATGCTAGTCATGTAGTTGTTGGAGTGACAATAGCAGACGATTTCACTTAGGCACAGGCTGACATCACGATAGGAACCGGACGTAAACGGCACTTCCTACCGCTCAAAAAGGCACATTGCGGATTTTGTTCGTCCCAGGACATCCTGTTTTTGTCTGGATGCGTCACTCAGATTTGTGGTGATACAGTTGCGTCTGTGTGCTGTTTACGCAAGTACAGATTTCTGAGAAGTTTGAAGGGGGTAAATGCTTCGCTTGCCGGCTTACACAATAACACCTGCGTATCGCTTTTGTCTCACTGTTTCTCAACATCATGCTGTTGCATGGAAAATAACGTTGCCATGCGTTCTATTATAACGGAATGAATTTTGTTACCCAATAATTTTCACAACTTCTTTTTTACAAGCCCGTCCAAAATGAAAGAAATAAAAATGTACTTGCCCCATACGGTAAAAATAAAAACACCCAAAAATTGACCCGCTACAATCATAATATAATTCTGATCTTGTCAATTGTGCGTAAATAACGTACTTTTATTTCATTACACTAACCTTAAACACACGCTTGCATCTTTTTTGTAGGTGCGGTTTTTACTTAAAATTGACTGAGATTAATTAATCACTTTATAAATATAAATACATAATTCAATTCCACCTACCTGCAAAGATTCTATTCTGGGTTCAAGATCCGGTCACACGAACGTAAGATGCAAACATGGTTTACGGGTTTTTGTAATAATGTACTCTACTCATTATTTGAAGAGAATTAACATTTTTAATAAGCAATTATTTCAAGGTTGTATTATTAATTTTCCAATAAGAATTTATCAGATTAAATTAAAATTTTCGTACATTTGGTAATACGTCTTATATTGTCATAATTAAATTATATAACTTACAACTAGGAAGACGGCCCAGTCTGCTCTCTCTCTCTCTCTCTCACATTCTTATTGAAAAACCTTTTAATTATTATAACCCCATATCTTTGTTTTACACAAACACTACTACTTAATTGTTCACGATCGAGACTCCGGCCGAACACGTGTTTCTTATCTCACCGATAAATTAACTTGTCGCTGACAACTGCACTTCGCACGATAGAAATTGTTAATCCCATTATTTCCTTGGGTCCCGGTCGGTATTAAAGCGATGTAATATTTAATTATTCACATTTTATAAAGTCCAGCCGACCGAGCCCGCGCAACACTATCTACGTCTGTAAGCGAACTGCCAAGAAGCGTCTCTACCTCAATGCCAACTAGATTACGTCTCTCTCCAGGTGGAAAACAATGCCTTGTAGTTATTCGTCGCTGGTTGTGTTCCATTTAACACATGCAGTTGATTCTGTGTTAATCATAGGCGATATTTGTTCAGCACTGGCTGACGTCACGAAAAGGGTTGGACTTAGGATTCACATCCGTCAACTTGGTACATGTGCTCGGAAATTTTGTCTCTTAGCCATCTTTGCGTTTCACAAATCTGGCGTCGGTCCGCGCACCTGGTTGTCGGGTGCGTTCGGGCGCATGACCACACACTCGCAAAGTTCTAGGAAATTGATGCTGGGCGCATTCCTTGTTAGCGATTGCACAACTGTTGAGACGTATCGTTCCTTTGTTAGCAACTGTTTTTATTCACCACGTGTTCTGGTCACAGTTGGAAATTATGTCCATGAATATTTTTTATAAATCCCCAAAAATTTAATAAAATGAAAATCCCCTGTATTTGTCACGTTACAGAGTGACATCTGAAAAAAACTTATAATTATTCTAACACACATGTTATTATTATTATTATAAAATGTTAGGTTTCTTTGATATTAGTATACAGATAACTTCCTAGAAATAATTACGTAATATAACAAATTATACATTCTTTAAAGTTTCACTTCCAATATTTGAATCAGTTTCTTAGTCAAGAACAAAAATAAAACATGGAATGTTATTGTAATCTTAGGCATTGTTAGCTCAAAAGTATCTTCGTACAACTTGGTATATAATGAGTTTCCCAATTATCACCATTAAACAGAAATATTCTGAGATCATTTTTTGTATGTATAATATCATAAGTTTTAATCATATTCACCACTTAATCATATACCATAATTAATGTGATTCACTTATGTAAACATGCAGTATGTGAACCCAAGTAACCTTAACTTTAGTTTTTTTTTGTTTTTACAACAGTGACTAGTAACTGTATATAAAATGAATCACATAAATTACACCATTCAGAAATATAATATTACCAAATCAATACAAATTATAAATCAAGGCAACTCAGTGGTTAGATATTCTCCCTGTGCATAACCATGCTTAACCCCATGCCTTGTTAAGGAACAAACTAATTCGAAATAAATAAATGAAATAAAAACTGCCAGAACTTTACCTGCGATCTTTTTTCGCTGACTTACCTTTTTATAAATTCCAAGCAGAAGTCCAGGGTCGCCACCAATATCTTTGCAGGACAGATATGGAAACCTTTACACTCTACCTTAATTAAAACGGGATGATTTTGCAATCTGACTTCCCTCCAATTCAGAAGATTCCCGGAAACGTTAGATGAATTTTTCAGCACAGAACACTAGGAAATGGTAACGACGAAATAACTACGCTAACACGTATTCATATCACGAAACAAATATGTTTTATTACAACTAGAAACATGAATTTGTTTAAACAAAAGATTTTTATCAACTACTTATTATCTGGTAACCAGTACTTTTATTAATAATTTCTCCCGTTATTTTTTGTACACACACTCTCTCACTCTATTATTCAATTTTAACCCCCGTTTTATCTATGAGCTCATTATGGTTTATATTGTTTTGGCCAAATGAATTTCCCTTTTTACTTGTTACCTATTTGCGTAATATCCAAATGTCGTCCGGAACTGTTTTCACTAAACACACTCCACTCCGATCACGTTTAACATCATTTAATCGTCACTTCATTATTGGACACTGATTGTACATTTTATACTCCTTGGTAGGCCTACTTTAATACTTTTTCGGCCTACCAGGAACTCATCCGAGACTATGTTGAATTAACGACTGTACAGGTTGAAGGCTTGTAGAGAACTGCTATGTGACGACTGACTGTGTGTGTGTTGGTTGCCTAACCGCCCAGGTGTCAGGCGTTGCCGTCAACGTATTCTGTATTGCTTTTAGGAATGTATGTACGTGCCGTTTTTTGTGAGAACGTTGGCCGAGGTGTGCGCCCTTACACATTCCCAGACGCTTTAATTGCTTTTGTGCCTCTCATGGCTGGTTACGCATGAACTACAAGGTGTTCCAAAAGTCGAAATTTCGTGATCAAAACGTTGAGCTTGGGTTGGTTACAAATTTTTTACAATTATTTTGAAATTAAACTAAACCTCTTGGTTTGTACCATTACAATACCCCCCCCCCCAATGAGAGGTTTTCTGCCGAAACAGAAAAACTCATTGCTAACCCTAAGAGGATCGGTGAGGATATGGCGCCAACAACCCCCCTTGAATTCTTAACACGTCATGGGTAAACTACCCCCCTAGCTCGGCGATTATGGCTATACCTGAATGAGATTACTGGACTTCTTTGTTCGAGATCCCAACACCATAACATCGGACAGATACTCACCATAGTACCACCTAACCTCAACTCATTCCATCAAAAAATCAAAAACTGGCCTTATACCATACCAGATCCTCAACCGATATGTTCCCCCTTACATACATACTGGGTTGTCTTTAGCAAGTACTGGGTGCATACACATACTCATTATTACATTGAACACACATTTACATTCTACTTCTTGATATCAAATTCCAAAATATTTTCTATTTTATTTTCAATTTCATTTCTCAATTTACTTGGCTGGACGTTACAGTTTCAAATCAAAAATAAATCAAACAAATCAACTTTAATTATTTAAATTCTGTTCACCTAAAGAAATTAATCTAAGTCCAATATCAAAGATTCATATTACCATTAATTTTATTATCTCTTTCCATTTACTCTCAAAATTTCAAAATCTTTTAAATGAATCTTTACAAAATCTTCACTCCTTATTTTATCCTAAATTCCCTTATCTGTACATTTGTCTACCACATATTGTATGAACCATATAACTCATTTAATATTTTAGCAATACCCATAATCAACACTATATATTGAATCTTAATACATAATCTGTTCTTGAGGCAAAATAATTTTTTTTTTCCAGAAAAAAATTTTATTCCCAAAAAAATTTATTTCGTCCATAAAATTTAACATTCAATCATTTAATTAGATTGATAAAAAAACTGCCAATCAATCATAAGGCATCTACTACATGTCTAACATCAGTCATCAGCTGATCTCTCTGGGTCAGGTGAATGACCTTACCCTAGATACACTACACAAAACTATACCATGAAAAATACATAACATATGTTTATAATTCTTACACTCTAACATAGTAAAATAATAACATTATAAAACATACTAAACAGAACCTAATAAACACCTTCTCTCAAAATCAGTAAAGTCATTTATAAAATTATTATACAGAGCAAAACATTTAAATCAATTACTTCCGTACAAATTATCTACTGTAATCATCTCTTGAATCAAAATAAAATTATTTAATGAGCTTATTAGCTCCTTCAGTTTATGTCAGTTACGATTTCAATTCGGTACTCCCCTGAGTAACCTTCTTACCACACACGCTATGACCCCTCACTGGACTGTGGCGTCCAGTTGCTTCCACAAGAACGGAAGTTTATTAGGGGTAGACGCTGCCTACCCCATTCTTGCTTCAGCGTTATATAAAATCCTACTATAATGAGTCACACACCCTTAATACGGCACTACCACCACCTTCGATGATAGCTGCTGTTCCATAGTTATGTAGATTCCCCTGAGTTACCCCCCCCGGTTAATTTCTAAGTTCACCAATTTAGAATATATTTACATTATAAATCCACGGTCAGGGTTCAGTGAAGCCGTGACCGCCTGAAAGTTGGGGAAACTACTAAAAAGACATACAAGGTTTACACTTCCACTGTTACTACAATTCTCAGATGGTAAACTCCTGTATGTTTGGTTATATTATCTTTATTTTTCCTACACCCTAACAAACATGCTACAACATAATAAAACATAGTACACTCATAATTAACATTGTTGTTGTTACCTTAAAATAAACAATTCAAATTTAAGTTTGATCAGAAATTACACACCTTACAGCTTTAATTTTATTTTCAAATTCTATTAAATCTTTCACTTGTTTCATTTATTATTACATTTTAACTATGAATTTTCTATTATTTAACATTTTGGTCATTAATGGGTTTGGGTGAGTCTCCGTTATTCATAATAATTCGATTTACAAATGGGTATTTAAATATAACCTTACCCCCTTCTTCCTTCTGCCAACCGTTTACGGACTTATATAGTGCGACACCAATCTCTCAAAATATTTACTTCCATTAACTTCTCTAACTCAACTCACCATGAATCATTCTACTCTTATAACAAAATACCTGTTACCCTCTTTGTACCTAGGATGTGTGTTCCCTTCCCTATACTCATTCCCTTATTAGTTCCTGGCCCTTTCCCAGGTAACTCCGCCAAACCCCATTTAAAACTATTCCCTCCCGCCATAACGCCTGTTGTTAAGGACTCCTTACCACACCACCCTCTTTACAAAATTTCACCATCATCTATTTACTCTCCAATTACATTACTCTACATATATGCCCTATCGCTATTGTGTCCCCACTATCAACCCAGTTCTGTATCACTTTTCTTCCCAAAATTCTTATTATCTCTAACACCCATTAAAGTTAACTCTGACTGACTTAAATGCCTTATTGAAATAATTATTGTCACCCAAACTATAACTTTTACAACATTTTACATTAAGTTAACCATTGAAAATTACACTAGAAAATTCATAACTACCTCAAACTAATTTCATCATTCAATTTAAATCTTTGAAACTCATTAAAATTGTATTATTCAGACATTAAAACATTTTATCTTATTTAAATTGCATTATAAACTTCATACTTACAGTACATCACTCAAAACACATGATTCCTGTTATTGACACAAATTTATAAACATTTATCACCACCAGATCATGTACAATCATATGTACCTTCTGAAACATTATAACAAGAATATGATTCCACAACTATAAACACATTTAAATTTCTTCATTTACTATTTATTATCAAATTCCAATCATATAAAATCACTTAAATTCATTATCAACATTTCTTTATACAACATTTTTAAATTAATCAATTACTTCATCTCAAATTATTTAACTCAATCAATTATTGAAAACTAAAGTTATTTTAATTACTTTACTCCAAAATAATTATAGTTCATTTATTACAAACTCTCATTATTTATTTAGTCTGCCAAAATATTATTATTATTATTATTAAACCAATTTCTACTACATACACATTGTTTACATAAAGCACACTTTACAACATAGACACAATTAATTTCACTATAAATTTATTTACAAATTTTTTGTCATCATTTTTCTGTTTACCATACCTCATTTCATAAGTTGTCTAGATCATTACCATAAACTAAAATATTTGAAATGTCCATTCACTTATTTTTTATTTAACCCCATCATCATATAATAGTCTGATGTATTTATAACATAACTCATTTTTATCTACATACATTATATTATAATTATTATTGTAATGACTACTTTCATTAATTATATCAACACAGTAATTAACTACATATTTGTTTCCCATTAATTCATAAAGCCCGTCTACATTGGTGATTTTAGTTTTGTCTCCGTCAGTATTATTGTTTAACATAAGGTACATTCTATCACCATATTCCTCCACTATATCCATCACAACATCAGGTAAGTTTTCATCATTTACAACCGTATCATCAAAATAATCATCCATCTCTATTTCACAAGGTAAGTCAATTTTCTCTCCTCTCTCAATATCTAAACTCTGCACTAACATTTCATAACCTCTATTAATCTCAAAAATCTCTATCTCTCTCTTTCTCTCTCTCTCATCACAATACCTCTCACAACCCCACTGACCTATTACATACCATGCAAAGGGCACCACAAACTTACTATTCTTCTTGGCTCTTCCAAGAACATCACAAAAAATTAAGGGACCATACGAAGACACCTTGTCTTCCACACAACTACCGGAGGAAACTCTGTCCTCATAAAACACATGTGGAGTCTTTACTCCGCTTATACAACAGGGAAAATTTGCCCTCTGCCCTCCATACTCACCTAACTTCTCTTCCCACTCTTTCTCTAATTCATCAACACTAATTACTACTCCGTTACTAACGCCAACTAACTTTCTACTCTCATTATCACCACCACTATTACTCAAGATATCTACAATATTTTTATTCAATAATATTTCACTCTTATTAACGTTATCATAACTAACATTATTACTCACCTTGTTTACTGCCACCTGTTTTACGTTTAAACTGACGCCATTATGATTCGTAATTATTTCCCCCTTATAATTATAGTTGTCACTATTATTTCCACTTACCTTGTCAGTTAGCACCTTGTTTGCACTTAAACTAACCTCTTTCTGATTATCACTTGTATTCACCTCCTACCTCGTTTTTTATCTTCACTGCACTTAAACTAGCACTATTTTCTATAAACGTATCATCATTACTACCTCCACTATCATTCCATGTATCACTCTCTATCGCTACATTTTCAATTGTGTCACCGTTATCACTTTTGATCTCGTGACTACCATTTTCTACTATTTTACTTTCTTGGTTACACTCTTCCGTTTGTCCTCTTAACTCTTTAGCTCGTTTTTTATCATCACTAATAGCGTTATCACTACGCTCTTTCCAAGGAGCGAATAATCCCGTTTTTTGTTCCTCCATTTGTCTCAGCTGATCATTTAATCTACGCTTATCATCATCAGTCATTCTCCTCCAAATACTCATAAACTCGTGTACGAATTCCGTAGTATTCCATGCCTCCCCTGATCCACTCACTTTATTTTCTTGTGCCTCGGCCATGTTCAAAAAATTTATTTATAATATACTCTTTATATAACGCCCACTATAACCCTTCTAACACACACTAATTATTCAGTTTAAATCAAAATACCCACACATAAACTAGTTATCCAAATATAAAAGTAAACACAATAATTTCCCAAGCACGTTACGCTACCAAAACATAACCTAGTTTACGCAACGTAATTATATACTATAATTCTTCACACATACGCCATTACCCAAATCCTATTTTCTGTGCTTAAAATAGGTCTACCTCGTATAAAGTTATACCAGGATCCTGGCAGCGAGTCGCCAATTGTTAAGGAACAAACTAATTCAAAATAAATAAATGAAATAAAAACTGCCAGAACCTTACCTGCGATCTTTTTTCGCTGACTTACCTTTTCATAAATTCCAAGCAGAAGTCCAGAGTCGCCACCAATATCTTTGCAGGACAGATATGGAAACCTTTACACTCTATCTTAATTAAAACGGGATAATTTTGCAATCTGACTTCCCCCCCAATTCAGAAGATTCCCGGAAACGTTAGACGAATTTTTCAGCACAGAACACTAGGAAATGGTAATGATGAAATAACTACGCTAACACGTATTCATATCACGAAACAAATATGTTTTATTACAACTAGAAACATGAATTTGTTTAAACAAAAGATTTTTATCAACTACTTATTATCTGGTAACCAGTACTTTTATTAATGATTTCTCCCGTTATTTTTCGTACATACACTCTCTCACTCTATTATTCAATTTTAACCCCTGTTTTATCGATGAGCTCATTATGGTTTATATTGTTTTGGCCAAATGAATTTCCCTTTTTACTTGTTACCTATTTGCGTAATATCCAAATGTCGTCCGGAACTGTTTTCACTAAACACACTCCACTCCGATCACGTTTAACGTCATTTAATCGTCACTTCATTGTTGGACACTGATTGTACATTTTATACTCCTTGGTAGGCCTACTTTAATACTTTTTCGGCCTACCAGGAACTCATCCGAGACTATGTTGAATTAACGACTGTACAGGTTGAAGGCTTGTAGAGAACTGCTATGTGACGACTGACTGTGTGTGTGTTGGTTGCCTAACCGCCCAGGTGTCAGGCGTTGCCGTCAACGTATTCTGTATTGCTTTTAGGAATGTATGTACGTGCCGTTTTTTGTGGGAACGTTGGCCGAGGTGTGTGCCTTTACACATTCCCAGACGCTTTAATTGCTTTTGTGCCTCGCATGACTGGTCACGCATGAACTACAAAGTGTTCCAAAAGTCGAAATTTCGTGATCAAAACTTTTAGCTTGGGTTGGTTACAAATTTTTTACAATTATTTTGAAATTAAACTAAACCTCTTGGTTTGTACCGTTACAGCCTGTGTATGCCTAACCATGTTTTGTCAAATGTTATGTGTGTTGCGTTTTCCATTGTTTTTTATTTGGTACTTATCTATCCAGTACTTAGTTGTTACTGCATGTTGAATAGCAAAGCATGCGGCATTGGCCAATGACTCTACTCCATGAAGGTGGAATTGTGACTGACTGTTTTAACCTTTTGGCATCCCATATATCTGAACCTTTTATAACTAAAATAATTAGACTTTAAACCACAACAGTTAACTAAGGAAACTATACAAACTCATAATTAATGCGTGTAACATAAAAACAAGTTAATTGTGGATGATTTTTGTTCAAATATGTGTGAAATTTAATAATAAAATATTTTACCTACCTCTTGGCAATCTAAATTACAAACAGTACCTGTAATACACAAAGTTTGTGAGATGAAACCAGCATTAGACACAACAGGAATGGGACAACACATATATTTCACCAAGTTATAAAATGTTTAGTACTGCAATTGTTTTGTAAATAGTGACTTGGCATGTTGTGTCTATCACAAGCCGGTGGGTAACTGTTGGTGATCTGCATACCTATAGTTTTTAAAACTTCCAATTTTATTATTTTTATTTGCTCCTATATATACTGCATAACATTGCATAATAATTTTGTAAAATTAGGGTTTGGTTTGTCTGATATTTTGACTCGCTAAACGTTTGCAATGAACAGTACAACAGCGGCTTGCTAAAAGAGTGGTAATACAACAGCTGACACACACTGAATTTTTATTTACTTTGTTGCTAAGAAAATAAATGCACATGGGATTTAGCGGATGAGTTGAATACTGGTACTACAAGGTCTGGTTTTAAAACAACTGCTAGGGCGTCTTTCTACATGGGGGGCCATTAGAAACAATGGGAAAGTGCAGGACATCAATTTTACGTCTTTTGGCATTCTAGGAAATTTTGCAGAACATTAGTTGATGTCCATCGGACTCAAATTGTTAAAAAAAATGTATAATATGTAAAGGATGTTTATGTGATGAATTTGTCTCATACTCATCCTTTATCATGGTTTAATAAGTTCAAAGGGGAAAGGGAATTGCTCAAAGGCAATCTGTACTCGTCAAGTGTTCGTATTTCAGGCACAGATGGTGTCATTTAAAAAGCTGATAAAATTTGTAAAATTGCCACCTGAACATTTGAGCAGTTGCTGAATTAGATAAAATTGATTTAAAAAAACTGATACGATTTTAATAGAATAGCATGCCCAAAGGTAATAAAAGACTCCACACTGTTGAGCAGAATGAAAGTTAACATTTGTGCTGATATCCTTCAAAACACTGAACATAATCTGAACCTTTTAGAAAATATTATGTCGTGTGAGAAATCATGTTTTTAAGTGTGACCAGAAACTAATCACTAATGTATATGTTGGAAGAGACCCAGTTCACAAAGTCAAAAGAAAGCATAGATGAAGTCTAAACTCAAAGCAGTGAAGATCATTTTTACCAAAACTGAAGCTTGTTTATGTCAATTGATCATCTGATTTATGATTTAATTTCTAATTTATGGATTTTCAGCAGAGCTGTCTGCCAAGTGGTTTTTGGTAAAGCACAAGATCTTGTGCTGGGACATCCCCTATACTCAAACCATGTGTGAGTTTTTATTCCCAAGTATTAATTAGGTATCTTGTTTAAAGTCCATAAGTGCAGTGAAGATAAAAGCAATACAGTTCATAAACAATCTAACAGAAGAGACCTGTATCATTGCATCCGACAGTAGAAGGTTTTCAAGAAGTAGTCAAGGGATCAGAGAGAGGAATAATTTCAGATATTGCAAGCAGATCATCTTTACGTTGATATCATTGAGAGTGTTATCATTTTGTGAAAATTTCATGATGTGCAGTGACTAATATGAAGAAAGTCTTGTGTTGTGTGTGCACTTTGTTCCTTCTACTGGATTTCCTTGTACAGCTAGTTGTAGCCAACTGGTCCATATGGGTTTGGTACTTTTGTTGATAAACACTTACAGAAAAATGTTAAATGTACATTTACACCAGTTAATCAGTATAGTTGGTCTGTTTTAACTTTTATCTGCTTTGTTCTATTTTCATTTTAACACTAGTGTTCCAGTGTAATTTGGAACCTAAAGCATTTCTTTGCAGATGTTGACTATGAAACTTGGGCACTATTTAGATACAACGATGTTGTACACTTGTGTATTATGTGTTACTTGAAATCATTTCCATTCATTCACCACTTTTCATTGAGTTCTGGTTAAAAAGATCTGTTTAATATAACTTTAGAACTGAAACTTGGGAGTAGGAGTCGGGATTTATCATTATTTAAAGTAGCCATTAAGGAATTGTGTTTAAGATGCTCCCGTAATGTTGGATGAGTATTGTCACCTTTGAATGCGCAGTTTATACCAGAATATATTTTTTGTATTTTCTGAATATATACTGTTTTTTATATTAATTTGTAATTTTTAATGATGATAGTTTAAACTATCGAAACAGTGTAAATATTAAAAAAATACAAAAATTGTATTCTTGGAAGAAACGTTTCATTTATTATTAATAATAATAATAAATATATGCAATAATAGTGTGAGGAAATATGAATTTATACCAGGTATTCTGTTTTGCATATTGGAGTGGTGCATGCCTGTTTGTTTTATTTTTAATAAACTTTTTTTTTAGCACATTCCGTGTGTATGGGTTGTAATAAAACAAAGTTAATTACAAATAATAATCGGTTAATAAAATTTTTTTTTTATTATTTTTTATTTGTTATTTTTGTTGTTAATTAATTTTAATTGGTTTAATTGTTTTTAATTCAATTAATAAAAAATACTGAGTAATAACTGTGTTAGCTCTGATGAAGAATTATTTGTTTCTTCACGTTAAATGGATTATCGTGGCCAAACCGATTGCATGTAGCGGCCGATTCAGTATCTGTACTTCTTCTGCTCATTCCTTTCCTTCAGAAGTTCACTTTAACATTTAATAATTAATGTAATTTAATTTATGACTCAAATAATCAATAAAACAACGTTTAAACAATAATTAAGTTTAATAGGTTCAAAGTAATGGTTTGAATTGCCGCGACTGGCTCGAATCTGATTCGAGATCAAGTTCCAGTTCGATTATTACATCTATATATTAATACGTGAAGAGAAAACTTTGTACCCCTTTTTAAGCATATTGCGCGCACGGAGGAGTGTGCGATTTGGCATAGTTAAAGTTTATATGGAGAAGGAGTGCAGAAAGCTAAAATTTATATATAATATGTGTTACAAATACATTAAATTAAATTAAACATTCATTTGCACTTGAAAATTCATTTAAACTTTTTCAAACAATGGTAATTGTTAAAAATAAAATAATTTTGTTGCCAGGCAATAAAATTATAATTTTTTCATTTTAGTGTACGTTCATACTGCCAATGTCAAAACATAATAGTCTGTCGTTTGTTTACGTTCATACTGCCAATGTCAAACACATAATAGTCTGTGGTCAAACAGTCGCACAGAGTAGAGATTGTCGCCAAAGAATTTTAAAATGTTGCCAACAAATAATTACTGACAGATTGACTGAATGAGCTGTGAATTTTGTGTGATTTCAAATGTTCCTTTTTCAATAGTCTGTGGAGTGTATGTCAAGGCAAAAAAGCGTTTATTTTATATTTTGTATATTAGATATCTGTGTTTTATATATTAATGTGCAGTTGACAGTGAAATACAGCTTGCTTAATATACACCTGTTGCAAAAGGAAAATTTTGTAGCAGCAATTTGAATTGACTTATTCTCGCCTAATTATTATTGGTGGTTTCAAAAAAGTGAGTACATTTTATTATTTTTAAATTAAACCCTGTCTAATCTTAGTTTCAGTAATTTCATTACGTTTTTTTTTTTTTACATTCAGATATTCGCACCTACTTCCATTATGCCTCGACATAGAACATTGACGGGTCGGAGTGAGAGACAAGGAAGAAGGAATATATATTCGCGTGAAAGTCAAAATGATAATAGACCAAATGCAAATTGAAATAGTGTAAATAGTATATCATTGACTGGTTGGAGTGAGAGACAAAGAAGAAGGAATATATATTCGCGTGAAAGTCAAAATGATAATAGACCAAATGCAAATTTAAATAGTGTAAATAGTATACAAAATGATGAAATTATTTTGAGGGATACATTTAAATGCGCACTGAATGTCATTCCAAGAAATTTTAATACTTTTGATTGTGGATTAATGCATTTACAATGCAGGTTTTGCAATGCAAAACATTTCGAATCTGAGGTCACTTTAGGTGAAAGGACTGCATTCACTTCATGTCATAAGGGTAAAGCAATATTACCAGCCTTAAGTCAAAATGAATACTTTAAATCATTGTATGATGGACTTACTTCAAATGAACCTTCAATAAAAAGAAAGTCAAAAAATTATTTTGAAAACATTCGTAAATACAGTTCATCATTTGCTATGGTTAGCTCAGAAGCTAAAATTTCGGATACAGTTACGCGTGGAGTGTATCATTTTAAAATACATGATGTTTTTTATCACAGATCAGGTCCAATGACTGCTGGATATGGTTGCTCACCATGTTATGCGCAATTATATTTTTATGATGTTGACACTGCTGTCAATTATAGATTACGTGAACACTATAATCAAACATGCAATAACAATATAATGCGCGAAATCTCTCTTGAATTGGAACGCATTAATCCTTTCGTTCGGTCATTCATTGCAATGAAAGATCATTGTCAGAGAGTTGAAAATCAAAATAAAGAAATTTGTATGCTCATTAAAGTAAATCGTGATTTAGATCTACGCCGTTATAATGATGCAGTTCAAACTTATGTAGCAGTAATATTTAGTACAGTTGATGGTGAGCCACCCTTTGAACGAAATATGGTTTCGTTTTCAAAAGTTAATGGTACCATTAAAAATATCTCTGTTTTGGATTCATCATTGGACCCTGTAGCGTATCCATTACTTTTTCCAAATGGTGATACTGGGTGGCATATCAATATTTCTTATAATGTACCAACTACATCTAATTCAAGAGCGCCCAGAAATAAATTAACCATGCTTCAGTATGCAGCCTATCGACTTGCAATTAGAGAAGATTTTAGCATGTTGCACCATTCACAAAAATTATTTCTGCAGTGGATAGTTGATATGTATGTGAGAATAGAGGGCACAAGGTTACATTTCATTCGACAAAATCAAACAAGTCTTAGGTCTGAAGTTTACAACAATTTAACAGATTATTTAGAATTGAACCCCAATGCCAATAATGTTGGCCGTAGAGTAATTTTACCATCTTCATTCAATGGATCTCCAAGAAATATGTATCAGAATTATTTAGATGCAATGTCAATTGTACAACATTTTGGAAAGCCTTCTTTGTTTATTACAATGACTTGCAATCCAAGTTGGCCTGAAATAGTTAGCAATATTGGTGTAGGTGAGTCAGCTAATTTTCGACATGATATTGTTGTGCGTGTATTCAAGTCTAAACTGAAAGCATTAATTGAGGGCCTTACACTAAAAAAAATCTTCGGTAAAGTTGAAGCACTCATTTATACAATTGAGTTTCAAAAGAGAGGATTGCCTCATGCTCACATTTTACTCTCTTTAAATGACCAAGATAAAATTGTTAACGCTACCGATATTGATAAAGTTGTATCTGCAGAGATTTCTAACATTCAAACACATCCTACATTACATGAATATGTTGTAAAACACATGATGCATGGTCCATGCGGTGTACTTAATCCAAATTCTGTATGTATGAGAGATGGAAAATGCACAAAAGATTATCCAAAACGATTTAATGAATTTACATGTGAATCATTAAATGGATATCCATTATACAGAAGGCGTGATAATGGTATTAATGCTGAAGTTCGCGGTAGTTGCCTCGACAATCGTTATGTTGTACCATACAATCCGTATTTACTTGCCAAATTTAATTGCCATATAAATGTTGAAGTATGCACTACAGTTAAAAGTGTTAAATACATTTATAAATACGTGTATAAAGGCTATGACAGTGCATCTGTTGAATTAGGTTCAGAGAGAAATGAACCAGGTCAAGAAATACAAATTGATGAAGTTAAAAATTTTTTAAATGGCCGTTATGTCGGATCAACTGAAGCTGTATGGCGCATCTATGAATTACCAATGCATTTTCAATCACATGTCATCGTTAGACTTGACATTCATTTACCGCGTAGACAGAATGTTTACTTTCGAGAAGGGCAAGAACGTCAAGCAATTGAAAATGCAAGAGAAACAAAATTATTAGCATTTTTGAATTGAATCGATCAGATCCATCAGCGCATGAATATAAGTATATTGAAATTCCTTTGCATTATGTGTGGGAAGATTCCCGAAAAAAATGGAAGAACAGAAGGCGTGGAGGTGATAAAATCATTACACGCATATATGTAGTATCACCAAAAGACATCGAACTTTTCCATTTACGATTGCTTTTATTACATGTCTGTGGTCCAAAATCATTTGAGGATGTTAGAACATACAAGGGAATTATACACACTTCTTTTGTTGAAGCGTGCCATGCTCGCGGCATTGCTTCAAATGATAATGAATGGCGCGAATGTTTAAATGAAGCAAAAGAATTACATTCACCAAAACAAATGCGAAATTTATTTGGTTACATTTGTGCATTAAATGTGCCAGCCAATGCGTTGGCGTTATGGAATGAATTTAAAGTATATCTAGTGAAGATTTTTTGAGAGATTACAACGAAGAAGTATCCTTTAACACAGCTCTATTAGAAATTGAAGATATTTTGAATGTTCATAATTTGTCATGTCAAGAACTTGGTTTACCAGTTCCCACGTATTCGCAGAGAACAGACGAAGCAAATGCTATTGATCCAATAGAACAAGAGTTTCTGTTTTGTGAGCATTATGAAACTGCAAATATTGAACAGCGTAATTAATTGATCGTGTGATTCGTGAAGTTTTGCACCATGATACTGGATCTAATGTTTTTTGTTTAACCGCTCATGCAGGTTGTGGAAAAACATTCACACAAACAGCATTCATTCACAAATTAAATTCGCTTAATCTTAGTTGCATTGCAACAGCGTTCAGTGGCATAGCTTCAACTCTATTACTTGGAGGTAGAACTTTACACAATGTGTTTAAATTGCCTATACCCATTTTGGAAAATTCTGTAGCGAATATTACCGCAAATAGTAGCTATGGACGTTACATAAATTCATCATCATTGATAATTATTGATGAAATTTCTATGTGCCCACTGCAAGTGTTGAAAATCATAGATAGATTATTGCAGGATCTATGCGATGAAAATGATAAACATAAACCATTTGGAGCGAAAACGATACTTCTATGCGGTGATTTTCGGCAAATCTTACCAGTTGTCCCACATGGATCACATGCAACTTTAATTGAAAATTGTGTCACGAGTTGGCATAAATTTGTTTATTTTCATAAAGTAACGTTTACTCAAAATATGAGAGCCTTACCAAGTGAAATAGAATTTGTCGAATTCTTGAAAAAAATTGGTAATGATGAAGCCCCACAATTCTCTCAGTTTGGTGAAAATATTATTGAAATACCTCAGCAATTAATAGGAGATGAAAATAATATTATTAATGAGGTGTATGGAATTTCCGAAAACATACTCTTAGATAACATATTGAAGTCAGTTATTTTAGCACCTAAAAATGATGATTGTACTTTTATTAATACTGATATACTTAATCGAATACCAGGTGAACAGAAAACTAATCATAGCTACGATAAAATAATTTGTGATGATGACAATGAAATCAATAACTATCCAGTAGAGTTTTTGAATTCTTTGACTATTAGTGGTTTGCCACCACATAAGTTAGTATTGAAAGTTAATTGCATCGTTTTACTGCTCAGAAACTTAAATACAAAGGAAGCCTTAGTCAATGGAACAAGAATGCGCATCAAGTGTATGCATTGTAATGCTATTGATTGCGAAGTTTTAACTGGAACCGCACGCAATAAGAGAATTTTGATTCCACGTATAAATTGAACATATTCCGGTACTGTTTTACCATTTAACTTTCAAAGAACTCAATTTCCAATTATACCTGCATTTGCGATGACAATAATAAGTCTCAAGGACAAACATTCGAAAAAATTTGAATTTTATTGAGGCAGCCAGTTTTTACACATGGTCAATTGTACGTCGCAGCAGTAGAGTTCGATCATTCGATGGTTTGAGATTTTATATTTCCGAATATAATGGCCAAGGGCATTTAGCAAATGATGAAAGAGTTTTTACAAAAAACATCGTTTACACAGAAGTTCTGAATCATTAAATTCACTTTCAAACTATTTTAAGTTCAATGGACAACATTTATTTTTTTAACCGCCCGGTTTTTTTGATTTAATGAAAAATATATGAAAAAATACGAGGCACATATTTTTTATTTCATTTTTTATTTTGTATTAATTTTTTATTTAAATTTTATATAATTCGAAAAAGATAGGCAAAATAACTGTGTAGCCTTGGCGAAACCTGGTCAGTATGGCAATAAAAAAACCCAAGGAAGTGTCAAAAAACGCGTTATTGCTTTTTAAATATGGCTTAGCCAAGCTAAACCTCATTTTTCCTATCTTTCATATTTTTCAAATAACTCGAAAATTAATGCATAGAAAAAAAAATTAAAAAATTATATAAGCTTTGTAGCAGATAATCTTCAAACTGTTTTCGAATTTTGTACCTTACCAAAAATGAAATGTAATCCACTGGAATTGAAAACAATGTATCTTATACTTCTATGAATGTCAAGTCTCATTTTTATTAGCGTTTATTTGATTCAATAATAACATGAAAAAATTAAAACTGACAATGAATTATATCAAAAAATAAATACGAATACAAGCTGTAATTGTGTTTTTTTTTCAGCTGTTACTAACATTAAATTTTAAATTTCATAGGTATTGCAGGGAATTAAGGCAAACAACACACGCTAATGACGTATTTGTACACGCTCGCAGCTGACGTAATAGAACAAAAAATTCAAAAAAATTATATGCAATGATTATAGAGGTATACTCTTTGACAAAAGAACCTCAATAACGTTCAAACTTAAAAATTTAATGAATTACAGTCGAATTTCGACCACTGGGCGACCACTAGTATAAATTAATATAGTATAAGGGTTCTTTTAACTGTAGAAATAGTCAGGAAAGGCAAGAGAATTCAATACTTACAAATTATTAAAAACTTATTCATTAAACAGACAAAATAGTAAAGTATAATGTATATAAAATTTTAATATTACGATACAGATGTTTTCTCTGACGTCACTCGTCACGCTCCCATCAGCCTCTTCGAATGGAATCACAATGGCCGCCTTGATGAGTTGATCTACTGTGCGAATTCAGCTCCACGATTTCGTTCCATATAACTGTATTAGTTGTTTAATTCCTCTTCAGTGATGTTGTTCTTGGAATATCTACAAGTTGTAGAGTGTAGTTGTATTCACCCACTGGATTCTGTTCGGTAACAGTTGTGTTGTGTCCAAATGGTTACTGCCAACCAATGGCTGGTTCTATTAGTTTAAATTTATTCTTTCAATCTCGTTCATATGTAGTGACAGCTCTATTTAGTGGTGTTTAGTTTAACTGTGTATTTCCCACGGTTATTTTAATTGTATTCGGAACTTTACTGTCTATTCCTCATTCATTTATATTTTCACAATATATCTCGGTTGGTGTTATTTGAAAAAATTTCCTCCAATTTCTTTTAAATGTAATTGACACGTCTGTCCTGTTTGGCTTTTAACAATCAACTAACTGATATTTGTTCCTTCATATATAAAATTCTATAAGATTTTGGTATCATTTCTCATTGTTCATGAATCAGCTGTTCCTATCAAATAATTCAATCTTATTGAAAAAAATGTCATATTTTATATTTAATTGGCTATAAATTATTTGTTTAGTACTTTTATGTAATTCTAATTATAGAACAATATTCCTGCTTTTGTTTTACACAAGTTAATAATAAATTTGACCGGTTTTGGTTTGAATTAAGCTTCATAATTACATTCTTTGAAATTTATCTATAGGCCTTATGTTGATTCACATAAATACCTATTAAATGGTTTCCAATATGTTTTATGTTACAATTTTACTCACACTTGATTACTAATTACACCCTTGTAATTTACCTTTTATGTCTGGCTATTATTTTAAATATTTAACAAGTTATTTGCATTTTACTAGTGCTTGCTTACTGCTGTTGGGCATTCTCTTGTACAATCACCATTTAAGTCAATTTTACATGTTGATTCCTTTAATCACTATTATATGTCGTTGTTATCATTAGGATAAAATATTTGTATTCTGAAGATGATAATTTATATCAATTTAATCTAGGTTCTATAAATTTATATTCTCTGATTTAGTTTATATGGTCAAAGTTGAATTTGTCTTGGTCATCAATTTTCATTTTTACTAGCAATGTTATTATGAATTCTTCTTATTAGTTTTATATTTTTTGATGTACTATTTATGGGTCGTTTGAATTATTATTTTGCCTTTCCTTACTTTACAAAAATACAACATTAATTAACATGGTTCAAATACAATAAATTCTTATATACTAACATCTAGTATTTCCTAGTATACACAAAAATAACACAAAATAATTATATGAATAAACACATTAAAACTTTATATTAATAATTGTCTTTTTGTTGTCCTTTTTAAAACTGGTTTGGGGTTTTCCCCTTAATCACATTTATTTTAATTATAATTAATTTTACATTATTTCTCATTATTTGTATTGGATTCTCTTTTTTGGGCTAGTTGTTTCATTTAAGTTGGTATAGTTGATGTAGTTTAATTTCTTTTTAATTATTTGTTTGCCGCTATAGAGTTTTCTGTCTTTACAATAGGGTTTTTTGGGTATCTTGATATTGTTTCCCTTTCAATTTATTTGTACTGGGCTGTTACTCCTCATTACTCCATCTTGAGAATTGTCCTTTTTATTTATTTGTTCTATGCTATTATTCCTTATTACTACATATCTTGAAAATTGTCATGTTAATTTATTTGTCCTGGGCTGTTACTCCTCACTACTCTGTATCTTACTGGGTCTACTAATTATTTTATTGATATGATATTCCTACTATTTGTTTTTTAACACCTTTTGGCTATAAATTGACTATGTGTAAATTCTTTGAATCGATTTGTTTAGTTCTGTTAAGTCCTTTTATTGATGATTGTAATTACTTTTCTCTGCTACTTTTATTTAAGTTGATATTACTCCTTCCAGATGACTTCTTCCCTTCTTTTCCTATATGATCTTATTTTGTAGAATAAGGTAAAAACTTCGTTGTGCTACATTGTGTTGTGTAACAATAAATCTTTTGTTTGTTGTTATATGTTAATAACAAGCAAGAGATTATATGTAATTACCATGTTATTAGACTAATTAAACTTTGGGAAAAACGTTGAGTGAACGTTGGAGAATGTATTTCTGAGTAAAATATCTTCCGACAAGAGAAACGACAATGCAGAGAAATATGGTCGATAGCAAATTGTAACAGTGATATAATTGGTATGACACCCTTGTCCTAAAAATTACGAAGTGAAAGTGGTATATGTGTTATTCAGGAAACCCAATGTTCAAATTTAATCTTGAATGCAGCACAAGAAAAATAATTTCTACACTTGATTTTAATGTTATTTACTTTAAAAATCAGTTTATGTCAACTGAACCCTGAATACTATAAATGAAACAAAAAACCTAACACTTTGTAGTTCCTACTTTAGCTTATTGCTTAGTACTCTATCGGATATGGAATTAATCAAACTGTGAAGAATTAGTGGTGCAAAAAGAGTCCAAATGTTTCAACTCCATCTAGTGATTAAAACTTATGTTGTAAACAGTGGTCTATCATTACACTGGAGCAAGCTGTCAGCAGTGAACCATCTGGTTGTACAGGACAATGTGTCAGCATTATACTCTGCCACTTGAACTGTATTCATAAGTTATGTTAAACAAAATATAGTACTTTGTGCAGTGTCCAACCTCAAGATTGAATGTAGCAAATGTGGTGTCTGGTGTTATTTCTTATCAGCCACACCGGATTAGGTTACCTCAGTATTTTTTGACATTAAGTTACTTTTTAGCAGTCTTAATAATTTTAATCAGGTTTATTAACATGCTACTTGTAACGTGTGGCAATTTAAAAGTGTCAGGTCAGAAACATTTTTAAAATTTATTTTGTATATTTGTCTGTGCTTTTTAGTCTAAACCAAACAGTGTGTTGAAGAACTTGCTGGATCTGTTGTTGATTTCGCTGTCAGTGCACAATCCTGAATACAGAATCCCTTTATTAATTCCAATCAGGAACATTTATTAAATTAATTTTATAAATTTGTGTGTGTTTTTCAGTCTAAACCAAACAGCGTGCTGAAGAACTTGCTGGATCTGTTGTTGCTTCCGCTGACAGTGCACAAACCTGAATACAGAGTGCATCCGCATATTTTGACAGCTGTTAATTCCACGTTACACTTATATGTTGAAGGAGTGATACAACTAGGTATGAGTGATTATATAATCGCATTAACAATGTGATATGTGAAAGTCAGATATTTGTAATTCGAACACGGTCACTTTTAGCATTAATTGCTTTGTACTGTCTTTCAGTGATTCTTTGTAATTTCCAAGTATGAGAACTTGTCCTGTTCCAAAGTGATTAACATTCAGTTAAGGACATACAGTATAAATAATATACACAGTATAAATTAGCTTACAGCTGACTGTAAGAAGTCGGTAGAATAAGTGGTTAATTTTACTTAAGTTAAGAACAAAGGTATTTTTATTAACAGAATTAAAATAGCTTTTAAACTCACAAAACAGTCATTCTTATTCATGAAATCTTTGGAGTTTATGAGTGAGATTATTGCAATTATGTTTACATTATTTTTGGTGTAACTGAGTAGTCGAAAACTATCTGCACACGCCACACCACAATTTTTATGTATATACAAGATATGTTAAAATATAATTGAACTCTTTTAATTATTCTACTGAACTTTTATATTTACTTATTCTACAGCTTAATCAGATTTGTCCCTTAAAAATATAGCGTTCTCCATTGTTAGTACACCACTCACAGCATGTCTTCTACTGGTGGAGTATGTTCTAGTGCAACTCCATTATTTCATCGAATAGCCTTCAGGTCCAAGTAGTGGATTAACTTTTATCTCATCTGTAGTCTGGAAACTGGGTCCTTCCAGAGTGTCTTTATTCGTGAAAACAGAAAGAAGCATGGAGTTGCCAAATCAGGTGAATATGAAGCTGGATTACAATAGTTATCTAGTACTTGCTAAAAAGTCTTGAATAAGGAGCACCAAATGTCATTGGTTGCTACATCCATTTTTTGTTGTCCACACTTTGGGTGTCTTCTTTCTCACTGCTTCCCTCAAATGCTGCACTACTTACAAATAAAACTCCAAAGTGATAGTATGACTACTTGGTATGTACTTGCAGTGAACAACACCATTCCAATAAAAAGAAAAAAGAATATAATTTTTACATTTGAATAACTGTGACCTTTTTTTTGTCTGGGTGAATATATGTTGACTCTTCTTTTCTTTTTGGTTTCATAGATTATAACATGCCATATCTTATCATTGTAACATTTTTTGGAAAGCTATCCACATTTAACTAATATAAAAGCTCTTGACTGATTTCAGAACACTTGAAACTCTGTCATTAACTGTGGAACAAATTTAGTGTTAATATAGTGCATTTTGAGTTTTTCTTCCAAAATTGTGTGGTGTAACTTTTTATGAATTCCTAGTTCTTCCATTTCACATGTCAACCATCTGGCATGGCATGCACTTTGTGAGCATGAATGTCATAGGCAGTCTCAAAATATTGCAGCTGGCAGTGTTCAGAGTCTTCAGTAGGTGTTTGTCCGATTTGGAACATTGATTTCAAGTATAATACTGTGTATTATTCATACATTCTTTCCAATAAGGTTATTGCAACATTTTTAGTTTCTATAATTTTTTTTTGCACAGTTTGAAACAATATTTTGTATAAAAACGTCGCTTTTTCAGAATCTTCATTGTATATCAAAAGATTGCTGTATTCATGAAACACAACCTCGTTTAATCAGACTGGAACTGAAACACTATAGAGCGGTGTAACAAACAGCTTGCCCTATGCAAGTGCCAGTGGCGATATAGCGAGTGCAATACATTGGCATTCTGTTTCAAAAGTTTAGTTTCTTTTTTTTTTTTTTTGATACATTGTACACAACTTTATTATGCTACTTGTATTTTTACATATACCCAATGATTTCAGGGCCCCAACATGATCCCTACATATCAAGAGCGCTACGGGAACTTATTACTTTGTACTTACCTAGATGTGTGTCAGTACACGGAACACTCATGTCTGCTACGCTAGGCAAATTTTCATTGTTGCAGTGTTTTCAACAGGGCAGTGAAATTTCCAGGTTTATTCTGGAAATAGTGTGTGGAGCTTTTATTAAACGCAAGTCGAAAACACCGCATATATACTGTTCACAGGTACAGTTTTGATTGTAATTAATTTTATAATTAGTACTCTTCTAATAGCTTATTGCTATTTTTCTCAGGCTTGCTGTATTCCTTATAAGATGTTAAATCATATTTATGTTTGATAGGTTGTATGAATCCCATTATTCATGAAAATTGTTACAGGGAAAACCATAAATTTATTGTATTCAAGCCTCTCCTCCCCACACACAACACAGGAAAAACATTTATTTGAAATATTTTACCTTCGCAAGCAGGTTCATCAGTTATTGGTAAATGCAAAAACAAAGACAAAGAGACAATACAATGGTACCAACTTAAGTCACTGACAATTTTTTATTTATCTTTTTTGTAAAATTATTGTGTGTGTTTATTTTGATTCAAAATAAAAGTAGCATAGATGAACTGTTGTAAAAGATGCAGAAAACCAAGGTATGATGGAGTATATGATTATGTGAGAATACCATAAGAGAGAAATAAGATTTATTTGGATATTATGGATGGTAGAGAAGACAGGCAATTATACTGTATATAATTGTAATATGGAATTAAACGGAATAAATCCTATTGTAGTCCCAAGCCACGTGTTTGTTAACCAAATACACTGCACTCACCGTCTATGGCTTTTTTTCCGTGATGTTTTGTCCAGTTTACATGTTTCAAGGCACTTGCCTCATCATCAGAACTTATAAAATCAATCTATGTCATAAAAAATGACATTTGTCAAAATATTAAAACACAATACGGTAATTAAACTATGTACATAAATTCGTTTTAAAAATGTTCGGTGTGCCTTGCAAGACAACACGCGCCGTACTACACGTACGCGTACGTACGGCGCGTGTTGTCTTGCAAGGCACACCGAACATTTTTAAAACGAATTTATGTACATAGTTTAATTACCGTATTGTGTTTTAATATTTTGACAAATGTCATTTTTTATGACATAGATTGATTTTATAAGTTCTGATGATGAGGCAAGTGCCTTGAAACATGTAAACTGGACAAAACATCACGGAAAAAAGCCATAGACGGTGAGTGCAGTGTATTTGGTTGTAATATGGATGTTTTATATTAAATCAAACCGCAGACCAAAGGAGCTAGGGAAGAAGACAGTCAGCCCAGGAGTAAAAGTAGGAAAGGACAGTTATTTGAATGAATGTTTTATTGTGTGCAGATTTCATTTAACCATCATATAGGATTATAGCAGAGGTATGCATTTATCACTATGTAAGTTGAACCACTTAGCAAAAGTCTTGCTAATGTAACCCAAATATATTATGCTCTAAGACAAAAGTGATGGCTTTTTGTCCAAGAAACGCTATATGATCAAAAGTAGTTATGGGAGATAGAATAATTGTACATGTGTCACTTTTAATTATTTAGGTTCAGGTATGGAGGAATGTGTCAAGGATGGAGGTATCGGTAGGAAGACACTGTGTTGCAGAGTACATAGAACCTTAGGGGCTAGAGTGAGAAGAAACACAAAATTGAAGTTTTATAAAGTGATGGCTGTGCCAATTCTGATATATAACAGTAGATGTTGGGAGCAACTAAAACTCAAACCAGGCAGACAAACTTCTAGCTACCACCTCGTCTTGCTGATCCCACAGTCTCCAGGCTCTTTGAGAAAATATTCATTTCCCAGATTCACCCTCACCATCTACAGGTGCTCAACATCCAGCCCACTATGCAGGGAGGGTTTCACCCTGGGTACACCATCTATGACCAGTTGGTCAGGGTTATCAGTGCCATCCAAGACAACTCCGCCCGTAAACACCCAACCATCTTAGACCTTCTTGAGATCTAAAAAAGCTTTAAAACCTTCAGATGTCACCCCGCCACATCATAAAATGGCTCTCTCACTTCTTGGATAGCCACATTGCACAAGTCCGAGTCTGCTAACATCATTTCAACTGAATGCCAGTATCGCCTAGGGCTCTGCCATTAGCCTACTACTGTATTATCATCTTTACAAAGACCCCCCCCCCCCTACTCGATAGTGGGGCTAGCCCAGTTCGTCAGGCTGATGTTATGGGTTACTGGATGTGCACTGAAAATCACTGGCAAGTCTACACACAACTTAAGAAGGTATTACTGTATTTCCTAGACTACTGTAATTCATGGACAATCACAGAAAATGTGGACAAAACACAACTCTGCGTTTCAGTTCTAAAGGACAAGAAATGTGTCACTTCTATCAGACCTCAGTCTGCATAAGGCCTTCCACGCTTGACTTCAAATTAACCTGGGAACACCATATTAAAATAAACTCTGTCAAGCGTGCAATCAGCCAGAACTCTCTGGGTCTTTGGAAATAAGCACTTTTCCAGCCTAGCACTAAGCAGGATCTACATACCTGCAACCAACTGGAGCCATACTGAATCACAGAACGGGGAGCTTTTCATCTAATTGGTCTTCCCCAAACCAAAACCAGGAGTACAACCCTATATTCTGTATTCCCTAAATAGTGTTTTTCCTGCCCTAGACACTTTCCTTCAAAAACTAAACCGCTGCTATGCCCGGAATTCAAGACTCCATCCAGACAACAGCAGAATTCATCAATAAACCAAGAAGAAACAACCAAAGACCTAACTTTCTAATAAATTGCCTGGTGACACTCGTGAATACACCCCCTGAACACAACAGGCAGCCAACACAATGATCCAACATTGTTAATCACAAACTTCTGGTCACCCCTATTCCAATCTCTCGCCCCACAATTCACTAGTCCTTCGCCATACCAATGACACCACATTGAAGTAGTACTCAGTGATTAAATGATTAAAATATTTAAATTCGTTACCTTACCTTTATTTGGACATCAAAATAAATCTATTTAAATCTTGACGTTCATATGCAGGTTAAACAAGGTGTTGTCTAGTATACTCGGCAGAGAAAAATAGGTAAATGCAAATAACAAATACATATTTATAAATTCACATAAAACATTATTTTATTTCGTTTTACTCTGTCATTTTTGTTAAGCCACCACAACAATTTATCACCTTTTCTCTACATTTTGTATTCTTATTCTCGAATTGATTATGGGCCGTTACTGGCCATTATTTAAAGCGGATTCTGAAATATAGTTTAAAATAATTTCTGTAACCTTATATTTACTTATTTAACTAGTTTATCTCTACTTTAGAAGGCAACCCAGCTTGCTCATACTCTCATTCATTCATTATACATTTTATATTATAAAGCGCTTTCTATTTAAACTTTCATAATTAGTTTCGGTGTTGAATTCAGTTAAATTTGAAATGTTTTTGTCTGTTCAACTGCTTATATTATGTACTCATCCTTTTATCGCCGTCTCCACGTGGTTACACCATCACTGGTAATTTCCGATTTCTTTAACACACTCCGAAAATAAGTTAAACTGTTAATGCTTGTGAATTACGTCTGATGGATCACTATTACATGATTTACTGCTGTTTTACGTTAAAATCACATGGTTTACTGGTCGGTTTACATTGTTTAGTACAGTTTTTTTAGGCGAACCACGCATTAGTGTACCTCCGCGGTTCAGAATTTAGACGCCGACTGTCTTTGACCTACATTTCCATTTTTATGTGCGGGCGAGATGAAAACTGTGCCCAGCCGGCGGACTCACACACTGCTCGCGTCCGTTGTCTTGAGATGTTATTTTCCGACTGCCTTTGTTCTCTGCTCACTTAGGCGAGAAATAATGTATACATACGTGCCACTGTCGTGAGAACGTTGGCCGCCGTTCGCGTGTGTGTGGGGAACGCGCGCACCCCTGTTGATAGTCTGCATTCCAGTACCAAGCCACACCAGTCTCGAAGATATAGTCCATTCACAAAATATGCTCGGGCGAAATAAAATTGAAAAGATTCAGATTACAAATCCTCATAGGTTTGTACCGTTACAATACCCCCCCCCCAATGAGAGGTTTTCTGCCGAAGCAGAAAAACTCTCATTGCTAACCCTAAGAGGATCAGTGAGGATATGGTGCCAACAACCCCCCCTTTAAGTCCTTAACATTTCATGGGTAAACTACCCCCGTAGCTCGGTGACTATGGCTACATCTGAACGACATTACTGGACTTCTCTGTTCGAGATCCCAACACTGTAAAGTCGGACAGGTACTCACTACAGTACCACCTAACCTTGTAACATTCCAAATAAAATCAACAACTAGCCTTATACCATACCAGATCCTCAACCGATATATCTCCCCTTACATACATACTGGATTGCCTTTAGCAAAATACTGGGTGCGTACACATATTCATTACTACATTAAACACACTATCTCCACAGTAATTATTAATATAAAATTCACATAAATATTTTACATTTGCTTCTAAGCAAAATTCATTCCCATTTCTCAACTTTTATTTGTCTGTTTGACGTTACTGTTTCAGATCAAATTAAATTATTTAAATTTTGTTCCAGTAGTGAAATAAATCTAAGTCCCTTACCAAAGATTCACACTGACGTTAATTTACATCATCTCTTTCAATTAATTTAATCATAATTTTCAAAAATCAAAGTCTTATTTATTTTTCCTTATAACTCCTCATGATAAACAAAATAAAATAAACAACTTATCCCTAGCATCAATTCACATATAACTACACTTGATTACAAAATATAACATAATATAAACATCATGAATCAGCTGACACCTTCTCTACCTATAGTGAACATTAAATATCGGTATGGAGAACCATACATGACTTCCATGTTCTAAAATTTATAATTAAAATCATATTCGAAATGAAATATTTCCATAGATACTACTTCTTTCTACTTATTGCTTCAGCCGTAACCACAGTACTGTGGTCACTAACGTATACCACCTCACATTATCACACTAGATTTTCACTGATGATGGAAGTCGATGGCACTGCCAAAACGTCTGGTTTTGCAGAAAACATTGGTCTACGGCCAAACAGGATGGGAAGGAATTTTTACAACAAACTACTTCTTTGTTTCCGATAACATAGTACATATATAAAAAATTATCCCCTCCCCCTACAACTATAATTTTCATTTATAGAAAATTACCCCCACCCCGTTCAACTAGCCTCTTCATTTATAGATATTTCATATACGTTTCTATAGTGGATTATTAAGATCTTCTGATCAGGATACTTTATTTATCAAAACTAACTACTTTACTCTTGTTACAACAAAAAATGTTTCAGGTAAACTACCCTTTCCCCGTAACAGATCTTCACCAAAATCAACAGGCCTTGAGTCCTCTACAACTCAGGTACATTTGTAAAAAATTATTTGATTCTGTTTGAATTTAGGCAGTTATCGTTCGTCATGAAAAAATTTCTCTTGTTACAACATAAAATGTTGCAGGTAAACTACCCCTTTCCCTAAAACCGATCTTCACCAAAATCAGCAGGCCTTGAGTTCTCTACAATTTAGGGACACATGCAAAAAATTATTTGATTATGTTTGAATTTACAGCAGTTATCGTTCGTCATTGAAAAAATTACCCTTGTTAAAACATAAAACGTTGCAGGTAAACTACCCCTTTCCCTTAACCGATCTTCACCAAAACCAACAGACCTTGAGTAATTAACACTTCAGGAATGTATGCAAAAAATTATTTGATTCTCTTTGAATATGCGGCAGTCATCATTCGTCATAAAAATAAAATTACCCTTTTAAAACATAAAACGTTCCAGGTAAACTACCCTTTTCTCGTAATCGATCTTTACCAAAACCAACAGACCTTAGGTACTCTATAAATCAGGAAGTTATGCAAAAAAGTATTTGATTCTGTTTGAATTTACGGCAGTTATCGTTCGTCAAAACAAAATTACCCTAGTTAAAACATAAAATGTTGCCGGTAAACTACCCCTTTGCCTTAACCAATCTCCACCAAAAACAAAAGGTCTTGAGAACTCTACAATTCAGGGCAATATATGAAACATTATTTGATTCTGTTTGAATTTGCGGCTGTTATCGTTTGCCATAGAAAAAAAATTACCCTTGATAAAAAAAAGTGGCTGGTAAACTACCCCTTTCCCTTAACCGATCTTCACCAAAATCAACAGGCCTTCACTTCTTTACAACTCAGGACAGCATGCAAAAAAGTATTCGATTCTCTTTGAATTTACGGCAGTTATCGTTCGTCATAGAAGAAATTACCCTTGTTACAACATAAAATGTTGCAGGTAAACTACCCCTTTCCCTTAACCGATCTTCACCAACACCAACAGGTCTTGAGAACTCAACAATTCAGGGCTGCATGCAAAACATTATATGATTCTGTTTTAATTTGCGGCTGTTATCGTTTACCATATAAAAAAAATTACCCTTGATAAAAAAAAACGTTGCTGGTAAACTACCCCTTTCCCTTAACCGATCTTCACCAAACACAACAGATCATGAGTACTCTACAATTCAGGGCCGTATGCAAAACACTGTTTGATTCTCTTTGAATTTACGGCAGTTATCGTTCGTCATAGAAAAAAGTTACCCTTGTTAAAACATAAAATGTTGCAGGTAAACTACCCCTTTCCCTTAACCGATCTTCACCATAACCAATAGGTCTTGAGGACTCTACAATTCAGGGCTGTATCCAAAACATTATTTGATTCTGTTTGAATTTGTGGCTGTTATACTTTGCCATAGAAAAATATTACCTTTGATAAAAAAAACGTTGCAGGTAAACTACCCCTTTCCATAATCGATCTTCACCAAAAACAATAGGTCTCGAGTACTTTACAAATCAGGGCTGCATGCAAATAATTATTTGATTCTGTTTGAATTTGCGGCTGTTATCGTTTGCCATCGAAAATACCCTTTTAAAACATAAAATGCAGGTAAACTACCCCTTTACCTTAACCGATCTTCACCAAAAACAATAGGTCGTGATAACTCTACAATTCAGAGCTGTATGCAAACAATTATTTGATCCTGTTTGAATTTGCGGCTGTTATCATTTGCCATAGAAAATACCCTTGTTAAAACAAAACATTGCAGGTAAACTACCCCTTTCCCTTAACCGATCTTCACCAAAAACAACAAGTCTTGAGAACTCTATAATTCAGGGCTGTGTGCGAAACATTATTTGATTCTGTTTGAATTTGCGGCTGTTATCGTTTGCCAACAAAAAAAATTACCCTTGGTAAAAAAAAAAACCGTTGCAGGTAAACTACCTCTTTCCCTCAACCGATCTTCACCAAAAACAATAGGTTGTGAGTACTCTACAAATCAGGGCTGTATACAAAAAAATTATTTGATTCTGTTTGAATTTGCGGCTGTTATCGTTTGCCATAAAAAAAATCTACAGACACACACACACTTTTTGAAAATATCGGTATGGAGAACCATACATGACTTCCATATTCTAAGATTTATATTTAAAATCATTTTCGAAATGAAATATTACCATAGAAACTACTTCTTTCTACTTACTGCTTCAGCCTTAACCACAGTACTGTGGTCACTAACGTATACCACCTCACGTTATCGCACTCGATTTTCACTGATGATGGAAGTCGATGGCATTGCCGAAACGTCTGGTTTTGTAGAAAACATTGAACTACGGCCAAATATCCCGGGAAGCAATTTTAACAAAAACTACTTCTTTGTTGCCGATAACGTTGTACACATATATATAAAAAATATGCATACAATTAATGGCTTGTATAAGTTAATGATTGATCTCCATTAAGTAGTGCTCAAGTTTCCAAAGTTTTAATATTATGATGTCCATAATTAAAACATCAGAGCAGGTTTAGTGTGTATGAGGGTACACCGTGGACAAAAATTTTCAACATTTCCTATTGAGCGTTGCTTAGAGTAAAGCTGCGAATCTACAGTGTATGTTTCACAGAACAAACACGCGGAAAAGAAGGTGCGCTCCGAAGTCACTCATGGACCCTCAGCATCTTGCAGAGGGTTCATCCCTAAAGACAAAAAGTCTGTCTATGAATTGTTCCTCTGTAAACACGTGCAGTTACACTGCCCAGCGATCCACAGGAAGCAAATCGCTATCCACGCTGGACACTTTTTCGTCTTGCACGCGTTATTTTGGTATGGGTTTCGGCACTTTCCATTTAAAAAGCGTGCAAATGTAAGAAAATAAACATGAATGAGGCCAGAAATAACGCGAATTGTGTGTGTGTGTGTGTGTGTGTGTGTGTGTGTGTGTGTGTGTGTGTATGTGTGTGTGTGTGTGTGTGTGTGTGTGTGTGTGTGTGTGTTCCCTGCCTTTTTATTGCGGTAGTCATAATAATAAAATGGAAACGTAAACATTACATAACTGAGATATGCTTGCCTGCCACGAACGATATATTTTCTCTCATATGTGATTTACATTAAAATGAAAAAATTATAATTTTATTGCCTGGCAACAAAATTATTTTATTTTTAACAATTACCATTGTTTGAAAAAGTTTAAATGAATTTTCAAGTACTTTACTGTTGTTAAAACGTAAAAGTTTGCAGGTAAACTACCCCTTCCCCTTAACCGATCTTCGCCAAAAGCAAAAGGCCTTGAGTTCTCTACAATTCAGTGATGGTGCAAAAAATTATTTGATTCTGTTTGAATATGCAGCAGTTATCGTTCGTCATAGAAAAAATTACCCTTGTTAAAACATAAAACGTTGCAGGTAAACTACCCCTTTCCCTTAACCGATCTTCACCAAAAACAATAGGTCTTGAAAACTACAATTAAGAGTTGCATCATGCAAAAAATTATTTGATTCTGTTGGAATTTCCGGCTGTTATCGTTTGCCATCGAAAATACCCTTCTTAAAACATAAAACGTTGCAGGTAAACTACCCCTTTCCCTTAACCGATCTTCACCAAAAACAATAGGTCTTGAGAACTCTACAATTTAGGGGTGTATGCAAAAAATTATTTGATTCTGTTTGAATTTGCGGCTGTTATCGTTTGCCATAGAAAATACACTTGTTAAAACATAAAACGTTGCAGGTAGACTACCCCTTTCTCTTAACCGATTAAGTCTTGAGAACTCTATAATTCAGGGCTGTGTGCGAAACATTATTTGATTCTGTTTGAATTTGCGGCTGTTATCGTTTGCCAACAAAAAAAATTACCCTTGGTAAAAAAAAAAACCGTTGCAGGTAAACTACCTCTTTCCCTCAACCGATCTTCACCAAAAACAATAGGTTGTGAGTACTCTACAAATCAGGGCTGTATACAAAAAAATTATTTGATTCTGTTTGAATTTGCGGCTGTTATCGTTTGCCATAAAAAAAATCTACAGACACACACACACTTTTTGAAAATATCGGTATGGAGAACCATACATGACTTCCATATTCTAAGATTTATATTTAAAATCATTTTCGAAATGAAATATTACCATAGAAACTACTTCTTTCTACTTACTGCTTCAGCCTTAACCACAGTACTGTGGTCACTAACGTATACCACCTCACGTTATCGCATTCGATTTTCACTGATGATGGAAGTCGATGGCATTGCCGAAACGTCTGGTTTTGTAGAAAACATTGAACTACGGCCAAATATCCCGGGAAGCAATTTTAACAAAAACTACTTCTTTGTTGCCGATAACGTTGTACACATATATATAAAAAATATGCATACAATTAATGGCTTGTATAAGTTAATGATTGATCTCCATTAAGTAGTGCTCAAGTTTCCAAAGTTTTAATATTATGATGTCCATAATTAAAACATCAGAGCAGGTTTAGTGTGTATGAGGGTACACCGTGGACAAAAATTTTCAACATTTCCTATTGAGCGTTGCTTAGAGTAAAGCTGCGAATCTACAGTGTATGTTTCACAGAACAAACACGCGGAAAAGAAGGTGCGCTCCGAAGTCACTCATGGACCCTCAGCATCTTGCAGAGGGTTCATCCCTAAAGACAAAAAGTCTGTCTATGAATTGTTCCTCTGTAAACACGTGCAGTTACACTGCCCAGCGATCCACAGGAAGCAAATCGCTATCCACGCTGGACACTTTTTCGTCTTGCACGCGTTATTTTGGTATGGGTTTCGGCACTTTCCATTTAAAAAGCGTGCAAATGTAAGAAAATAAACATGAATGAGGCCAGAAATAACGCGAATTGTGTGTGTGTGTGTGTGTGTGTGTGTGTGTGTGTGTGTGTGTGTGTGTGTGTGTGTGTGTGTGTTCCCTGCCTTTTTATTGCGGTAGTCATAATAATAAAATGGAAACGTAAACATTACATAACTGAGATATGCTTGCCTGCCACGAACGATATATTTTCTCTCATATGTGATTTACATTAAAATGAAAAAATTATAATTTTATTGCCTGGCAACAAAATTATTTTATTTTTAACAATTACCATTGTTTGAAAAAGTTTAAATGAATTTTCAAGTACTTTACTGTTGTTAAAACGTAAAAGTTTGCAGGTAAACTACCCCTTCCCCTTAACCGATCTTCGCCAAAAGCAAAAGGCCTTGAGTTCTCTACAATTCAGTGATGGTGCAAAAAATTATTTGATTCTGTTTGAATATGCAGCAGTTATCGTTCGTCGTAGAAAAAATTACCCTTGTTAAAACATAAAACGTTGCAGGTAAACTACCCCTTTCCCTTAACCGATCTTCACCAAAAACAATAGGTCTTGAAAACTACAATTAAGAGTTGCATCATGCAAAAAATTATTTGATTCTGTTGGAATTTCCGGCTGTTATCGTTTGCCATCGAAAATACCCTTCTTAAAACATAAAACGTTGCAGGTAAACTACCCCTTTCCCTTAACCGATCTTCACCAAAAACAATAGGTCTTGAGAACTCTACAATTTAGGGGTGTATGCAAAAAATTATTTGATTCTGTTTGAATTTGCGGCTGTTATCGTTTGCCATAGAAAATACACTTGTTAAAACATAAAACGTTGCAGGTAGACTACCCCTTTCTCTTAACCGATCTTCACTAAAAACAATAGGTCTTGAGAACTCCATAATTCAGGGCTGTATGCGAAACATTATTTGATTCTGTTTGAATTTGCGGCTGTTATCGTTTACCATAGAAAAAAAAATCGAAGACACGGAGACACTTTTCGAAAAACAACTTTTTTTCATGTTTTGAGTGTAGTACAATCAGAATCTGCAATAATCTCAAACATGATTTTTTTGCCATCACCATACTTCCATTTCCTTAAGGAATATGGAAGTAAAATGACCTTTTTTCATGTTTCGAGTGTAGTACAATCAGAATCTGCAATAATCTCGAACATGATTTTTTTTGCCAATAAGAAATATGTCATCCGCATATAGCATGGAAGTAAAAATTAAAATAAAATTCTTTACTGCAAATAACTTTTTTTTTTTTTTTTTCAAAAATAAATTTAATTTCCAGAAATATCTCTTTTGACAATTACTAAAAAAAAAAAATTATTCAATTACATTATTTAACAAAAGAATCCATGAATCAATTACAAGAAACATACTACATCTCTAACACCAGTCATCAGCTGATATCTCATTCCCAGGTGCATGAGAATGACCTTACTTCAATCATACGAAATACAACTAACACAAATACATAAAATTATACAGTGTAAAATACATAACACATGTTTATAATTCCTACGCTCTAACGTAGTACCACATAATAAAACATAAACATTCATACATAATACAAATCTCATTTCATTTAAAATAAACATTTAATTTGCATCTGAATAAAATTTCCAAACATTCCAAAAACTTTAATTTCAATTAAACTTGTTAATACTCAATCTTTAATTATTTACCATTGCTCCAAAAATTCAAATTTTATTACCAACATTCATTCTACATAAGATTTTATACATTAAACATTATCACCTTAAAATAAACAATTCATCTTTAAATTTGCATATAAAATTATAGACATTACACTTGAATCTCAATTGACCTTTTTTCTAATCAATTCTCCGTTAGTTAGCATTCACTACACCATTAAATTCTCTAAAAAAAAATTTTGCTTAGTTTGTTATTAACATTCATCTTGTACAATATTTCATTTAAAATCAACACAAAAATATACAATACACATTATTATTTGTTATCGTGTACCACAACTCATTTTATAAAACAGTCCATTTCAAAACCATAAATTACATAGTTAAACGTTCATAAACATTAATTGTTTACCCCCATCATCGTATAATAACCTGGTCTTATATCTACACAGTTCATTTTTTAGGAAATTCATTATATCATTTCTATCAATATAAAGATTATTCAAATTCCTATATTCTTCCACAATACCAACACAATTAACAGGATATTCCATTTTATTAAATCGTGTAATTTGTTACCACCGAGTATAGTCCAGTCACCGTTAGTATAATTTGTCACCATTGGGTCGATTATAATCTCATCATTATTATTATGTGTTGCTGTACCAGTTTTGTCACAAGGTAAGTAATCAATATCATTAACTCTCTCAATGTCTAATCTCTCTATTAATTCGTTATACCTTCTACTAACCTTAAACGTCTCTATCTTCCTATCAATATCTTCCTATCAAAATACCTTTTATCATAACACCGTTTCATACTTTTTCTATCATTCCGTACAGAGGGTATTAAATCATAAAAACGCCTACTGAAAATTAAGGGATTGCTTGAAAACGCATTGTTTTCCTGTAAGGGACTCTTGCCCTTCAAAAACATTTGTAACCATCTTGGTTTACAATAAAACTGGGGAAAATCTACCCTCTGCCCTACATTCACAAAATAATTCTCTTCATATTCTCTCTCTAATTTACAAGTACTGATTTCTACTCTCTCACTCTCTCTCACTGTTCCTATATTACCATCATTACTATTTGTTTTCATGGTACTACTTTTATATATCTCATTTTCCACTATCTTACAACTATTACTTGTTAATTTATTTTCGTAACTAACACTTAACTCGTTAATGATCCCTTCGTAATTATTCGTTATTTTACTATTTGCACCCTGGTCGTTTGTTATTTCATCGTTTTTATTTTCGTTACATTCACCCGTGTCATTAGTTTTGACACCACTACACCCACTTATTTGGTTTAATTCATTCTCACTTATACTTTTAAATTGATTGTTCATACTTAGATTACGCATTTTTATTTCGTTTCTGATGTTTACAGCTTGTTATAACATTCATGTTATGTTTATTCATGTCTATAAGTTTATTATTTACTACATTTATCTCTGATTTGATCTCAGTTTTAAATGCGTTCAAACTCGTGTTCAAATTATTCTTATCATTGTTCTTATTTTGGTGTTCAAACTTATTATTCATCACTTCCATCATCAACGCTAATTGGTTAAGTACTTCTACATTGTTGATTTTACTACCCTTAGCGTCTACCGTTTCAATCGTCATTTCGTCTACACTCTCGTTAATATTAGTCGATATTAAATCGTCTTGTGTAACGTCTAAAATTGACCCCCCCCTCTACACTCTCACATAAATTTGCATCCGTATTTTTCTCTGCCATTTCGACTAGGTTGTAAATTAATTTTAATTTACAACGTCGCTGTTACGGGCACCATTTGAAGTAGTACTCAGTGATTAAATGAAACTAGTTTATCTCTACTTTAGAAGGCAACCCAGCTTGCTCATACTCTCATTCATTCATTATACATTTTATATTATAAAGCGCTTTCTATTTTAAACTTTCATAATTAGTTTCGGTGTTGAATTCAGTTAAATTTGAAATGTTTTTGTCTGTTCAACTGCTTATATTATGTACTCATCCTTTTATCGCCGTCTCCACGTGGTTACACCATCACTGGTAATTTCCGATTTCTTTAACACACTCCGAAAATAAGTTAAACTGTTAATGCTTGTGAATTACATCTGATGGATCACTATTACATGATTTACTGCTGTTTTACGTTAAAATCACATGGTTTACTGGCGGTCTACATTGTTTAGTACAGTTTTTTAGGCGAACTGCGCATTAGTGTATCTGCGCGGTTCAGAATTTAGACGCCGACTGTCTTTGACCTACATTTCCATTTTTATGTGCGGGCGAGATGAAAACTGTGCCCAGCCGGTGGACTCACACACTGCTCGCATCCGTTGACTTGAGATGTTATTTTCTGACTGCCTTTGTTCTCTGCGCACTTAGGCGAGAAAGAATATATATGTACGTGCCATTGTCGTGAGAACGTTGGCCGCCGTTCACGCATGTGTGTGGGAACGCGTGCACCCCTGTTGATAGTCTGCATTCCAGTACCAAGCCACACCAGTCTCGAAGATATAGTCCATTCAAAAAATATACTCGGGCGAAATAAAATTGAAAAGATTCAAATTACAAATCCTCATAGGTTTGTACCGTTACAACATTTGACACTCTTTTCCATCTTGTGCATCACAAGCTTCTCGACTGAACCATTGTTACACTACTGTTTGGCACACAAAACCCCATAAACACCAGTGCAGCTATACAACACAACACATACATAAACTTGATCACACTCTTTTCCAGTGGCAGCTCGTGGTTCCGACAGTTGGGGGTTCAATGTCTCAATGTTTTTACTAAGATAAGAGCAATTATCCTATTCCAAATAACACACGGGGTGAGTCGCAACATGAAGAAATAACTGTTGACAACTTTACGTTGGGGTAATAATAGATTGTGTTTATGCTACTTGCAAAATAATTCTAAAAATGTAGTTAAAATAAAAAGATAGTCAAATGTTTCTGTTTAATATTTAAAACAGGAAGTGGTCTACCGAGTTCCTTAATTTTGGATTATCTTCAATAGAGAGAGAAGAAAAATTTGTTTTTAAAATAGATTCAACAGTATTCATTTTACCAAATCAATGAACTGAACACAAAAATAAGAAATACCTGAACACTGAACACACAAAAAGGCCAGCAAGCACTTTGGAGGTTACACGCTTTGGTCAGCTTAACGTTACTAAGTATAACTATTTAATAACTATATTAAACACCCTTTATTTTCCGGGTACAAAGACTTCACTATTTTACTTGATTTTAGGACTTCATTGTACACATTTTTATTGCATACTAAATGGAATAGAGAAATCTGACACAAAACTGAAGTAAACGAACAAATCATGTGGTAAAAATCGTAATGACGGCGAATGGCGGTATAATGAAAATGTTGACATTCCCGGTCAGGGCGGTCCGGCTCTCATCGGAACTATTTGTATCTGTCGCTAACACTCGGGATTAGTGACTGTTGAATGTAATTTCGCGTATAGTGAGTTCCCCCTCCAAAGCTGTCTACACAGTCTAGGAGGTGGTGAGAGCTGCTTTGCACCTCAAGCAGTATAGCGAGCAATTCACCTGTTACGTGAGTCAATTACTGTTCAGTCGACAAGATTATTCTCACAAATTTCATTATTCAAATATGAAACCATTCTGATATAATGTATCTAATAAAATACTTTAACAAAATTTACTCTAATATTTTTACTTCCATATTCCTTAAGGAATGGAAGTATGGTGATGGCAAAAAAAATCGTGTTCGAGATTATTGCAGATTCTGATTGTACTACACTCAAAACATGAAAAAAGTCGTTTTCTGAAAAGTGTCGTTATGTGTGTCTGTCTGTCTGTCTGTGTGTAGATTTTTTTCTATGGCAAACGATAACTGCCGCAAATTCAAACAGAATCAAATAATTTTTTGCATACAGCCCTGATTTGTAGAGTACTCACGACCTATTGTTTTTGGTGAAGATCGGTTGAGGGAAAGGGGTAGTTTACCTGCAACGGTTTTTTTTTATCAAGGGAAATTTTTTTTTTTGGCAAACGATAACAGCCGCAAATTCAAACAGAATCAAATAATGTTTCGTATACAGCCCTGAATTGTAGAGTTCTCAAGACCTATTGTTTTTGGTGAAGATCGGTTAAGGGAAAGGGGTAGTTTACCTGTAACGTTTTATGTTTTAACAAGGGTATTTCCTATGGCAAACGATAACAGCCGCAAATTCAAACAGAATCAAAAGATTATTTGCATACAGCCCTAAATTGTAGAGTTCTCAAGACCTATTGTTTTTGGTGAAGATCGGTTAAGGGAAAGGGGTAGTTTACCTGCAACATTTTTTTTAACAAGGGTATTTTCTATGGCAAACGATAACAGCCGCAAATTCAAACAGAATCAAATAATTTTTTGCATACAGCCCTAAATTGTAGAGTACTCAAGACCTATTGTTTTTGGTGAAGATCGGTTAAGGGGAAGGAGTAGTTTACCTGCAACGTTTTTTATCAAGCGTATTTTCTATGGCAAATGATAACAGCCGCAAATTCAAACAGAATCAAATAATTTTTTGCATACGTCCCTGAATTGTAGAGGACTCTAGGAATTTTGATTTTGGTGAAGATCGGTTAAGGGGAAGGGGTAGTTTACCTGCAACCTTTTACGTTTTAACAAGAGTAAAGTACTTGAAAATTCATTTAAACTTTTTCAAACAATGGTAATTGTTAAAAATAAAATAATTTTGTTGCCAGGCAATAAAATTATAGTTTTTTTTTTTATGTATTTTTTCTCAGTTATGTACTGTTTACGTTTCCATTTTATTATTATGACTACCGCAATGAAAAGGCAGGGAAGACACACACACACAATTCGCGTTATTTCTGGCCTCATTCATGTTTATTTTCTTACATTTGCACGGTTTTTAAATGGAAAGTGCCGAACCCATACCAACATAACGCATGCAAGCCGAAAAAGTGTCCAGCGTGGATAGCGATTTGCTTCCTGTGGATCGCTGGGCAGTGTAACTGCACGTGTTTACAGAGGAACGATTCATAGACAGACTTTTCGTCTTTAGGGAATGAACCCTCTGCAAGATGCTGAGGGTCCATGAGTGACTTTGGAGCGCTCCTTCTTTTCCGCGTGTTTGTTCTGTGAAACGTACACTGTAGATTCACAGCTTTATTCTAAGCAACGCTCAATAGGAAATGTTGAAAATTTTTGTCCACGGTGTACCCTCATACACACTAAACCTGCTCTGATGTTTTAATTACGGACATAATAATATTAAAACTTTGGAAACTTGAGCACTACTTAATGGAGATCAATCATTAACTTATACAAGCCATTAATTTTATGCATATTTTTTATATATATGTGTATAACGTTATCGGCAACAAAGAAGTAGTTTTTGTTAAAATTCCTTCCCGGGATATTTGGCCGTAGTCCAATGTTTTCTACAAAACCAGACGTTTCGGCAATGCCATCGACTTCCATCATCAGTGAAAATCGAGTGCGATAACGTGAGGTGGTATATGTTAGTGACCACAGTACTGTGGTTAAGGCTGAAGCAGTAAGTAGAAAGAAGTAGTTTCTATGGTAATATTTCATTTCGAAAATGATTTTAAATATAAATCTTAGAATATGGAAGTCATGTATGGTTCTCCATACCGATATTTTAATGAACTAATGTAAAAATATGACTCTAAGTACAATAAATACAACAATGTTCAGGCCAACTAGTATAACATACAACCAAATCCAACTGAATTTTTCATTAGCAGTTACTAAGAAGCTGTTTGAATGTGCAACTGGTTCCATATTATGTCTTCAGTATTTCGTCACTTTTTTATTACTTCTTTATTTTGTTTGTTCTTTCATTTCTACTTTTTTTGTTTTTCCACTGTTCCTTCTCTACACTTCATCTGTTTCCTCCATTAATGTATTTTCTTGTCCTACAGTATTATTTCTGCATTCTGCGGTGCATGCACTGTCAATTATTTTTGTCTTCTTTAAGCTTATTTTTAAATTATATATTGTTACAGCTTTCTTCTATTTTAACCTTTTTTTTCTGTAATTTATTTTTGTTACTTGTAAATAATACGTTGAGCACTTTTTATTAAACGTTATGTTTTTCAGGCATTAAAATTTATCCTAGATGTATTATCTTTAAATCGACACGATGCTCATGTTGTGACAGACCTAATAAAATTCAGTATGGAACGTGTATGTGACGTCGTTATGTTCTGCGAAGACATTAACTACTGCAAGAAACAGGCTCGGGACATTGTTCGATCTCTTCTAGACTGTGATGTGATTAGACTAGTTGATGATGCAAGGTATGTAATAACTAACTCATTTAAGTTTAATTTAATTTAATTATGAAGAGTGTATCTGTGTTTAGGATATACTGTAATATTTTTATTTGTAGAAAACAAAATTAAGCTGTTTAATTTTTTTTATGAATATGTATGCTAATTTACTAGCTTGGTTGCCTTGTACTTATGCTTCTTAATAAAACTCTACTAGCATTTTAATATCTGCAACTTGTGCTATGAAGTGAAATCCATTTTGTACAGAGAACAGATTTAAAATACTAATAATACAACTGAAGTAAAAAATAACAAATTCTAGACCTACTTACAACGTCTGTCAATTAAGTAATGAGACTAATCATGTAGCAGTCAATATGTCAACACTGTAAGGTTTCCATTAACAGAGATGGTTAGGTAAACAGCTGAGATTGATATTGAGTATTAATATTTATTGTCTATTGTTGCCATGTGAAACGTAAACAAGCTTTTCATGAAGTGAGTTTTTGTTGTGTGTTATAAAAGTGAGTGACATTAATTATGAGCAGCATTGTGCAATCAAGTTTTGTGTTAAATTCAGGCAAAATGCTATTGAGACTTTTACAAAATTGACAAAGGCATATGGAGATGAGGCTTTGTCAAGATCACAGGGTTTCAGATGGTTTAAAGTACTTTCAGATGGCTGGGAATCAATTAAGGATGATCCACGCTCTGGAAGACCATCAATGTCAAGAACTGACGACAATGTTGATCGAATCAGGGACTCGGTGCGGTCTGACCATCAGAATCATCGCAGAACAATTAAATTTGAACCACACTACAGTTTATCAAATTTTGATAAACAATTTAGGAATGAGAAAAGTTTGTGCGATATTCGTCCCAAGAACCTCACTCCTGAACAGAAAGACAACAGGATGGAAGTGTGCCATGATCTTCTAAGACAAATTGAAAATGATCATGATTTTCTAAAAAAATGTTATGAATGTTATGATTTACTGGTGATGAATCATGGATCTTTCAGTACGATCTAGAAACAAAACACCAGAACAAAACACATCAAACTCACCACGTCCCAAAAAAAGCAAAAATGAGCAATTCCAAAATCAAAACCATGTTCAGTTGTTTCTTGAATAGTAGTGGCATTATTAATAAGGAGTTTTTGCCTACAGGACAGACCGTCAATCAACATGTTTATCGAGAAATTCTTGAAAGGTTGCGGAAAAAAGTTCCTCGGGTGAGACCAGCCATCGTGAACACATGGATGCTGTATCATGACAATCCACCTTGTCACACAGCACCCTTATTCACGTGACCCTGTGACTAATTTCTCTTCCCGAGATTAAAAAAACATCCCAAAGGACACCATTTTGGGACGCTAGATAACATAAAAAAAATGTAACCGACTAGTAGAAAGAGATTCCAGTTTCTGAGTTCCAGCACTGCTATGAAGAGTGGAAACCCCGTCTAAAGCGCTGTGTGGCTTCCCAAGGGAACAATTTTGAAGGGAATCGAGTCTAGATATGGTTTGACTATAAATAATAGGTTTTACTGAATTAGTCTCATTACTTAATTTACAGACCTCGTATTACGTGCACTTTCAAGTTAATGTGTGTGTGTGTGTGTGTGTGTGTGTGTGTGTGTGTGTGTGTGTGTGTGTGTGTGTGTGTGTGTGTGTGTGTGTGTGTGTGTGTGTGTGTGTGTGTGTGTGTGTGTGTGTGTGTGTGTGTGTGTGTGTGTTAAATTATTTTGGGTTCACTGTATAATATAGACATTTATCTACAGGTCAGAATTTACCCTGATGTTATCAAGACTGTGTCGGGAGTATTTAGCATTCTCATCGCGCCAACTCTTTGAACTACTGAACGAAATTGTTTCACTTGGGCCAGATCTTGTCATTTCCTTTGTACCAACACTTGTTGATCATGTAAAAGAAGTTGAAGCAAAACGTGGAGTTGGCTATGATAGGTCTTTGAGGTAATATTTATTTAGCATACTTTAAATGATAACATTTAGTACAAAGCTGTGTACGTAAGTACAGTAGAGCAGCACAGACAGCCAGAAGTCAAATAACATAAATTATTTGACATATTTTTAAGGAAGGGAAAAAATCGGAGAAATAAAAGGTTTGCTTTGGACTGAGGCTTTCTAGGAATCCCACAAAAAAAGATTCACAGTGTAATTTCAAGTAGATTGTAACCTTCAATGAGATGTGATTATTTTCTGTACTCATCTCTTATTTTACCAGAAGTACTCAAAATACACCTTTTTCACACTTTCTGGAGTAATTATAAGTTTCATGGTTCACTGACACGTGTGGGAAAAAATAGTGCATTAAATTAAAAACAGGAAACAAATTTTTATTTTACAGTTTTCATTGCTTAGTGGCTTATCATTGAATCCATAATTTTTATTTCCTGACTTCTATGACAGCATTTAAACTGCTGATTAATAAAATTATATAATTTTATTTTATTAAAATTAATCGGCTGGTAAGCAATTATTACTTAAAATTAAAATAACAGTGTTTCATAAATCTACTTTCACATTATGTTATATCAAAACCACAACATCTAAACCATTACACCGAAACCACTAACTAGACTGGGTCTTATTTAAGGCAAATGAGATCATGTCAGCATTGACCAGTTTCATCCATTTTGCTGTATGTGAGTGAAAGACAGTGAGTGTTTCTCCTTTTTTGTTTTTTCAGTATTGACTTTAAAATTAATAATAGGTAACAAAATCCTAAATGGTAATGTCCTTTCCCATGATCAGAAATTCTACTGTCCTTGGCAGAATAAAGGGGAAAGAATTTGATCGGTTTGAGCAAAGAGTACAACACTGGTGTCAGCTACATATTATAAGTAAAAGCTTGTAAACTATTAAAATATGTGTTTCAACAATGTTCAGTAAGGGACTTCGATTATAAAGGGATGGGAAAGAGAAATGTGGAGAAACCAGAAAAATCTCCAACAATTCAATATGTTTATGCCTTCTTTAAAGGAGAAATTTGAGGAAAACTGACAGGAGCTCTTTTTTGGCAGAAAGCTCGTGCTTTTAAACCAGAAATCCGTAAATGGCTGTTTAAATATTCATAAATATGCTGGCATCAACTGTTATGGGCAACTGATGCACTACTTTGCTTAAAATACAAGTATTTAAATCTTTACATAGCTTTGTAAGATTTATTAATTTTCAATTACTTCTCATTTCAGAATGGGAATTGACCGCTTGGAAACATCACTCAAAAATGTTAGAAAGAAATATGATACACACTTCTGAACATCACAACGGTCTTTCATTATTGTATATAAAAAAAAATTGTATAGACACAAAGAGAACATAATATAGTATTAATTAATTCAGTGTCCTCCGTGTAATTATATTTATGTAAAATAAATTTATTTTTTAAAAATAAATAAGTATATTTTTTGTAAATAAAGTGCATATTTTATTAAAGTTTTTTATAAATTTGTTTTCTTTGCTCACTGTGCTTTCCTTCCCCTTTTCCTAACTGAGTGTCTTACACACACACACACACACACACGCATGCACGTGCACTCACACTCACATGGTTTTTAGTTGAAAACGTACTCCTCGATCATGTATAGAATGTTGTCTGAAGTTTCACAAGTGTCTTTTTTTTATGTAACGGAAAATACATTAGGGGAACCACTGTTATATGGTAGCATCTTATATACATGTTAGGGTGGGGTTCTGTGAAGCAGCTTGTATTTTTCTACTTCTTTTACAAATATCAAGTTGTAATAGAGAATCGTTTGATATAGTGACTTCCTTCTTCTGTGTCTGCTCTTGTGTATCAGGCAAGATAATTTATTTTGAAGTGAGGAAAAAAATTTCAGTTAACTACTCTTTTTGTTTAACATTGTTATTGATGTGTTGTTACTGTGCAGTGACATGGCATGGGTACATAACACCTGCTGCTGGTTATGATAGGCCTAAAACTTAATCTAAAAATACGTTCAAATTTTTTCTTGTACCAAGTGTTCTTTTTAGAGCATTTTCTATCATTTGCTGGGAGAAGAAGAGGGTCCCAGTTCAATGGTATCTGACTCTCATTATACTTACACAGAATAAATCAGAACACAAATAATCAAATTAAAAATAATAAAGGCAAACAAAGAAACACATGACTAAGTGAACAAAACACAATTAGGTACGTAGTATCTGGTGCATGTCAGTTCTGAAAACGAACATAGCTGCTAACTGAGCATTTTGCTGGTTTATACAGAGGGAACATTGTAACGGTACGAACCTATGGGGATTTGTAATTTTAATATTTTCAAATTTTATTCAACCAAATAAATGTTGTGAATGGAATATATCTTCGAGGCTGGTGTGATTGGCACTGGAATGCAGACTTTCAACGAGGGTGCGCATTCGCCCACAAGAGCGCGCACAGTCGGCCAACGTTCTCAGACCTTTTGTCACGTTCGAATAAATTCCTCAGCGCTGTGTGCGCAGAGAACAAAGGCAGTTGGTAAATAACATATCAATACGACGGACGCGATTCATTGTGTACGTCCGCCGGCTGGGCACAGTTTCCATCTCGCCTGTATATAAAAAATGTGAATATAGAACAGTGTTTGCGGTTACGTAGCGGTGGCTTCGGCCGGTTCGACATAAAAGGCTCGGAGCCGAAAACTTATTAAACTTCCAAAATATGGACTAAAGGGGATATAAAGTGATACAAATAAAATGTAAAAGCAGTGATAATTCAAGGACGCAGAAATTTAATCCGCAGAACTTTTTTTGGATGTAAAACAGTGAACCCTAAAAAGTGAGAACGTGACCGAAATTTAAAATGAGAACATCCTTCAGATTAAAATGGTGAACCACCATAACAGAAGAAGTACAACCTTTAACATCTAGATCGGCAGAAAAGGAAGTAACTATACGTACAATTCATTTTAAACAATTATAAAAATTTTTTAACTAAAAGAGCTCTTAATAAAATAAATGGGGTAATAAACTGAATGACTGTGTGCATGGGTAAATGCTGGGTTGCTTTGCGTAAATAGTCAATAGATAATTAGATCTTAATTATAAGAAGTAGGAGATAAATGGTTTTTGTATTTTCCATGTGGTCGTAAATCTTGTCAGATGGGGTTGACCTCCCCACATTAATGTTGTTCATTTGAAGGTAGAAAATAAAGAATGAGGGAGCATATTGTGTTGAATCGTAAAAAGATAACTATAAATGAAAAATAAATGGAGTTGAATTAGTTAACTAAAAAATGAGCGTAGTCATTGAGTTAAGCAACCCTAAGTCACGTTTATAATCCACAGGTTCTTGTGAAGAACTTTGGCCCGTAAAGGTAAGTTTATTATGTTTTATTAATAATAATGTGGTAAAGTGTTTGAATTATTACATTTGGCGCCACGAACTCGGACAGTTTGTGCAAATTAAATTTTGTACTTAAACCACACCTACGAGTGGGTATAAGCGTGATTTAGAGGTTAAGGTATTACGTAAATATACTCGTAGGATAATGTTATGTTTTGGTAGCGTTGGTGTGTTTACTTTTACTTTTTGATAACGATTGTGTTAAGGATAATAGTGGGTTTTTTTATAGATAATCGTTTTGTTTATAATATAAATAAATAAATTTTGTTTAACATGACACAAGTAAACGATATAGATTTCGCGTGGGATGAATGGGAAGGCGAATTCAGAGGGATTGTGGATAAAATGACAGACGAGGAGTGGGGTAATTTGGACGATAATTTAAGACAGATGGAAGAACAAGAAGAGGGAATATTCGCCGAAATTAAAAAACAGTGAGGATAAAGGTAAGATAGTTGAAGTGATAGGAGTAGAGAATAAGACAGTGAATAGGCCTAATGATAATGATGATAGTGTAAAGGTGGTAGAAAAGGAGTATTCACTGGATGATGTGATGAATCTTTGGAAAACAATGCATGATAATATGGAGAAGGGTTTTAATGAACTAAGGGGTGTTATTAACAAGGGGTTTGACGAGATGGACAAAAAGTGGGAAGGAGATAGATGTCAATTAAAGGAGAATACAGAAGTTGAATTAAAACAGGTAAGTGTTTGTGGTGGTAGTAATATGACAAAAATTAGTGAAGAAATAATTAACAAGGTAAGTGGTAATTACGGTAGTGAGTCTAATAACAATGATATAATTGAAAATGTGGTGCTAGAGAGTAAGGTGGTAAATATTGAGAGTGATAATGAAGTTTGTGGTGAGGTAGAGTTGTTAGCAAGTGTTAATCAGTTAGAGAGAGAGTATGAAGAGAGTTTACAGGTAGAGGGGTTGCAGAGGGTAAATTTTCCCCAGGTTTATTGTGAACCAAGATGTTTACAAATGTTGTTGAAGGGCAAGAGTCCCTTACTATTGGAAGACATGAGGTCTTTGAGTTGTTCCCTGAATTTTTATGAGTTAGTGCCCTCTGTAGGGAATGGTAGAGAAAATGAGAAATGGCATTGTGATGGGAGATATTTTGAGAGAGAGCTGTGTGTAGATAGGGAGATAAAGTTGTTTAAGGTTGGGAGAAGATATAAAGAATTAGTAGAAAGATTAGATGTAGAGAGAGCTGGTAATTATATTGAGTACTTACCTTGGGTTGAAACTGGTGTAGCAGCAGTAGTTGATGATAATGTAACTTACCTGACTTTAACAGAAAATGCTAAGGGAGAAATTACCATACATGATGTCAACAGGAATTTCGAATTGATAGTATGCAATAATATTTGTATTATCAATAGTATTGATACAATGGAAAAAAGTAATAATGATGACTTATAATTATAATAGCAATATGTATTTGATTGTAAACGAATGGTGTAGTCATAAGATCAGATTATTATATGATGATGGGGGTTAAATAAAAAATCAGTGAATGGACATTTTATTATTTTGGTTTATGGTGATGACCTAGCTAACTTATGAAACGAGGTGTGGTAAACAGAAAAAAATAATGACAAAAAATTGTAAATAAATTTATAGTGAAATTAATTGTGTCTATGTTATAAAATGTACTTTATGTAAACAATGTGTATATGTAGTAGAGATTGATCTTAATAATAATAATATTTTATCAGAGTAAATAAATTGTGAGAGTTTGTAATAAATGAATTGTAATTGTTTTGGAATAAGGTAATTAAAGTAACGTGTTTAAAAAACTAATTGAATTAAATAAATGGGAGATGAATTAATGGATTAATTTAAAATGTTGTATAAAGAAATTTTGATAATGAATTTAAATGATGTTTCTGAGATTTGAAATTGATAATAAATAATAAAGGAATAAATGTAAAATGGGTTTAGTTGTGGAGTCATATGATTGTTATGTTTCAGAAGGTACATATGGTTGTACGTGATATTTGTGGTAATGAATGTTTATAATTTTTGTCTATGACAGGCGTCATGTGTTTTTTTCAATTGAGTGATGTAATGTAAGTATGAAGTTTATAATGCAATTTAAATAAAGTAAAACGTTTAATGTTTGAATAATAAATTTTAAATGTGTTTAAAAGGTTTTAAAATTAAATGATTAAATTAATTTGAGGTAGTTATGAGTTTTCTAGTGTAGTTTTCATGGTTAACTTAATGTAAAATGTTGTAAAAGTTAGAGTTTGGGTGATAATAATTATTTAAATAAGGCATTTGAGTTAGTCAGAGTTAACTTTAATGGGTGTTAGAGAAAATAAGAATTTTTGGGAATATAAAAGTAATACGGAAACAGGGTAGCAGTAGGGACACAGTAGAGGGAGTGCATGTATGTAGAGAAAGTGAGAGTGATGTAATTGGAGAGTAGACAAGTGGTGGTGATATTTTGTAGTGAGGGTGGAGGTGTAAGGAGTCATTAGCGACAGGCGTTATGGCGGGAGGAATAGTTTTAAATGAGGTTTGGTGGAGTTATCTGGGAGAGGCCAGGAACTAATAAGGGAGGGAACACACATCCTAGGTACAAAGAGGGTATCAGATATTTTGTAATAAGTGGAGAATGATTTAAGGTGATTTAGAGAATTTGGTGGAGGTAAATATTATTGAGAGATTGGTGTCACCCTATATAAATCTGTTAGTGGTTATTAGAAGGAAGAATGTGAGTAAGGTTATATTTAAATGCCCATTTCGATAAATTAGATCATTGTGGATAACTGAGAATCGCCCAAACAAATTGATGATAATGAAATAATTGATTATAAACGAATTGATGATGTAATAATAAATGAAATGTGATGTAAAATGAATGTTGATAATAAACTTGAATTTTTGGAGAATTTAATAGTACAATAAATAATAAATAATTAAAGGTTGATATAAAAAGAGTTAATAGAAGGTTCAAGTGGTAATGTTTATAATTTTCTATACAAATTATTTAAAGGTGAATTGTTTAGTTTAATGTAGCAATGTTAATGTTCAAGGTTAATGTCTATTATGTTGATAATGTATGTTTGTAGGCATCTTAAACATGAATTATATGGTGTTTTTTAAAGTGATTCCCCACTTTCGGGCGGTCACGGCCTCACCGAACCTTGACCGTGGAATTGGCTTAGCTTTGACTCGCTATGGTCAGGGCACATTGCGTCTCGTTCTGCCTTAAGTCTGGCCATAGCTTGTTATCGTTGTAAGAGGTGAATTTAGAAATTAACCAGGGGGTAAATCAGGGGAATCACCAGAACTATGGAACAGCGGCTATCCATCGAATGGGATGGTAGACCGTTTAAGGGCATATACCTAAGTTTAGTAGGATTACTGGTGTCCCCGGACAGCAGTAATACCGAACGTTTTGTAACGCCGAAGCAAGAACGGGGTAGACAGCGTCTACACCCTAAAAAACTTCAGTTCTTGTGGAGGCAACTGGGCGCTACAGTCCAGGGGGGGCCATAGTGTGTGTGGAAGGAGGTTACTAAGGGTAGTAATGAATTAAAACCTTAAACTGACATATGTGGATGAGCTGATGAGCTAATTAAATGATTTTATTTTGAGTCAAGAGATATTATGCCAAAGGCAGATGATTAACGTTTTATGATTGTTAGTATCTAGATAAGAGGAGGTATATAATAAATTCATTTAAAGGATTTTAGAATTTTGAGAATTATGATTAAATGAATTAATTGAAAGAGATAATGTAATGTAACGTCAATGGGAATCTTTGATAAAGGACTTAGGTTTTGTAGTATTTGAACAAGATTTAAATGATTTATTTTGATTTGAAATAATAACGTAAGGCAAATGATTAAAAGTTGAAAAATGGAATTGAATTTAAAATATAAAATATTTCTGTGAATGTTAGATTAAGAATTAATGTGGAGACGTGTTTAATGTAATAATGAGTATGTGTACGCACCCAGTACTTACTAAAGGCAACCCAGTATGTATGTAAGGGGAGATATATCGGTTGAGGATCTGGTATGGTATAAGGCTAGTTATTGATTTTGGTGAAATGATACAAGGTTAGGTGGTACTGTGGTGAGTACCTGTCCGATTTTACGGTGTTGGGATCTCGAACAGAGAAGTCCAGTAATGTCGTGCAGGTGCAGCCATAGTCGCCGAACTAGGGGGGTAGTTTACCCATGATGTGTTAAGAGATTAAAGGGAGGTTGTTGGCGCCATATCCTCACTGATACTCTTAGGGTTTAGCAATGAGAGTTTTTCTGTTTCGGCATGTCCCTACTAATATTGTTCCGATTTCAAATTATTCAGTAACTAAAGTATTTATTCTGCGCTATAATTAATATTATTGTTGAAACTACTCAATTAATTATAAAATTATAATTAACTCTTACCTTAGGGTTTTATTCCAGAGTCTTTCAGACGAAAACAGCTGAAGACAGGGTTAGTTAGGTTGGTGTTACGAAATATAATGACACAGTTTATTCTGGCTAAAATAACTTATTCGGATTTATTTAATGAAATTATATAAAGTTTTACAGCTACGCAAGAACGTATCAAATTCTATCCTGGTTGATTACTACATTGATCAAAAGTTTCTTTAGTTTCCTGTTATATGGAAATCACATATAAAGTATCGATATATCTAAATAAGAAAAACAATTCTTACAATTACTATATTTTATGACTACAGCAAGGTTTTAAAATGTTTAGTACCCAGTACTTTGTCTCACGCACTCATTCATACTTTTTACATTTTTATCTTTTAACCCCGTTCTTAGAGCTCTGTGTTTATTTTTATTTCATGGATTTGTAAAATTAATTTTATAGTGTTGTGAAGGGTACTTAACCAATCCACGGCATTTTTAACAGTTTCATCACCGTCACGGGTTACTCACGGTATCACTCATCACTCCGAACTGTCATTTATGAAGATTTTTGCTGTCACAGTACACTCCGACTTCGTTCGTTAACATATTTGAGTTTAGTTTAAATTACACTTTTGGTAACATTTTGTCGGCCGACTTTATGTTGCTCGAGCACTGAGGAGATGACCGTGCTGCCCTAAATTGCAGCAGACACTTATTATGTTTTTATATTTTTTTATAAGATAGGCCCATTTACTCTAGGCCTATCTTGCACGCCCGAGGCCACTATTTTTTAATGCGCGAACTGTACTATATGCTGCTGCTGGCTGTGTTGTACACTCTCTGATGACAAACTGCAGACTGGTATTCACAAAGAGCCTGCTGCTGGGCGGTTACGCAATACGTCTGTGCAATTGTTTTGGCTAACTGTGTGCATGGCTGGTTACTGAGGCTCCTCACAGGTGAAAGTTAACAACTGAATTACTGAATTAAATACTGATTTATATAAAATAAAATTCCCATTTCTGTACCGTTACAATACCCCCCCCAATAAGAGGTTGAAAGCCGAGGCGTTCAAACTCTTATTGCCTAAAACTGAGAGGATCCGTGGGGATATGGCGCCGCAACCCCCTTGAACACTACTAAAAGCATGGGTTCTTACCCCCCTAGTCTGGCGACTGCGGCAGCACCCATCCGATCTTACGGGACTTCTCTACTCGAGATCCCACCACAGTATCGCCTGGCTTTATAACATTCAATTAAGATTTAATAAACGGCCTTCCATCACTCCATATCCCCAGTAAATGACTCTAGCTCTATTTTGCTATCTCCATTACGGGTGATTACTACTTGCTCATGGACACTGTCTAATGTTTTGTTTATTACCGTTTTCAAGTCATCTTTAACATTGATTATTTTTTGTTCCATTAAATTAAACTTGTTGTTAGTTACACGTTCAGATTGAATACTGGCATTATTTACCATTTCTACAGCACCTTTTAATAGCTGTATTTCTGACTTACAACTACTTTCTGTTTCACTGATCTTACTATCAACATTTTCATTAATTTTTAAGATTTTATTCGCAAAACTCAATTGACATTCACTTATTTTGCTATCGCAATTGCTTTCTATTTCATTTATTTTGAAATTAACATTAGTTTCATATGTCTCAATGTTATCTCTAACTTCTTCTATTTTCTCTACTACACAATTGAATTTACACTCATTATCAACGTTACACTTATTTATCCTACTTTCAAAATTATCTTTCAACTCTTGAATTTGCTCATGCACTTGTATTTTAACTGTCTCTGACACTTGTTTGTTTACATTAATGATATGCTTATTTAATTGTTCATTTACTGAGCCTATCACTTGTTCTTTAATAGTGTTAAAGCATTCATCCATCTCATTTAAACGTTTATTAATATTGTCTTCTAACTTAACACTCTGTTGTTTCATATCATATAAACGCTTATCAAATTTTTGGTCAATATTATTTATATCGCCCATTAACTCATGGAACTTAACATCACTTACATCAAAACGACTATTGATTACTTGAAATTGTTTCTGCAAAAAACTCATTACCTCATTGTCGAATTGGCTATTACATTTTGTTGAGGTTGGGGTTAATTGAACCCCAGAGCCCTCTGTAACTATTGTTTCATCTGTTATACGAGGTGCTATCAGAAAGTTCCCGGACTGTACTTGGCACGGCTGTTGGACGTGACTGTACAACCTGGCGTCCCAGTGTCTGATTCCGTAATAAGTAATGAGTCAGTCTGCCGAGTTTCGTTGCATTATGAGGTTGTGTTCGGTCTACGCGTTGCGATTTGTAATCGTGTGTTAACGTTCATTTGCTAATTTTATGATGGCTGATAAATTCGAAGCAACGCGCGTGCATTAAGTTTTGTTTTAAACTTGGTAAATCGCCTACTGAAACTTTTGCAATGCTTCGAGAAGCTTTTGAAGAACATTCCCTACACAGAACACAGGTTTTTGAGTGGTACGCTCGTTTCAAGGCCGGAAGAATGTCACTTGAAGATGATCACCGTTCAGGACAACCTTCCACGAGCAAAACGGATGAAAATGTTGAAAAAATTCGACAACTCATTCACGAAGACCGTCGTCAAACAACCCATGAGTTGTGTACAAGTGCCGGAATAAGCTATGGAAGCTGTCAAGAAATTCTAACTGAAAATTTAGGCATGCGTCGTGTTGCTGCGAAATTCGTCCCTCGGCTTTTGTCTGTAGATCAGAAACAGCGCCGTGTTGATGTGTGCAGTGAACTCAGAGAAACGTCTGAAAATGACCCTACCTTCATCTCCAGGGTCATAACCGGTGATGAAAGCTGGTTTTATGGTTATGATCCAGAAACAAAACAGCAGTCGTCACAGTGGAAAAGTCCACAATCACCAAGACCAAAAAAAGCACGGCAGGTAAGAAGTGCAACAAAAACCATGCTCATTGTGTTTTTCGACATCAAAGGCATTGTCCATCGCGAGTTCGTGCCAGCTGGTGTTACAGTGAACTCAGATTTTTATTGTGACGTTTTGAGGCGGCTGAGACAAAATGTGCGACGAAAAAGGCCCAAATTGTGGGAAGACCAAAACTGGCTGTTGCATCACGACAATGCACCTGCTCACGCTTCACTGAAAACAACAGTTTTTGACCAAAAACAATATGGCCACCGTCCCACACCCTCCATATTCACCAGATTTAGCCCCCTGTGATTTTTCTCTGTTCCCGAAAATAAAAATTCACATGAAAGGTCACCGTTTTGACACTGTAGAAGACATTAAGACAAAAACGCAGGAGGTGCTTGACAGCCTTCAGCAAAAGACTTTTTTTGACACTTTCCAGGCATGGAAACAACGCTGGATTCGTTGTATCAATTCGCAGGGAGACTACTTTGAAGGAGATGGGAGCCATTAATGGCCTAGGCAAGCAAAAAGAATTTATTAGACCTAGTCCGGGAACTTTCTGATAGCTGTGGTATTTAGCTGTATTATTTTATCTTGACTCACACTTGGAGTCGAATGTATCTCAAAATTACTCATAACATTTGACTCGTCACAATTGTCAACACTCGTTATTTCATTGACATCGTCATTATTCCCTGCCATTTTTTATAAATTTATAAAATGTTACATAAGAATTACGTCCTCCCTCTCAAATGACCCGTTCTGCAGCTTGGTTAGGTCTGGCGAATATAGGTTGTAACCTACACTCGCGTCCCTGTTCGGGCGCCACTGAAACTACTCAATTAATTATAAAATTATAATTAACTCTTACCTTAGGGTTTTATTCCAGAGTCTTTCAGACGAAAACAGCTGCAGACAGGGTTACTTAGGTTGGCGTTACAAAATATAATGACACAGTTTATTCTGGCTAAAATAACTTATTCGGATTTTATTTAATGAAATTATATAAAGTTTTACAGCTACGCAAGAACGTATCAAATTCTATCCTGGTTGATTACTACATTGATCAAAAGTTTCTTTAGTTTCCTGTTATATGGAAATCACATATAAAGTATCGATATATCTAAATAAGAAAAACAATTCTTACAATTACTATATTTTATGACTACAGCAAGGTTTTAAAATGTTAAGTACCCAGTACTTTGTCTCACGCACTCATTCATACTTTTTACATTTTTATCTTTTAACCCCGTTCTTAGAGCTCTGTGTTTATTTTTATTTCATGGATTTATAAAATTAATTTTATAGTGTTGTGAAGGGTACTTAACCAATCCACGGCGTTTTTAACAGTTTCATCACCGTCACGGGTTACTCACGGTATCACTCATCACTCCGAACTGTCATTTATGAAGATTTTTGCTGTCACAGTACACTCCGACTTCGTTCGTTAACATATTTGAGTTTAGTTTTAAATTACACTTTTGGTAACATTTTGTCGGCCGACTTTATGTTGCTCGAGCACTGAGGAGATGACCGTGCTGCCCTAAATTGCAGCAGACACTTATTATGTTTTTATATTTTTTTATAAGATAGGCCAATTAACTCTAGGCCTATCTTGCACGCCCGAGGCCACTATTTTTTAATGCGCGAACTGTACTATATGCTGCTGCTGGCTGTGTTGTACACTCTCTGATGACAAACTGCAGACTGGTATTCACAAAGAGCCTGCTGCTGGGCGGTTACGCAATATGTCTGTGCAATTGTTTTGGCTAACTGTGTGCATGGCTGGTTACTGAGGCTCCTCACAGGTGAAAGTTAACAACTGAATTACTGAATTAAATACTGATTTATATAAAATAAAATTCCCATTTCTGTACCGTTACATTGTCTCTTATTTCCAGTACTGTTGCTGCCGGCAACAGTGGTTACTTGGACACCATGCTACTTTACATGTGTAATAACCATATTGAAAACTACTCTACATACTTTTCTAGTTTTATGTGTTTCATTAACGTTATTTATTTGAAGTGCCCTGGTGGGAAGGACTGAAACAGAACACATGGGGTGCAGTAAAACATATTTCACTGTAACTATCCTACTCCTTAATGACATATTTCTTAAAATACGAGGATGATTTGAAAAGTTCGTGGCCTACCATATAAACGAATGTGTGGCGTTTCTGTATTTTACCACATCGTGGCGCCACACTTGCTCCTTGAACAGCTGTGAATCATCAAGTTGGGTCAAGTAGTTGTGGAGAAACAGCTGTATAAATAAGGTTTTCTCAAATTTTTTGTTAAGAAAGGTTGAACACCAACAGACATTTTTAATGAGATGAAGTGGGTGATGCTGGACCTTCATTTACTACAGTGAAAAAAATGGGCTACTGAATTTAAACGTGGTCGTGAAAGTTTGGAAGATGACCCGCATACTGGGTGTCCGAAAGTGCCACTACACCAGAAATCAAGAAATCATCAATAAAGTGCACTATATTGTTTTGGAAGATCGCTGTTTAAAGGTGTCTGAAATTGTTAAGCCTGTGGGCATCTCAGATGAAAGAGTGCATCACATTCTTACTGAGGAATTAGGTATGAAAAAGCTGTCTGCAAGATGGGTGCTACGTTTGTTGACAAGTGACCAAAAACGCATGCGAATGCCAGCTTCTCAGGAATGTTTGGACCGATTTAAGAAAAATCTGAAAGATTTTATTCATAGATTTGTAACAATTGATGAAACTTAGGTCCATTACTTCACTCTAGAAACAAAAGAACAGTTGAAACAATGGATGCATAGCGATTCGCTGCCTCCAGAATCAGTAAAATCAATTTTGTCGGCTGGAAAGTGTATGGATCCGTTTTTCTGGGTTGCTAAGGGGCTATTGTTACTAGATTGCCTTGAAAAGAGTCAAACGATAAATGGAGAGTATTACGCTAACCTTTTGAGCCAATTAAATGTAAAAATTCGAGAAAAAAAAACAGGTTTAGCAAAGAAGATCATTTTCCATCAGGATAATGCACCCCCTCACATGCGTCATGTCTATGGCAAAAATTGTTGAGTGGAAGTACGATTGTTGCACCATCCACCTTATTCGCATGATTTAGCGCCATCTGACTTTCAGCTATTCCCAAACCTCAAATTTTCAGGGAGAAGCGATTTTCCTCGAATGATGAGCTGAAATCGACAGTAAACGGTTATTTTGAGGATTTACAAGAATCGGACTTCCTCAACGGGGTAATGACTTGACGCTTCACTGCTGTTTGTGGGGCGAACGTGGCGCCACGATACGGTAAAAAACAGAAACGCCACACATTCGTTTCTGTGGTAGGCCGCGAACTTTTCAAATAACCCATGTATGTGTTTCTGAAATTATAGTGTCTATAAATATAAGAGTATATTTTTTCATTTTGAATGTTTTTCTTGAATCATAGTAGTCAAGTGGAGGAAAGGTTATATTTTTTGCAAGTTCATTTTAGATATTGATATTTTCTTCTAATTTTTCTAATATTACTGTTTTCTTCATTGTAGTTCTGATTTGTTTATATTCTTCTTCTTCTTCTTCTTATGGCGATACTTCGGAATTCATTCCATCAAGTTTCTGGCAGACCAGTAGAGAGCTGCAAGGTCTCTGTTTGATTGTTGATTTTTGTCGAGTCGTGAGCACACTAATAGGTGTTCTTTGTCCATCCTGCTGTTAGGTTCGTGACAAACAGTGCATGTTGCTGTGGGATAAATGTGTATCTTCTCAAGGTGGGCGGCTAGGCAGTCGTGTCCCATTGCTAGTCTGAAGAGGGCTACTGCTTCTTTTCTTGGTTTAGATTTGTTAACGGCCCAGAGCTCATTCACTTTTTCCCATTTCCTTCCGGCTGCCTTCTGTTTTGTTTCTTTTTCCCAATCTTCCAGGGTGCTTTTGTTGATAATTTTCTTTGCAGCCTGCACTGAAAGGGGTCTATTTGCCATTGGGAGGGTGGTTCCTTTTTTGGCCAGGTCATCTGCCTTCTCATTGCCGTCTATTCCGATGTGCGCTGGTATCCACTGGAATACTACCGTTTTCTTCATGCCCTCTAAATGTTTGATCATTGATTTTATGTTTTTGATTCGGGGAGATAGCCTCTTCTTGTTGGATTTTACTGCTTGGATTGCTGCTTGGGAATCGACCAGAATAACAGCCTTGCTGAACGCGTTTATTCTGTAAAGTAAGTTTTTCAGGGCTAGATATATAGCTTCCACCTCGCCATCGAAATTAGTATTGTGTCGTCCAACTGAGGCATACTGAGAAAAGAGTTTGGAATACACTCCGGCTCCCTCCCCTGTTCCATCTTTCTGGGATCCGTCCGTGAAGACTCTCAGCCATTCGTTTTCCGGGTACTCTTCACTAAGCATGGTAAGTGCTGAACACTTGAGCATGTCTGGTATGTCCATCTTCTTGCTTAGTTTTTCGGGTAGGTTCATTTGGGCTTCCACTTCTCGGTATTGTAAGGGGTCAAGTGGCAGTGTAGCTTCCTCGAAGGTATTCGATGGCAATTTCTCGCGCAAAACTCTTCTACTGACGTCCAGCGGCGTTTTCTGCAATTTTAGCCTGGTATTATTCTGTGGGCATCTTGAGATCCATTTTGCCTTTTGGGACGTCTCCATTTTCATGAGGCTCGCTGCAGCTAGTTTTTCTATTTCTTTTATGATGGGGGGTTCTTCATGTAGAGTTGTAGTGCTATTATTGAGGTAGTCTTCACCCTGCCTGATATAAGTCTTAGAGCATTTGACTACGCGCGTTCTAGACGTTCTAGTCTCGATTTATTTGCCGTTGCAACCACTTCGCTCCCATAAGTGATGATAGGTTTGACGTAAGTGTTGTAAGTTATATTAAGCGAATCTTGGTTGCATCCCCACTTTGCTCCGGCTAGTCTTTTCATCAACCCAATTCTCTTGTTTGCTTTTTGCGATGTTTTGTTTACTTGATCTTCCCATGTAAGCCTGTTATCTGGTATCACTCCAAGATATTTCGTGCTATCACTCTTTGTCAGTAGGTCATTGCCAATTTTTATGTTAAAGTCAGGGTTGGCATGCGTGAGACTGAAGTTTTGGTAAATAGTTTTTGTTTTGCTGACGATCATATTATTTTCTCTAGCCCAGCTTTCTAGGACTTCGAGCGCCTCATTGATTTTGTTTTCTAGCTTTTCCTTGTGTTTCTTGTCTGTGTTTTTTCCGCTGCCCACAGTACCACGTCGTCCGCAAACATGCTGACCTCGATTCCTGGGATGGTTTGTAACTTCTTCGGCAAATCGTTGATATAAAGGTTGAAGAGGGTTGTGCTGGATGCTGCACCTTGCAGCAGGCCGACTTTGGACTGTTTGAAACGTGACTCGTGTTCTTCCCATCTTGTTTTAACCCATCTTTGTTGTAGGAATCTTTTGTACCAATTCAGCATACGTCTTCTTACATTGTATGATTCCAGTTTGGCAATTAGTTTTTCCCTCCAGACTGTATCGTATGCTCCCTTGAAGTCTACAAAAACCGCTAACTTGCTCTTCTTCGTGTGGAATCCATCTTTCACGCTTTGTACTAGTCTGGTCAATGCGTTTGAGGTCGACATATTGGTCCGAAATCCTGCCTGTTCTTCCATTAGTTGGTTTTGATTTTCTAGATACCAATTTAGTCTTTCTGTAACCATCTTTTCCATGATTTTAGCCAGGATTGGAGTCAAAGCAATCGGTCTGTAGGACTCCATTTCGTTGGGATGTTTTCCAGGCTTCAGGAGTGGTATGACTACTGCTTTTGTCCAGTTTACCGGTAGTGTGAGCTCATCGTTCACCCAAAAATCATTATAAATATCCAGGAGCATCTGTTTCGCTGCTGGCCCGAGGTTTTTCACCATTTCTGGAAATATTTGGTCATCCCCTGGTTGTTTTTTGTTTTTCATATTTCTGATGGCTTCATTTAACTCCTGAATGCTGAATGCCTTTTCAAACATTCTGTCCAGGTGAGTGTTCCCCATCGGAGCTGCTCTTTCATTTCTTAGTTTGTGTTCTATCTTTTTCAGTTCTCTTGGAATAGTATATTGACTTTGGTACATGATATTGAATTTTTTAGCTATTATCTTTCCATCGGTTTCTATCCTGCCGTTAACATTCATTGGATGGCTCCGTTTCTCAGGGTATTTATCATTGAGAGTATTCAGGAATTTATGTGTGTTTTGAGCATCTCTTCTATAATCTATCGATCCTATGAATTTATTCCACGTCTCTCTTTTTGTTTCATTTATCTGCCTCTTGAGTAGCGCACTTTCTTTTCTCCACTTGACGACATCGTTTCTTCTCTCTTCGTCGCTTTTCCCCTATGAACATTCAGCTTCTTTCCTTGCATTATCTCTCTTTATCCGTTGCTCGTTTAATTCCTTATTCCAGAAGGGTTTGTATCGATATACTTTCCCCGAGGGATGCTGTCTTTGGCGCTTTTCTTCATAATTTCACCGAATTTTTTGAGTTTATTATACGGCGTATCCCTAGATTCCATTTCTAGAGCTTTCTCATCTACTAATCTTTTGTACTTTTACCAGTTTGCCTTCTTGAAATTCCACCTGGCTTTAACTCTTGGTTTCTTCTTTATTCCATTTTTTATCACAACTTTGGTAACTGTCATACGATGCCCACTTCCAGGGTCTCCTATAACTTTTCTATTGCACTTTTCGGCTATATTTGACGAAGCCATAGCCAGGTCTGGATTGGTGGTGTTTCCCGAGTAGTGTATGAACGTTGTAACATCACAAAATGTTCCATAATAATAATGAACACCAGAAGGGTGAATAATAGTAAAAGAACTATAAATGAGTAACCAGGAAGAATGTAACAGTGAAAATAATTAACCAATAAAGGATGAAAGGAGAGAAGGAATTCAAGTAAACAGTGGTAAATCCACTACCTGTACTAAATGACACTACAACATAAATAAACAGAATGACAAAGATGAAATGACAAGACAAGTTTCCCATATAAACTGTTAAGTGAGCTCAATAAAAACCTTTGATAAATAAAATCAAATAGAATAAGTAAAATAACAAATGACTTGAATATTATTGTACCATATATTATAAATAAAAACAGCACATTAGCTAATCCAAGTCAAAGCAATGATTTAAAAGAGACAAATATAAGAGAACCATGCTAGGAATAATCACAAACTGTAAAAGATAATGTGAAAGCCAAATATGTATTATCATGAATTAAGAATAACTATAAATGTAAATACTGAATGTGTTTAGGTAACATCATAAGTAGATAAAATGTGTACAGAAATGTAATAATAGTCGGAACAAAACATTGTAAAATAATGATAACAAACCCTGAATGACCAATTTAAGTCATGGAAATAAGAATCAGATAGAAACCCTACCAAGCATAATGAAGTAAAATCATGACAATGATAAAAAGAATGTAAAGCACCACCACATGTGTGATGTTATAAGAATAAGAGATAAGAAGGACATGTTAAAGTAAAAATATTAAAATATGGAAGTTTATGTTAGAAAATCAACAAATGTAAATAGATAATTAATATTGTTCAGCTGAATGCAGCATTTATATATAATAAGGTATTCTTTTTAATCAATTAATCATGTTCAAATTAGAAATTAAGAATAATTAAACAAATATTAGGAAAACGTTATTAGTCTGATTTGCAACATTTAGCAGACGACAAATGTAAACAATGCATTAGTTAGTTTAAAATAAAAGTATGTTAATGAAACTATGACCAAACTGGCATCAAGCCATGTCAAAATGAAGATAAATAAATAAGCTTTACAATGATAGTAATAGCACCCGAATTGGAATTGTAATAACTGAGATATAAACGTTAGCATCATAAATTTGGTGAATCTCGAATAAATACGAAGAAATAATAACAAAAACGAAAGTGATGCTCAGAATACAAATATATAATGCCTATAAATAGAATTACATCATCCTGACATAATTTCAGACCAATCACGGACGATTTTAGAAGCATGCCGACAGCGTCAAGCGGGATTCTAAAAAATGTATATAAACGATTGCAATTGTAAACAGTAAAGCATTTTGTCTAATTTCACTCAACTAACAACAACAAATCCAGGCCAACATATCCAAAATTTAATAATCAACGAGAAGGAAGAACTATAATTCAATCAGTGCATCGACAATAGTAGTGAAACTTTTACAAGAAGTGCGTGTAAAAGAACGAGGTTAAGTATCATACATAACCAAGGCAGTAGCCTATCAAGAAGAAAATAAAATCGTTCATGTGCGAAATTAAGTGAAGTGTAACCACGATCATTGAATCAGATCGTTAGAAGTGTTAATAATTAATCATTGCGATTAATCACCAGGGAGTACGGTGCAAATACTTACATTGTTTACATTTTAGCTATTAACAGTATAGTATAATACACATGTGTACTGACGCAAGAAACAATAATACAATAAGTAATCAACACTGTTTTAAAGTTATTTAGAGGAATTAACATATTCCGACGTAAGATTTCATGTGTTAACGTTCTTACAGCTAACCTAAACTGGTTCAGAATAATCGAACTTTTCGTTTACTAATTTTCAATAACTAAAGGTGTCTAACCTAACAATATAATATACATAAGAACATTGTAAAGTAAGGCTGTGGCGTTCTATTCTGTAAATTAAAAGAAGTCACCCTTGAGATAGATAATAATTATAAATAATCTATCAATTAAAACTAGAGTATTCATTGGAGACGAACTGAGCTAGATAAGAGTAAAAAACTGGATGGTCTGTAATCCGTTTGTTATTATAAACCGAATGTATTTCATTGAATTTATTCTAGAACGAGCAATAAATAACTGAATTGTAAAGTAACAACAATTGTCAACAATTATTTCAACAAATAATTAATCAGTATTACTAATTAATGAGTTGCATTTTTATAGTAAACAAATAAACAGAAAATTAATGACTGATCTTGATTTAACTATTTAATCAATTATTGATTTATAAAATATCAGAATTAATTAGTAAATTATTCAGAAGAATTCTTTTTATGGGACATTTCTCTTTTAAGCCCATATGGCTCCCAAGTAAAATTTAAAAGTGCTCACAAAAAACTTTCACAGCATTAATATACTAACGACAGCCTCTGATGAAGCCTTCTATAGGTGAAAGCCGGTTTAGGCTGTAAGGTAAAACTTTACGTTTTTACTTATAAAAAACTTTGTGTTCCGAGTCGTCAATATTATAGTGATATTTAATTAATATACTGTTTGATCAAAAGCTTGACAGTTTATTAACCACCTGTGACCAACTGAACTTCCAGTACAACATCACAGGTACGTGAAGGTTTAAATTATATAAAATAACTTTGTCTAGACTATACACTGACACACACAGACGACACGATTCAACAGAAGAGTGAACTAACGTCAAGAGATCTACGCAACTGTATACATTCAACAGCGGATCTACAACCAAATAATTACTCAAATATAAATAAACAAAAACATCATAATTGAATTAAACAAATAAATAAAAAATAGTTGAAGAATATATTTAATGAACACAAGTGTTAAAATCAACAACCAGTAAAAGTTATAAAACAACAGTAAGAGAGGAAGAGGTGAAGATTAATTATTATAGAAGTGGCGACAGCAACATGTGGCTTTTTAAAATAAAAGATACGTAAAGATTGAAACAGTAGTAACTCAAGTAAGAATAAACATACAACAACAATGGGATTATTATAACGTATTTGGCTGGTTAGGGTCAAAGAGTAGAGTCCAATTGGTGCTATTGAGGTGGTCTTCTACAGTTCTTCCAACTGCATTGAAGTAGTTGTATCCCCAGGTTGGAGAGGCAGCATTAAAATCACCAATCATCAGCGAGTTCCTTTCACAGTCAATTATGTCTAAATTCAGGTTATTGTTGTTTGGAGGGCTGTATATTCCGTAGATCTTCACCTGTGTCTTATTTATCCAGATCTTGAGTTTTACAATTTAGCTGTAGTCCGTTGGGTTCAACTCTTTTATTACTTTAAATTCAGTCGGTAATTGGTTTATAACAGCACAATATATACCACTCACGACTTGTCTGTTTTTGTATAGAGCCTGCACATTATACCCTTTCATTTGGTATCTCTTAATGTTCTCCTCGGTTACATTTGCTTCCTTAACTATCAAAATGTCTACCCTCTCTTCCTCCATGACTTTTTTCAGTTCCACCATCTTTGAGGTTGACAATCCCCCTGCATTCCACTGAAGAATTTTCAGTTCTTCTAAGTTTGTCCTAAAAGGGGCAAATGATACAGTTTGATTTGCCCTGAAAAGGGCAGTTTGGTTTCTTCTAGCAGCATTTTTGGTCGCCATTTTGCCGTCGCTGTCACTCATTTAGCACCACCCAGGAAGCATGTGTGGATTATGGTTTTCCACGGACGCGAGTGACATTGCCCTCCTTGTTTATATTGTATTGAGAAAAAAGATCATGGAAATGAGAAAGAGAAAGAAAAACAAATATCTGTTCATTTTCAGATGAAATGAAAGCAGCTATTCATCTTTTTCTTAATTTAATTAAATGTACATTATCTTGGTAAGTCTATTTTTGATTTTTTCATATGAGTTATTTGAAAAGTCTATTACAGTTTTTCTAAACATTTTTTAAGATAAACTGAAAAAGGGTAATAGTGAAGCAGTGGATGAACAAGTTCATATGACTACAAAATATCAGTCTTGCCTGATCTTTACAGCCAAACAAGAATGTTTATATCTGGTTACTTAGTTGATTGCTCATAAATATGTTATGGTCAATCAATCCATTATACACAGGAGTTAATTTATAACATGGCAGAGTTGAATTCTGTAGAGCACCTAAAAGCAGACATAATTCAGCTGCAGGTTTAGAATGGTTCAAAGCATTTTAAAATCCAAATTCAAGTATTTAGCAACCTGAAAGCTGTTCACTTTCTCATTGCACATCATTTAATGGACATACAGTTAATACATTTTTTAATAATTTGGATATAGGCTAAACTGTTCAGATTGTTTGGTATTGTATCAAGAATTTGATACCATGGTTTTTCAGAAAATTGGTACCGTACCGCAACTTTTGTTAGTAAAGTTACAAAATAATTGCTGAGAAGGGATCTAGAGGTGTAAACATATACCAGCAGGAGAAATGAGTAATCTGGTTCCTGTGAGTGCCTCAGTTACGCTACTCCAGCAATATTTGTTTTCCCAAGAGTAAAGAGCAGGACCATATGTTAATAAATCCTCTTGGGGCTCTCCTGGCATAGCCAAGATCACTCCAGATTACAACAGACATTTTTTCTGAAGTAACTAAACATTTCATTATGCACATTTGCACAATGGTAGAAAATCCTATTATACAAGTAATGGATACCCACCAAAGCTGTATCAGCATAAAAGTGATATATTTGGAAACAATGTAAAAGGCATCATAAATGTTACTCCACCACCTCATTGTGGTGCTAAATTAAAGCCTTTGGTTGTTATATGTTATGATACGTTTAATTGATGGAATAAGAGCAATCCTAGTTAAGTTTTTTAAATTGTTAACATTGTGTAGGGCAGACAGCTTGGTGGCTGTTTGACTCTTTCCTGACAGAAGGTGGATCATCAAACTAAAAGTTGACATTTGTTCCTGATATACCTGTATCTGCTGTTAGTTATGAAACTGAAGAAAGAGGAAAACCTTCTCAGAGTACTGCAGACTCAAATGGTTATTATAAAGCTGCTCCTAGGAAACAAAGAGCCAAGTAAGAAATGTGATTGTAAAAGATAAAGTTGAAATTATTTGAAAGAAAATAGCAGCCATTGCTATAAACAAAAGGAACAACTCTTATTTAATGCCAAACTTTCTTCAGAGGGTGGCTTTTTTCTTACAGCTCTGTTTTAGTTGAGAAATTTATAGAAGATTAAAAAAAACGATTCAGTGAAAGTAGATGATAATGTTTTAGTTAGATTCTTTTGGAAAAAGAAATATGTTTTTGTTGTTCACTGATTTATTATAAGTAAATTGTATTTTTGTGAAATAGAAAATTAATGTATTAACTGTTAATAATGATAAACAGGACTATTTTCAAGAAATATTAGTAATCAAGTAAATTATTTATCAAAAATAAATTATTTCATTGTACCCCTGATACCTTGTTTCACTCTACCCCACAATTGGGTCGTGCTGAAACACCACTCATTTTTGTTTTTAATACTTATATCTTTATTGTGTTTTTAATTTGCATGTTTTTCTAGGATGAATATGAAGAGAAAATTTCAAATAAAATTTGTGAGTACTAATAATATACATTTCACAAAAAAGAGTAATTTATGTTTTACTATGCTCCACCCTCTCCTACAGAATGTTTCTAAAATAAATATAATTATTTTCATACATTGTAACCCAACGTTTAAGGTAGTGATAGCATTATACAAGTTATATTTTTGGTTACATTACATTGTGGGATATTATACAAGAAGTCACCAGACCTTCCTACTAGATTTGAAATTGAATTTCAGTTAATTTCTGTGTTATGTAGCTTGTGTTAGTATGATAGAGAGGAATACACTGGAACAATCTTGTTATTAATTATTCATCAGAACTCTTATTGCACATACTGTGTAATTTATTGTTAGTTTATTTAATACAAAAAATGGTTGCCAATTGTAAAAATATTAAGATTATATTTGTGCATTAAAATAATTCATAACAATGAGTGAGTTGACATAAAAAAATTTGTAGCAAGTAACAATTACTTATTAAACACATACTTTATGTTTGTGTTGACCTCCACTTGTCACATCGTTTCCACTTATTTGTATTGTAACACAGTGTTGCAGAATGTAAATATCATCTTTAGTATCTAAAAAAATATTAAAGGTAATATTAGGGTAGTCATCTTCCAAAATGAACTTGTAGGACAATCAGGTTCATAAATATGACAATCCTGAACATCAAACATGTACATATAAAATACCTAACAAAAAATCAGATGCACATAACATGTCATCAGCATGTCATTCATAAAGTTGTTGTGTGTTGAATAAACAAAAGTGATTTAAAAACTATCTTTTTGTTTGAAAAAAAAATTTAGTGTATAAAGTACATTTGTAATTAATAAAAGACTATGTACAAGTAGGAGCGGATTAACCATTAGGCTGTAGCGTCGGGCGCGGCACTTTGGGGGGCACAAAATTTTACCTAAAAAATAATAATATTTTACAGCTAAATGTAAAATTGGTAATAAATTACAAGAATAAAAATTTAAGTTCATTTTGAACACAGGCGCCTGTTTGCGAGAAATTTTGGTAAAACTGTACATAAATAATAGAAGTGCTTTCCAAATTGGTTTCTCTGGTTATGAGTCATCGGTGTAGCCCTCTTGTTCAGCGAAAGTGACTTTCTGCAAGGACTTGATTTCAGTGAGGTGATTAAAACATTTGCTCAATCTAAAGCACGAAAAAAAGAATCTATCTTGAACTTTACATGAGTCTTAATAAATCCACAAGATATTTAACTGATTGTCTTCTTTGTGTAAATGATCTTAAATGTACTCTTAATAAAACTGTTATAATTCTGTAACTACTTAGTTAATTTTTTCCTTATAAAAGCCATGCAAACTACAGATGGTTGAAGGTGTAACTCTAAAACAATCTCTGAATAGCCTCAGTTTTCAATTCTAGAGAATATTTCCAGAAACAGTAAGATATTTGAAATATTCCTAACTAAGAAATATATTGTAGGGTGTTTAAAGCTTCATTTACCCCCTTGGAAATAAATGAAAGAGTAGCCTATGGGAGGTGAGGGGGCGATAAAATATAATTAGCCTAGGCCACCAAGATAACTTAATCCAGCCCTGTGTACAAGTACGATATGATATTTTATTGATTGTAAATTGGTACCATTTTCATAACAGTAATGATAATTCAATTAAGTGGGAAGTAATTGTAAGTAAAAAATTAAACATTCATTGGAAACAATAAATAAAAAAGTGAAATAGACAGTTTATTATTGCTAACCTTTTTTTGGAATTGGCAATACTTGTGTGCCCACTCTTAAGATCTTTCCTAACATTTTCAGCTTCCCAACAAGTTTTCTTTTTTTGAATAAGTTTTTTTTTTTTTGCTCTGGGCTTTGCGGTTGTGCGTCGCAGAGACGAACCGCACGGGAACTGAGTTCCGAGCTACCATCTGGAGCTCCTGCCTCGTGGCCCTGCCCAAGTAGGGCGTGTGCTCTATAGCAGGCCTTTCTCGGCTGTTGTGCTAGCCTACGCTAGCGCAGTATACACCGAGGGCGTTTCCATGAATCACCTGGGCGTATACGGTACCTTCCCAGCCCAGTCACGAGAGGATTGTCTGGGAACCTCGCCGCACGTGCATAAAATTTGCGTGCAAGCCGCCTGAAAGTGTCGTCTAAGGAGCGGACGCCAAGTCCTCTCCTTAGAAGGCGAGATGAGAAGCGACGGGGGACTTTGGCCGCTAGCCGAAGCCCCTTGTCGAGGACGCTCTGCAACTTCTTTTTATGCATTGCGGCGAGGTAACCCCAGACCGGGCAGGCGTAGGTAATGACCGGCAGCAGATACGCGCCGACGATCATCCTACCCAATTTCCTGGTCATGGCTGGGCTGATCAGGAGTGGAAACAGTGCGCACAGGCGAGTGGATGCTCGCTTAAGAACTGTCTGTGCGTGGGTACGCCAGGTGAGCCGACGGTCGAGGTGTAAGCCGAGGTACTTGACCTCGTTGGACCAGCGCAAGTACGTTCTGCCGATACGTAGTTGCCTAACGGGGTTCTTCCGTCGCTTAGAGAATTCGACGGCTACGCTCTTGGTAGGGTTGAGGAGCACTCTCCAGTTATCAGTCCAGTCCACGAGCGTGTCGAGCTGGCGCTGCAGTCGTAGGACGGCCCTTTCCTCATGACGATCGGCCGTAAATACGGCCGTGTCGTCAGCGAAGAGGGCCATCTGGACTCCAGGCTGTCTCGGCACGTCGTTGACGTAGATCGAGAACAGAAGGGGGCCTAGAACACTCACTAGAATACTCACTACCTTGAGGGACGCCGGCTGTGATTCGCCTCTCGGAAGAGACTGAATCGCCAACTCTCACGCAGAAGGTCCTCTCCGTCAGAAAGCTAGCAACCAGATGGAGGTAGCAGTCCGGGAGCTGGACTTCCCTAAGTTTGAATAACAGGCCATCATGCCATACGCTGTCGAAGGCTTTCTCAACATCTAAGAAACAGCCAACGGTCCGTTCTCTCCGACACCCGGCTTCCGTGATGCCTTCCACCAGTCTCATCAATTGATGAGTGGTCGAATGCCCCACACGAAAGCCGAACTGTTCGGGGACCAGCACGTCAAAGTTGGTTAGATGTTCTCGTACACGACGCTGTACGAGGCGCTCAAAAACCTTGGACGTAGCGGAAAGTAGGCTGATAGGCCGGAGGTTTTCCGAGCGGGTGGTATCCTTTCCCGGCTTCGGGATCACGATAACCGTCGCCTTTCTCCATTTCTTGGGAAAGTAGGCCAGTCTAAGACACGCGTTGAACAAATCAGTTAAGAATTGAACTCCAGGCTCGGGAAGAAGACGTAGAGCGGTGTTGGTAACACCGTCCGGGCCTGGAGCTTTTCTTGGCTGAAGTTCAGCGAGCCGATCTGAGACCTCTTCCAAAGAGATGGGTTCGGGCTCCGTCGTGATCGGAAGTGACAGAAAGTCTTCCACGGCCATCTCGACTTGTTCGTCGAAGTCCCAGTCCATGGGCGGGTTGGGAGCGAACTGTCGCTCGAAACACAAGCCCAAGTACTCGGCCTTCTCCTCCGGGCGACCCAGGGGTCGACCGAACGGTCCAACAATGGCGGGAAGTGGAGGTCGGCGCCTCCGTCCCGTCAATGCGGTAGGTATTCTGTACGGGTGAGATTGCGGGTCCGCATCCCCCGTTCGGGCCACGTCGAGTTCCCAACAGCTACGTCGGAACGCCTTCAGACTGCCACGCAGTCGTCCGGTGAGCCGATTGTATGCTGCCTTATCGGCCGGATCACGGGTCCTCTGCCAACGTTTCCGGAAGTAATTCCTCTCGCGAGCGAGAAGAGAGACTTCCTCAGGGATGCGTTGGTAGCCAGGCGTGAGACCAGCTCGCGTACGTGAAGACACGCCTATAGCCGAGATGATTGCCTCTTCGATTCCCGCAACTGCTTCGTCTAGGAGGCGAACGGAATCGATTGGGGCCGCTGGCGGCAATCGACGGCACAAGGCCGGGCCGTAGCGATCCCAATCGATAACCTTCTTCTGGTCAGAACGTGCATAGGCGTGCTGGGTAGCGACGTGGACCAAGATAGGGTTGTGGTCGGATGTCAGCTCCGTAAGTGAGAATACCTCGACCGGACAGACAACTCCTTGGGTCACCGCGATATCCAAAACATCGGGAGCCGCGTTAGGCTGTGACGGAAAGAACGTGGGTTGCGCTGGACCAAACACCATCGCCCGGCGCGATTCAACAAAACTGAGCAAGCGCCTCCCGTTCGGAGTAGTCAGGCGACTATTCCAAGCGCGATGCTTGCAATTCAGATCGCCGGCCAAAATTACCCTTCGATGGGAATCGAAGATGACGTCCAGGTCGCCGACAAGGAGTTCAGCTTGTGGGGGCTTGTAAGCTGAGACCACGAGGACGCCGCCAAGAGCTCCGTGGACCTCAATGGCGGTGGCCTCTAGGTTGGTAAGCTGCGGCAAAGCGACACGATGATGACCTATGGAGGTCCTCACCGCGATCGCCGTGCCGCCTCCTCGTCGGCCAACTCGGTCATCCCGATAGACCACGTAATTTGGTAATCGAAACCGGTTCGCCGGGGTCAGGTGGGTTTCCCCGAGGAGAAGTACGTCGGGTTTGAACCGAGCCAGGAATTCAAGAAGGTCGGAATGCTTGGGACCGATGCTGTTAGCATTCCAGGCTACGAGCGAGAGATCTCGTCTAAGGGCTCGGTTCATAGAAGACCTATGACTTCGCAGGCTTCCACCAAGAGCATGAATCTCTCAGTTGGGTCAGCAGTTTCCAGGCGGGCTCGGGTGGACCTGAAGGTAGATGCGACTTTCGGGAGGTCGTAGCTAGACAGAAAGCCGCGGACGAACTGTGCGTCATTGGAACTGACGGACTGGGTGGTTTGCCTGGAAACTGAGGCCGCATAAGAGCGACCAGGTGTTACGGCAGATCGGGTCATGGTGGAAGCCATAGGACCAGGGCCAGACGGTTTTGGATCAGCGGCAGGAAAAGTACGCTGTTGCGCTTCGTCGGACTTATACCGGGAAGCAGGACTTTTCTTGGGCTGTGGGCAGGCAGGAGCTCGGGGCCGAGCATCCGGTGTGGGTATCCCTTTGTTCCTGGGTTTGATGCCTGCTCGCGGAAATCGCGGAGGTGGCAGGGGCGGCGAGGCTACCTCTGGTTCAGAGGCGGGAGTAGGAGGTTCCGCGGAGGTGGAGGGTTCATTCTCCGGCTCCAAAACCGAGATAACAGCTACTAGGCGTGTCTCTGCTGTGGAAGGAGACGCGGTACGTTTAGTTGCCTTTGTAGGGGCTGGAGGTGGAGCCGGAGAGGGCGCGCGCCGTGCCGGTTGCGCCTGAGGTTTAGGCCTAGCCTGCATTTTAGGCTGTCTAGGTTGGGGCTGCATAACTGGCTGCCGTGGCTTCGGGAGGGGCCCCTGCGGCTTTTGCTTCCGCAGGAGCTCCGCCTTATAGACCGGGCAGTTTACGTTAGACGCTGCGTGGCCTTGGCCACAATTTATGCAGCGAAATTTGGTTTTGTCTGCCACAGTGCAGGCCTGTGTTGAATGTCCCAGAGAACATCGGAGACAGGCCGGGGCATTGCGGCAGACGTCGGTGTGGTGGCCGAACCTCTGGCACCGGTGGCACTGCGCGAGCTTGCCCTGGGGACGACTGGTTTCCACCCTGACGCGGAAGCCAAACAGCCGCGTCAGGTGGAAAATTTTGTCTGCAGCCTCGCCCTTCTCGAGCTGGAGACGGACGAGCGGGAGAGGGAGTCGGGTCTCTGAGTGAGTGAACAGGCGGAAAATTGCCTGCACCGGGTACCCGAGGTCGCGGAGTTCCATAAGGATCTCCTGTGGATCGGTGTGCGCGTCAAGCCCTCGCAAAATGACAGACAAGGGCTTGACTCGCTTAGGAGTGAAGGTGTGATATTGGAGGTTGTGTGCTTGGAGGAAGGCCTCGACCAAGCGATGGTCCTCGAGCTGGCGGACGACAATCCTGACCGTATCACCGCCAAGCAGCTTCAGGTCAAGCTTGTCGGCCGACAGGCCGTGGGCCGCGATCAGCCGTCTGTATAAGGCGGCGACATTGGATACGCTATGGACATACAGGGGCGGCGCACGACCAACAGCGGCAGCAGCCGGAGCTGCTGTCGAAGCAGTCGGAACCGCGACCTGTGGGCCCTGAGAAGGTCCAATGTCCATGGCCGAGGTCTGTGAGGAAGTGGATCCAGGTGCGTGGGTCCTCTTGGGCTTCTTAGCCGGGCGATTTCGCCGACCAACGGTCGCGAACTCGCCCGACTCGTCAGCCGGAAGAGGAGGAATCGGGTTGGGGAGAGGATCGTCCGCCTCCATCGCCCGAGGCGAATCGGGCGAGTCGCCCAGATGGGGTAGCAAGGCGGGGCCGAGCGACTCGGCACTTGGGCCGTTGCCTGTAGAAGGCATGCTGGCCAGGTGCGACGGCTGCCGGGCAGAGACTGCTAGGCAGTCACTGCCAGACGCCAGGGATCTCGGGTCCGGCCGAAGCCGGATTACCCGCGCGTCTTCCTTGTTCACGACGATGCGGGAGGAGCTGGGCTAACGACCAGCTTCGTTGAATACCAGTCCTTACCAAGACTGGTGTCCACTGGCCCCTTTACCCCGGCGATATCCTAGCTCGCTTACCACTGGTGGGGGCTTGCAAGGATCGTCCGGGGCAGCGCTACCTAACAGTCGTGAACAAGTTAGGAATTACACACTGGAAATGCGGCACTCACCAGGTGAGCCCAGAGCAATCCTCTTCAGTTCTTCGCCAGCAGATGGTATCCGGCAAGGTGGTCCTTAGCAGGGCAACTTCGGCCAGCTGTTGCTTCTACCAGCTACTCGATTCACTGGTAACAGCTGGCGCGAGAGTCTTGTCCCACGAAGAGAGCAGCGAAATTCCTCGTCCTGCGAGGTGGGCGGATGCAGCCAGAAGCTGAAGCAACGTCCAGATTAGAGAGCAGTCCAAGGAGCAGTCCTGTCCGTCTGAAGTCTGGAGCAGAAGTGAACTCGGTGATCACATCAGATCGATCAGAACAGTTGCTTTTTTTGAATAAGGATATACAATGAGAATATATATTTTTTTTTTTTCGCTCTGGGCTTTGCGGTTGTGCGTCGCAGAGACGAACCGCACGGGAACTGAGTTCCGAGCTACCATCTGGAGCTCCTGCCTCGTGGCCCTGCCCAAGTAGGGCGCGTGTTCTATAGCAGGCCTTTCTCGGCTGTTGTGCTAGCCTACGCTAGCGCAGTATACACCGAGGGCGTTTCCACGAATCACCTGGGCGTATACGGTACCTTCCCAGCGCAGTCACTAGAGGATTGCCTGGGAACCTCGCCGCACGTGCATAAAATTTGCGTGCAAGCCGCCTGAAAGTGTCGTCTAAGGAGCGGACGCCAAGTCCTCTCCTTAGAAGGCGAGATGAGAAGCGACGGGGGACTTTGGCCGCTAGCCGAAGCCCCCTGTCGAGGACGCTCTGCAATTTCTTTTTATGCATTGCGGCGAGGTAACCCCAGACCGGGCAGGCGTAGGTAATGACCGGCAGCAGATACGCGCCGACGATCATCCTACCCAATTTCCTGGTCATGGCTGAGCTGATCAGGAGTGGAAACAGTGCGCACAGGCGAGTGGATGCTCGCTTAAGAACTGTCTGTGCGTGGGTACGCCAGGTGAGCCGACGGTCAAGGTGTAAGCCGAGGTACTTGACCTCGTTGGACCAGCGCAAGTACGTTCTGCCGATACGTAGTTGCCTAACGGGGTTCTTCCGTCGCTTGGAGAATTCGACGGCTACACTCTTGGTGGCGTTGAGTTGCACTCTCCAATTCTCAGTCCAGTCCACGAGCGTGTCGAGCTGGCGCTGCAGTCGTAGGACGGCCCTTTCCTCATGACGATCGGCCGTAAATACGGCCGTGTCGTCAGCGAAGAGGGCCATCTGGACTCCAGGCTGTCTCGGCACGTCGTTGACGTAGATCGAGAACAGAAGGGGGCCTAGAACACTACCTTGAGGGACGCCGGCTGTGATTCGTCTCTCGGAAGAGACAGAATCGCCAACTCTCACGCAGAAGGTCCTCTCCGTCAGAAAGCTAGCAACCAGATGGAGGTAGCAGTCCGGGAGCTGGACTTCCCTAAGTTTGAATAAAAGGCCATCATGCCATACGCTGTCGAAGGCTTTCTCAACATCTAAGAAACAGCCAACGGTCCGTTCTCTCCGACACCCGGCTTCCGTGATGCTTTCCACCAGTCTCATCAGTTGATGAGTGGTCGAATGCCCCACACGAAAGCCGAACTGTTCGGGGACCAGCACGTCAAAGTTGGTTAGATGTTCTCGTACACGACGCTGTACGAGGCGCTCAAAAACCTTGGACGTAGCGGAAAGTAGGCTGATAGGCCGGAGGTTTTCCGAGCGGGTGGTATCCTTTCCCGGCTTCGGGATCACGATAACCGTCGCCTTTCTCCATTTCTTGGGAAAGTAGGCCAGTCTAAGACACGCGTTGAACAAATCAGTCAAGAATTGAACTCCAGGCTCGGGAAGAAGTCGTAGAGCGGTGTTGGTAACACCGTCCGGGCCTGGAGCCTTTCTTGGCTGAAGTTCAGCGAGCCGATCTGAGACCTCTTCCAAAGAGATGGGTTCGGGCTCCGCCGTGATCGGAAGAGACAGAAAGTCTTCCACAGCCATCTCGACTTGTTCGTCGAAGTCCCAGTCCATGGGCGGGTTGGGAGCGAACTGACGCTCGAAACACAAGCCCAAGTACTCGGCCTTCTCCTCCGGGCGACCCAGGAGTCGACCGAACGGTCCAACAATGGCGGGAAGTGGAGGTCGGCGCCTCCGTCCCGTCAATGCGGTAGGTATTCTGTACGGGTGAGATTGCGGGTCCGCATCCCCCGTTCGGGCCACGTCGAGTTCCCAACAGCTACGTCGGAACGCCTTCAGACTGCCACGCAGTCGTCCGGTGAGCCGATTGTATGCTGCCTTATCGGCCGGATCACGGGTCCTCTGCCAACGTTTCCGGAAGTAATTCCTCTCGCGAGCGAGAAGAGAGACTTCCTCAGGGATGCGTTGGTAGTCAGGCGTGAAGCCAGCTCGCGTACGTGAAGACACGCCTATAGCCGAGATGATTGCCTCTTCGATTCCCGCAACTGCTTCGTCTAGGAGGCGAACGGAATCGAGTGGGGCCGCTGGCGGCAATCTACGGCACAAGGCCGGGCCGTAGCGATCCCAATCGATAACCTTCTTCTGGTCAGAACGTGCATAGGCGTGCTGGGTAGCGACGTGGACCAAGATAGGGTTGTGGTCGGATGTCAGCTCCGTAAGTGAGAATACCTCGACCGGACAGACAATTCCTTGGGTCACCGCGATGTCCAGAACATCGGGAGCCGCGTTAGGCAGTGACGGAAAGAACGTGGGTTGCGCTGGACCAAACACCATCGCCCGGCGCGATTCAACAAAACTGAGCAAGCGCCTCCCGTTCGGAGTAGTCAGGCGACTATTCCAAACGCGATGCTTGCAATTCAGATCGCCGGCCAAAATTACCCTTCGATGGGAATCGAAGATGACGTCCAGGTCGCTGACAAGGAGTTCAGCTTGTGGGGGCTTGTAAGCTGAGACCACGAGGACGCCGCCAAGAGCTCCGTGGACCTCAATGGCGGTGGCCTCTAGGTTGGTAAGCTGCGGCAAAGCGACACGATGATGACCTATGGAGGTCCTCACCGCGATCGCCGTGCCGCCTCCTCGTCGGCCAACTCGGTCATCCCGATAGACCACGTAATTTGGTAATCGAAACCGGTTCGCCGGGGTCAGGTGGGTTTCCCCGAGGAGAAGTACGTCGGGTTTGAACCGAGCCAGGAATTCAAGAAGGTCGGAATGCTTGGTACCGATGTTGTTAGCATTCCAGGCTACGAGCGAGAGATCTCGTCTAAGGGCTCGGTTCATAGAAGACCTATGACTTCGCAGGCTTCCACCAAGAGCATGAATCTCTCAGTTGGGTCAGCAGTTTCCAGGCGGGCTCGGATGGACCTGAAGAGAGATGCGACTTTCGGGAGGTCGTAGCTAGACAGAAAGCCGCGGACGAACTGTGCGTCATTGGAACTGACGGACTGGGTGGTTTGCCTGGAAACTGAGGCCGCATAAGAGCGACCAGGTGTTACGGCAGATCGGGTCATGGTGGAAGCCATAGGACCAGGGCCAGACGGTTTTGGATCAGCGGCAGGAAAAGTACGCTGTTGCGCTTCGTCGGACTTATACCGGGAAGCAGGACTTTTCTTGGGCTGTGGGCAGGCAGGAGCTCGGGGCCGAGCATCCGGTGTGGGTATCCCTTTGTTCCTGGGTTTGATGCCTGCTCGCGGAAATCGCGGAGGTGGCAGGGGCGGCGAGGCTACCTCTGGTTCAGAGGCGGGAGTAGGAGGTTCCGCGGAGGTGGAGGGTTCATTCTCCGGCTCCAAAACCGAGATAACAGCTACTGGGCGTGTCTCTGCTGTGGAAGGAGACGCGGTACGTTTAGTTGCCTTTGTAGGGGCTGGAGGTGGAGCCGGAGAGGGCGCGCGCCGTGCCGGTTGTGCCTGAGGTTTAGGCCTAGCCTGCATTTTAGGCTGTCTAGGTTGGGGCTGCATAACTGGCTGCCGTGGCTTCGGGAGGGGCCCCTGCGGCTTTTGCTTCCGCAGGAGCTCCGCCTTATAGACCGGGCAGTTTACGTTAGACGCTGCGTGGCCTTGGCCACAATTGATGCAGCGAAATTTGGTTTTGTCTGCCACAGTGCAGGCCTGTGTTGAATGTCCCAGAGAACATCGGAGACAGGCCGGGGCATTGCGGCAGACGTCGGTGTGATGGCCGAACCTCTGGCACCGGTGGCACTGCGCAAGCTTGCCCTGGGGTCGACTGGTTTCCACCCGGACGCGGAAGCCAAACAGCCGCGTCAGGTGGAAAATTTTATCAGCAGCCTCGCCCTTCTCGAGCTGGAGACGGACGAGCGGGAGAGGTACTCGGGTTTCTGAGTGAGTGTACAGGCGGAAAATTGCCTGCACCGGGTACCCGAGGTCGCGGAGTTCCAAGAGGATCTCCTGAGGATCAGTGTGCGCGTCAAGCCCTCGCAAAATGACAGACAAGGGCTTGACTTGCTTAGGAGTGAAGGTATGATATTGGATGTTATGTGCTTGGAGGAAGGCCTCGACCAAGCGATGGTCCTCGAGCTGGCGGACGACAATCCTGACCGTATCACCGCCAAGCAGCTTCAGGTCAAGCTTGTCGGCCGACAGGCCGTGGGCCGCGATCAGCCGTCTGTATAAGGCGGCGACATTGGATACGCTATGGACGTACAGGGGCGGCGCACGACCAGCAGCGGCAGCAGCCGGAGCTGCTGTCGAAGTAGGCGGAACCGCGACCTGTGGGCCCTGAGAAGGTCCAATGTCCATGGCCGAGGTCTGTGAGGAAGTGGATCCAGGTGCGTGGGTCCTCTTGGGCTTCTTAGCCGGGCGATTACGCCGACCAACGGTCGCGAACTCGCCCGACTCGTCTGCCGGCAGAGGGGGAAGCGGGTGAGGGAGAGGATCGTCCGTCTCCATCGCCCGAGGCGATTCTGGCGAGTCGCCCAGATGGGGCAGCAAGGCAGGGCCGAGCGACTCGGCACTTGAGCCGTTGCCTGTGGAAGGCATGCTGGCCAGGTGCGACGGCTGCCGGGCAGAGACTGCTAGGCAGTCACTGCCAGACGCCAGGGATCTCGGGTCCGGCCGAAGCCGGATTACCCGCGCGTCTTCCTTGTTCACGACGATGCGGGAGGAGCTGGGCTAACGACCAGCTTCGTTGAATACCAGTCCTTACCAAGACTGGTGTCCACTGGCCCCTTTACCCCGGCGATATCCTAGCTCGCTTACCACTGGTGGGGGCTTGCAAGGATCGTCCGGGGCAGCGCTACCTAACAGTCGTGAACAAGTTAGGAATTACACACTGGAAATGCGGCACTCACCAGGTGAGCCCAGAGCACTCCTCTTCTTTCCTGACAGCCAAAATGTTTCCGGCGCAGGTGGTCCTTAGCAGGGCAACTTCGGCGAGCTGCTTCTTCTACCGGCTACTAAGTTCACCGGCAGCAGCTGGCTTGGTTCCCTCGAAGGAAGATATTCCTCGTCGGAAGGCGAGGTGGCCGAAGGCAGCAAAGCCGTAGAGATGGTCCAGCGAGAGAGCTGAGAGAGCAGTCTAAGAAGAGCAGTCCTGTTTAGTCCAAAGCAGGGGTCAGGGGCTGTTCGGGACGAAGGGCTTGCCCGTCGCCCGCTCGTGCACTACGTTCCGAGCTTCAGTAGAGCTCCTGCCGTAGGGACTACTGATATTATGGATTGAGGGTGTGGCCTGCTACCGGCCGTGGGTTTTCAATTAATAATTAATTGAGGGTGAGTGTTCGCCGAGGCCGGGTCCAAGATTCTCCTGGCACAGATTGGTAGCGACCGAGGGCGCTAATGAGATGGTTGCCCTGGAATCGGGCGGATCGACGATAGAATTTCCGGGACAGTGTCCGTATAGTGGCGTCCAGGGAACGGACACGCAGGGAATCACGGATGGTTTTATTAGAGGTCAGATAATGGGCTTTGCATGCCCAGCGTAATCCTCGGTCGAGGAGAGACTGAAGCTTTCGCTTATGGGTCTTGGCCAAGTAGCCCCAAACGGGCATCGCGTAGGTAACCATCGGCGCCACATACGTGGAGACGATAAGCTTCCCTAGGCGGCGGGTCATGGCGTTGCTACATAGGATGGGACGGAGTCGATAAAGTCGATGGGCGGTCTTTCGGGCTACTTGTGCAGAGTGTGTCCGCCAGGTGAGACGTCGGTCGAGGTGAACCCCGAGGTACTTGACCTCTCGAGACCAGGGCAGAAGTGTGTCGCCTACGTAGAGTCTGTCGGGGAGCCTTAAGCGTCTGGAGAAGACTACTGCTGTGCTCTTGGCTGCGTTGATGGCAACTCTCCATTTCTCTGCCCACTCAACGTATTCGTCCAATTGCTCCTGGAGCCAGATAACGGCCGTCTCAGCACGACGATCGACAGCATACACTGCCGTGTCGTCGGCGAACATGGCCAACCTGGTGCCAGGCAACTTGGGTACGTCGTTGACGTACACAGAGAAAAGCAGGGGGCCCAAGACGCTTCCCTGAGGGACACCAGCAGTAATAGCCCTTTCCGAGGAAAGGGTGTTATCAACTCTCACGCGAAAGGTTCTGTTCCGAAGAAAGCTAGCAATCAGATGAAGGTAGCAATCCGGAAGCAGAATCTCCGTGAGTTTGTAAAGTAGGCCTGGATGCCAAACACGATCGAAAGCCTTCTCGACATCAAGGAAAACGGCGACGGTCTGCTCTCGCGAGCAACCGGCCTCGGCCACGGTCTCCACGAAACGCATCAATTGATGCGTCGAGGAGTGCCCAGCACGAAAGCCGAATTGCTCGGGGACCAGAATATCGAACCGTTGAAGGTGATCCGTTAGTCGCCGCTGGACTAGTCGTTCGAAGACCTTCGAAGTGGACGACAACAGGCTGATAGGCCGGAGGTTCTCGGCGAACTTGTGGTCTTTTCCCGGCTTCGGGATCATCGTGACCGTAGCCGAACGCCATTTCTTAGGAAAATAGGCGAATCGGAAGCAGGCATTGAACAAGTCGACCAGGAAGCGAACTCCCCGGTCCGGAAGTCTCTGTAGGGCGGTGTTTGTAACACCGTCCGGTCCAGGGCTCTTCCGGGGTCGAAGCGCTAAAAGCCTGTCCGTTACCTCTTCCACCGAAGTGGGTTCAGGTTCGGATGTGATCGGGCTGCCGAGAGAAGCCTCAACTTCGGCTTCTATCTCCTCGTCGGAGTCTGGGTCCCCGGACGGGTTAGGAGCAAATTGAAGCTCCAGGTACCCGGCCAGGAACTCTGATTTCTCGTCCGGCTTGGCAAGGGGATGTCCACCAGGCCCGTTGATGGCCGGGAGTGGAGGACGGCGCCTCTTCCCGGTCATCGCGGTAGGTATCCTGTAAACGGAGGAGTCCCCCTCCGGTGCATCATCTGCCATTTTGGCGACCGTAAATTCCCAGCAGCTTCGTCGGAAGGCCTGCAAGTCACGACGTAACTTGCCGGCCGCCCGATTGAAGCTGGCCTTGTCGTCCGGATCTCTCGTCCGCTGCCACCGTCTCCGAAGTCTGTTCTTCTCTAAAGCGAGAAGACGGACTTCTTCTGGGATCCGGTGATAATCGGGCGTGAGATTAGGCTTCATCCGTGAGCACACGCCGACGGAAGAGACCACGGCTTCATCGAACAAGGCGACCGCCTCGTCGATGTGCTGAGTGGTATCAAGCGGGACCTCCTCGGGAAGCCTGCGACAAAAGGCAGGCCCGAAGCGGTCCCACTCGACCACTCGTCGCGCTGCTCTCCCAATCGTGTGACGGGTAGGTACGTGCACCTCGATGGGACAATGGTCAGAGGACAGTTCCGTTAACACTGACACCTCGATCTGGTTGACAACTCCCTTGACAACTGCAATGTCTAGTATGTCAGGTCGGGCTCCAAGTCGGAGGGGATAGTGCGTCGGTTGTCCGGGTCCGTAGGCTCGTAGATGGTGGTCGTGTAGGTACCTGCTAAGCGCCCTCCCGGATGGCGTAGTCAAGCGACTACCCCAGTCGGGGTGTTTGCAGTTCAGGTCACCTGCAAGAATTACCTTCCTATGCGCACTGAAAATTGCGGACAGGTCGGCGTCTAGAACTGGTTTGGTCGGCGGTTTGTAAGCCGAAACCAGGAGGACACCTCCGAGAACTCCGGAGAGTTCAACGGCTGTGGCCTCGATATTTTGGCGAGGAGGCAAGACCACGCGGTGATGTGCAATGCAACGTTTCACCGCTATGGCCGTACCACCCCCCGCGTTCCGCCCAGGTCTATCGTCCCTGTAAAACGCATAGTTGGGCAATCTCACGTTGTCATGTGCCCTAAGCCAGGTCTCAGAGAGGAGAAGCACGTCGGGCTTGCGACGGGCTAGGAACTCTCTAAGTTCCTCGAGTTTGGGCAGAAGGCTGTCGGCGTTCCACGCTATAATGGAAAGGTCGCGCTTAATGGAGGTAATTCTGTTAGCGTGGAGCATTACAGAAGTCCTATGGCGGCTGCAGCTTCCGCGAGGAGGAGGAACTTTTCAGTCGGGGTCGCCGTGCGAAGGCGATCCCGAATGGAGCGATACAGACGGGCCACTTCTTCGAGGTCATATTCCTCGAAGAACGATTTTACCTCGGCTAAAGCTGAGGGGGATGTGGACGACGATGAAGCAGGTGGGGCAGGGTCGCTGCGGGCGGCGGCAGCATAGCTGCGGGCTGAAGTCACCCGAGATGTGTTCCTGGGTGGGCGCTCGGTCCTTTCAGCTGCAGGACGGGGCTCTACTCTGGACTGCCGAGCAACCCCAGCGCCGGAGCGCTGCGTTGGTCTAGTTTGTGGTTTCTGGGCAGGGGGAGCGGGAGCAGCGTTTTTCTGTTTCTTCTGCTTCTTCTTCTTCCTAGTCTTGGGTCTGTAGCGAGCCGCGGGTTGGGGGGATTCTGACCTCTCTGGGACTGGCTCGACTACTTCCGGGGCAGGTTCCTCGTCCATTGGAACGGGCTGATCTAGGGTCGATGCTGGCGTAGCATGCTCTTCCCGAGCAGGTTGGGACGATGCACGTGGCTGAGCACGTGGGCGAGGTCGGGCGGGAGGTTGTGGCACAGATGAGCTGACCTTCTCCGGGAGACGGGGAAAGGCAGCACGATCCGGGACGACCGGAAGCTGCTGGCGGGCAGGAGGGTTGTTCCTGTCCGCGGTCTGCCTCAGATGCTGCTGGAAAACCCAGCATCCTCTGTAATTTGCCGAGTGAGGTTCGCCGCAATTAATACAAAAGCGGCGCCCCGCAGCCGGCAATTGACAGGCCTTGGTCGGATGCGGCTTTCCGCATCTGACGCAGACCTCTGCGTTGTGGCAGCTGTCCGAGCCGTGCCCGAACCGTTGGCAACGATGGCACTGCGGGACGAGGCCAGCTTCGCGGCTCCTTTCGACTTTTATGCGAAGCCCGCAAAAACTGGTCAGGCCCAGCAGTCTGTCCGCCTGTTCCCCCTTAAGGAGTATCACCCGGAGGAGGGGTAACTTACGCCTGGGGCCATAAGAGGTAAAGAGCCTGATACACTCTTTAATCGGGAAGCCGAGTTGGCGGAGCTCGTCCGCCACCTCGTCGGGTTCTGTTTCTTCGTCTAGGCCGCGAATAATTAGCCTGACGTGAGCCGCCTTCTCGTAGGAGAAAGTGTGGAATTGCAGTCCATTGGCCTGTAAGAACAGGTAGACGGCACGGTACTCTTCGTCCGTCGCGCAGCTAACGCGCAGACTGTCCCTTCCACGAAGAGACATCTGAACGTCCGCCGAGAGACGAACGCCGAGCCGGAGGCGTCTGGAAAAGTCAACGACGTTCTTGACGCCGTTGACGAACAGGGGCGGAGGGCGGCTTCTACGGGAGGGAGCATCTAAGTCTAGCTCCGGTTCTTCGGGGAGCGGAGTTTCCTCCGCTTTCCGCTTTTTCTTAGATACCACTACAGTAAAGGAGGACCCAGGCGTGGGCTGGGACGTAGTGCACGTCGGGGCAGGAGTACCCCCAGAGACAACAACGTTAGACGCGGCCGAGACCGATTGGCGGCCCTGAGAAGGACCACTGCACGATCCGACCGAGTCAGGGACAGGGCCGGGGCCTACAGAAGAAGCATTGGATTGGCCCTTAGCAGGACCATTCCGCTGCCCGGCCGCAACGCGACGGTCGCCCATCGCGTTTTGGCAAAGGTATTCGGGCCGAAGCCCTCCTACTGGGAGACTGAACCCGCTTAGCGCCGGTATTGGAGGCCGCACCACGATTAAGCGAAACGACCGACCGCTACCGGCAGGGACCTAACTTAGCCTACGCCAAGCTAAGCGGGCCGATGCCACCAAAAGCCGCGGGAAAAACAGTAAATTAAGCTAGGCTTACCTGAAGCGATCCCACGAAGTAATCCCAACAGGTCCGGGGTTCGCGAAAGCCACAAACACCACACAGCACTAACACTGGTCCACTGCACTGCACTTAGCCGCCTTTGGCACCGGGAGGCACACTACTCACGGTAAAACACCAGCCGACACCAGACCGCGAACGGCTACTGCCGCCAAGAGATTCGCACACGCGCACACGAAAACTGCCACGAACACAAGCCGAAGCAACCGATCTAACCGGACTAGTCGAGTCGTCTGCTGCCACGCGGCCCTAACAAGGGACGCTGAAGGCGGTCGCACGACCCACTAATGCGTGGCCGCAGCTAGCTTGGCTTCGCTCTTGTCGTTACTGGACCGGCACTGCAGGTGATCCTGTAGTTTTCTACACCTTCAGTCGTAGACGACCTTACTGCCGGCGCAAGCTAGGGCGGGAGCACCAACCGCCAACAACGTTCCAAGAAGAGTCCGCACTTGATACTGCAATCTCAGCCAGAAGAGCTCCTGAGCTTCGATGTGAAGTGGTCCACAGGCAGACGAAGAATCAAAAGCCTAGTCCAAAGCTAAGTGGTCAGAGCTGTTGGGTTGTGCGTCGTGAGACGACCCAATGGTATCCTAGTACCGAGCCTCCTATGAGGGGCTCCTGCCTAGTGGTCCTGTCCAGACGGAATATTGATTAATTAAATTTTATTGGTCGTTACAACGACATGCTCGTACTAGGTCGACTAGTACAGTATTTGTCGAGGCCGTTTCCAAGATTCACCTGGACGTATTCGGTACCTGCCAAGGCCAGCTATGAGTGGGTTTGTCTGGGTCCTCGCAGCTCGGACGTAAAATTTACGTGCAAGTCGCCTTGCGGTGTCATCCAAGGAGCGGACACCGAGTCCTCTTCTCAGGAGACGAGAAGAAAACCGATAGGGGACTTTGGCCGCTAGCCGAAGCCCTCTATCGAGAACGCTTTGCAACCTTCTTTTATGAACGGTTGCGAGGTAACCCCAGACGGGAAGAGCGTAGGTAATGATCGGCAACAGATACGCGTTGACAATCAACTTACCCAGCTTGCGGGTCATAGCCTTGTTGGCAAGTATCGGAAACAGTTGACCGAGACGAGCGGACGCTTTCTTTCGCATCGTCTCAGCGTGGGTACGCCAGGTGAGCCGACGATCAAGGTGGACACCGAGGTACTTAACTTCCCTCGACCAGGGCAGGTACGTTCTACCGAGTCTCACTCGGCCTCGTGGTTCTTTCCGGCGCTTTGTGAATAGCACCGCGGAGCTCTTGGTTTCGTTGACGGCAACTTTCCAGCTTTCCGTCCACGTCGAATACGCATCGAGTGCGCGCTGAAGTCGTGGGATAGCAAAGTCTGCGTTCCGATCGGCGGTATAGACCGCCGTGTCGTCGGCAAACAAAGCCATCTGGACTCCAGGCTCTCTGGGTGCGTCGTTGACATACACGGAGAACAGGAGAGGCCCTAGCACGCTACCTTGAGGTACCCCGGCTGTGATACGTCTCTCGGAAGAGACGTGGTCGTCTATTCGCACGCAGAAAGTCCTCTCCGTCAGAAAGCTAGCAATCAAGCGAAGGTAGCAATCTGGGAGCTGGATTTCCCGGAGCTTGAACAAGAGCCCGTCGTGCCAGACACTATCAAAGGCCTTTTCCACATCTAGGAAACAGGCGACAGTCTGCTCTTTCCGACACCCGGCGTCCGTGATGTATTCCACCAGTCTCATCAGTTGATGAGTGGTGGAATGCCCCACACGGAAGCCGAACTGTTCGGGGACCAGTACATCGAAATTTCGTAGATGATCTAGTACTCTCCGTTGTACGAGACGTTCGAGGACCTTTGACGTGGCTGACAGTAGACTAATTGGCCGGAGGTTGCCGGGACGGGAAGCGTCCTTTCCCTGCTTCGGGATCACTATAACCGTCGCCTTACGCCATTTCTGGGGAAAATAGGCCAGTCTAAGACACGCGTTGAACAGCGCGACCAAGAAAAGTACTCCTCGCTCCGGGAGTCGAGTAAGAGCGGCGTTCGAGACGCCGTCCGGGCCAGGAGCTTTTCTTGGCACGAGTTCAACGAGCCGATCTGTGACCTCTTCCCTAGTAATGGGTTCGGGCTCCGTAGTGATCGGAAGAGACAGAAAGTCTTCCACTTCGTTCTCGACTTCTTCGTCGAAGTCCCAGTCCATGGGCGGGTTAGGTGCGAACTGTCGCTCAAAACACGCGCCCAAGTACTCGGCCTTCGCCTCCGGGCGAGCCAGGATTTGACCGAAAGGTCCAGCAATGGCCGGGATGCGAGGCCGGCGCCTCTTCCCTACCAACGCCGAAGGTATCCGGTAAGGGCTACTTTCGTCCGATCCGTCCCCTGCCTGGGCCACGGCGAGTTCCCAACAGCGTCTCCGGTAGGCTTGCATTTCACGACGTAAAATGCCGGTCGCCCGGTTGTACGCTGCCTTGTCGGCCGGATCACGGGTCCGCTGCCAGCGTCTCCGGAGGCGATTTCTCTCGCAAGCGAGAGCACTCGTCTCCTCTGGGATCCGCTGCCAGTGGGGCGTGACGCCAGGCTTCATTCTGGAAGACGCGTCGATCGCAGATACGACTGCCTCGTCAAACGCGCCCACTGCCTCGTCGACTTGGCGGAAGGTTTCGAGTGGTCCCGCGTCTGGCAATCGGCGACTTAACGCCGGGCCATAGCGATCCCATTCTACCACCTTCCTGACATCTCTGCGTACGACGTGCTGGATAGCGACGTGTATCAGGATGGGGAGATGATCGGACGATAGTTCCGTTAGCGCGGACACATGGACCGGACAGTAAATTCCTTGAATCACCGCTATGTCCAAGACATCGGGAGCCGCGTTGCGTTGTGAGGGGTAGAACGTAGGTGGGGTAGGCCCAATCACTTGTATCCTGCGAGAATCGGCAAACCTGCGTAAACGTTTCCCGTTTGGGGCAGTCAAGCGACTGTTCCAATCGCGATGTTTACAGTTCAGATCGCCGGCCATGATGACCCTCCTGTGTGCATCGAACGCGACAGCTAGATCGGGGTGAAGGAACTCTTTTTGCGGCGGTTTATACGCCGCTACCATCTGTACACCGCCTAGAGTGTTTAACAACTCCACAGCGGTGCCTTCGAGGTGAGTCATTGCAGGCAAGACGACTCGGTGATGCTCGAGAGTGAGCCTCACCGCGACGGCAGTACCGCCACCAGCAGTGCCCGGTCTGTCGTTTCGATAGCACACATAGTTGGCCAGTCGTAACCGACTCGCAGGAGTCAAGTGGGTCTCATTGAGAAGCACTACATCGGGTTTGAGTCGGGCCAGTAATTCTTGGAGTTCCTGGATCTTGTTGGACAACCCGTTGGCGTTCCAGGAAAGAATCGAGAGATCTCGTTTGAGGACCCGACTCATAGAAGACCTACACAAGTGGCGGCTTCCACCAAGAGCATGAATCTCTCAGTTATGTCAGCAGTCTCTAAGCGGGAGCGGATGGACCTGAAGGTCTGGGCGACTTTGCTGAGATCGAACTCAGCAAGGAAGTCTTTGACGACCTGGTAGTCGTCAGGAACGGTTCTTGAGGCAGATTGCCCGGAGACTGCGTGCGCATAAGAGCGCCGAGGCTTATCAATCGGGGGATTGGTGGAAGCCAGGGGTTTCTTGGGGCCAGGTGTAGCACCTCGAGCGGAGGTGCTAGGAAGAGGGACAGATGCGATTGCGTCGGACTTCGCGCGCTGTGCAGGCTGTCTGGACTGTGCGGCCGGGTTGGCAGGAGCCCGGGATCTAGCGCCACGGGGCTTTCTATGCCGCTTCTTTTTGCCTGCGTTGGGAAACCGCGGGGGCGGGAGGTCAGGCGAGGCTGCTTCTAAAGCAGGGGCAGGATTCTCCGTTGCTGGGGGGGATTGAGAAGGCTCAGGCTCCACAACCGAGATGTTTTCTGTTGGCTGGGTGGTCTCACTTTAAGATGCCACGAGGTTACGGCGCTTTTTCGCCATAGGCGGGACAGGGGCCTGTGAAGGAGCCTGAGTTGGGGTTGCCTGTGCTGCAGGTGTTTGCTTCGGGCCTTTTGAGCGTTTTTGTTGCCTGGTAGTGACTGGGGCGGAAGACACGGCAGCCGTAGCAGGAGGCGCAGGGCCTGGCTGCTCGGTTGCAGGTCTTGAACCAGCTACCGGATGCCTCGGTGGTGGCAGGCGCCCTTTTGGCTTTCGCCGCTCGAGCTCCCGCTGAAACACCGGACATGCCCGGTAGTTGGCGGGGTGACTCCCGCCGCAGTTGATGCATCTTTTGAATGCAGGTGCATCGCAAAGTTTGGAGGCGTGAGGGAGAGAACATCTCACGCACGCCGGAGCGTTTGAGCAAGAGTCTGAGTGGTGCCCGAAGCGTTGGCACCTGTGACACTGAGGCAGAGCCCCGGGAGCGCGGCTTCTTTCCACTTTTACGCGGAAACCAAAAAGCCGCGTAAGTGAGAGTAGGCTAGTGCCTGCCTCGCTATTCTCCGCCAGGATGCGGACCAGAGGAATTGGACGCCTTGGTCCGGCAGGAGTAAACACCCGATGGACCGCGCGAACAGGATAGCCCAGCTCGCGCAGCTCATCGAGTATCTCCTCCAGAGGAGATTCCACGTCCAAGCCTCTGAGGACGAGCGACAGAGGCTTCACGTGTTTAGGCGAGAAGGTATGGTACTGGAATTGCTGGGATTCCACGTACGCCACGACACTGCGGTACACGTCCATTCCGCGGACAACGATCTTGACTGTATCGCCCCCAAGGAGCTTCAGGTCAACGTTGGCCGGGGAAAGTCCGGGAGCCACTATCAATCGCCGGTAAAAACCGGTGACATTGTTCACGCCATGAACGTAAACGGGCGGGATGCGAACAGCGGCCGACGGTGCTTGGGCACCGCCGGACGCAGTCGGCCCCGGGCCGGATTCGCCATCGGCGGGGACAACTTCCATGGCGGACGCCGAGGAAGAGGTTGAGGACGATCGGTTCCGCCTCGGTTTCTTAACCGGGCGCCCCCGTGGCCCAACCGCCACGAAAGCGTCGGTCTCGTCACCGGGCAGCGGAACCGACCGGGGATCGACTTGGTCCGCCTCCATCAGCGGAGAACACGGCGAGTCGCTCGTGTGGGGCGGGGCAGTGGCGAGCGACTGCGTGCTCGATGACGCGCCCGAAGCGGGCATTTCCGCCATCGAGCGGGAGGTTCGCCGACCAGAGGCAGCCAGGCTGCCTCCGGCGGTAACCAGGGACCTAGGGTCCGGCCCGAGCCGGATCGCTTGCGGGGATTCTGGAACGCTCAGGCTTGCTACGAGCTGGGCAAATGACCGGCTTCGTTAGATACCTCCCCGTACCAAGAGAGGTGTCCACCGGCCTCTTTACCTAGGCGATATCCAAGCTCGCTTACCACTGGTGGGGGCTCGCAAGGATCGTCCTAGGCAGCGCTACCTAAGAGCCTGAGCGTCAGCGGGCTAGATGCGCTGCGCAACTTACAACAGCTCTGGCAGGCTATAAGCTTCCTCTTCGATGGTGGTCCTGAAAAGGGTCACTTGGCTGGTGGCCCTTAGAAGGTCCGACGCACTCAGCTGTGCTTGTGCTGGCTACTCAATTCACCAGCCAGCTGAGTTGTGGTCTTCTGTCTTCTTGTTGACAAAGGCAGCAAGCGGGCCAAGATGTTGGCTGTCCAGCGGCGAAGCAGCAGGCAGCAGGGCAGTGGCTGATAGCAGCGAAAACTCCAGCTGGAGAGAGCAGTCCAGAAGAGATCCGTTCAGTTCCCGATGACAACAACAACCTCGAAGTGGTCAGAGCTGTTGGGTTGTGCGTCGTGAGACGACCCAATGGTATCCTAGTACCGAGCCTCCTATGAGGGGCTCCTGCCTAGTGGTCCTGTCCAGACGGAATATTGATTAATTAAATTTTATTGGTCGTTACAACGACATGCTCGTACTAGGTCGACTAGTACAGTATTTGTCGAGGCCGTTTCCAAGATTCACCTGGACGTATTCGGTACCTGCCAAGGCCAGCTATGAGTGGGTTTGTCTGGGTCCTCGCAGCTCGGACGTAAAATTTACGTGCAAGTCGCCTTGCGGTGTCATCCAAGGAGCGGACACCGAGTCCTCTTCTCAGGAGACGAGAAGAAAACCGATAGGGGACTTTGGCCGCTAGCCGAAGCCCTCTATCGAGAACGCTTTGCAACCTTCTTTTATGAACGGTTGCGAGGTAACCCCAGACGGGAAGAGCGTAGGTAATGATCGGCAACAGATACGCGTTGACAATCAACTTACCCAGCTTGCGGGTCATAGCCTTGTTGGCAAGTATCGGAAACAGTTGACCGAGACGAGCGGACGCTTTCTTTCGCATCGTCTCAGCGTGGGTACGCCAGGTCAACCTCGAAGGGAGCAGAAGTGAGAATATATATTGTGACAGCAGCGGTATGCGAACATCTGCTCTCCGGTACCAGCGGTGGACACAGCGAGCCAATCCGGCATCAGCAGCCGCCGAGACGTGACCAACTACGTGTTCGGAGCTAGCCAATCAGCGATCCCGGTTAGTTAATAAAACCCGGGCCGGCAGAAAATTTTGCGCACGAGAACACTTCTGCTCCAGACTTCAGACGGACAGGACTGCTCCTTGGACTACTACTCTGGACGTTTCTTCAGCTTCTGGCTGCATCCGCCCACCTCGCAGGACGAGGAATATCGCTGCTCTCTTCGTGGGACAGGACTCACGTGCCAGCTGTTTCCAGTGAATTGAGTAGCTGGTAGAAGCAACAGCTGGCCGAAGTTGCCCTGCTAAGGACCACCTGCGCCGGAAAAACATCTTGCCGGACAGGAAAGAAGAGGATTGCTCTGGGCTCACCTGGTGAGTGCCGTATCAGTGTGTAATTCCTAACTTGCTCACGACTGTTAGGTAGCGCTGCCCCGGACGATCCTTGCAAGCCCCCACCAGTGGTAAGCGAGCTAGGATATCGCCGGGGTAAAGGGGCCAGTGGACACCAGTCTTGGTAAGGACTGGTATTCAACGAAGCTGGTCTTTAGCCCAGCTCCTCCCGCATCGTCGTGAGCAAGGAAGACGCGCGGGTAACCCGGCTTCGGCCGGACCCGAGATCCCTGGCGTCTGGCAGTGACTGCCTAGCAGTCTCTGCCCGGCAGCCGTCGCACCTGGCCAGCATGCCTTCCACAGGCAACGGCCCAAGTGCCGAGTCGCTCGGCCCCGCCTTGCTGCCCCATCTGGGCGACTCGCCTGATTCGCCTCGGGCGATGGAGACGGATGATCCTCTCCCTAACCCGCTTCCTCCTCTTCCGGCTGACGAGTCGGGCGAGTTCGCGACCGTTGGTCGGCGTAATCGCCCGGCTAAGAAGCCCAAGAGGACCCATCCAACCGCTTCCTCTAGTACCTCGGCCATGGACATCGGACCTTCTCAGGGCCCGCAGGCCGCGGTTCCGACTGCTTCGACAGCAGCTCCGGCTGCTGCCGCTGTTGGTCGTGCGCCGCCCCTGTATGTCCATAGCGTATCCAATGTCGCCGCCTTATACAGACGGCTGATCGCGGCCCACGGCCTGTCGGCCGACAAGCTTGACCTGAAGCTGCTTGGCGGTGATACGGTCAGGATTGTCGTCCGCCAGCTCGAGGACCATCGCTTGGTCGGGGCCTTCCTCCAAGCACACAACCTCCAATATCACACCTTCACTCCTAAGCGAGTCAAGCCCTTGTCTGTAATTTTGCGAGGGCTTGACGCGCACACTGATCCTCAGGAGATCCTCTTGGAACTCCGCGACCTCGGGTACCCGGTGCAGGCAATTTTCCGCCTGTTCACTCACTCAGAAACCCGAGTACCTCTCCCGCTCGTCCGTCTCCAGCTCGAGAAGGGCGAGGCTGCTGACAAAATTTTCCACCTGACCCGGCTGTTTGGCTTCCGCGTCCGGGTGGAAACCAGTCGACCCCAGGGCAAGCTTGCGCAGTGCCACCGGTGCCAGAGGTTCGGCCATCACACCGACGTCTGCCGCAATGCCCCGGCCTGTCTACGATGTTCTCTGGGACATTCAACACAGGCCTGCACTCTTTGGAAGAGGTCTCAGATCGGCTCGCTGAACTTCAGCCAAGAAAGGCTCCAGGCCCGGACGGTGTTACCAACACCGCTCTACGACTTCTTCCCGAGCCTGGAGTTCAATTCTTGACTGATTTGTTCAACGCGTGTCTTAGACTGGCCTACTTTCCCAAGAAATGGAGAAAGGCGACGGTTATCGTGATCCCGAAGCAGGGAAAGGATACCACCCGCTCGGAAAACCTCCGGCCTATCAGCCTACTTTCCGCTACGTCCAAGGTTTTTGAGCGCCTCGTACAGCGTCGTGTACGAGAACATCTAACCAACTTTGACGTGCTGGTCCCCGAACAGTTCGGCTTTCGTGTGGGGCATTCGACCACTCATCAACTGATGAGACTGGTGGAAAGCATCACGGAAGCCGGGTGTCGGAGAGAACGGACCGTTGGCTGTTTCTTAGATGTTGAGAAAGCCTTCGACAGCGTATGGCATGATGGCCTGTTATTCAAACTTAGGGAAGTCCAGCTCCCGGACTGCTACCTCCATCTGGTTGCTAGCTTTCTGACGGAGAGGACCTTCTGCGTGAGAGTTGGCGATTCTGTCTCTTCCGAGAGACGAATCACAGCCGGCGTCCCTCAAGGTAGTGTTCTAGGCCCCCTTCTGTTCTCGATCTACGTCAACGACGTGCCGAGACAGCCTGGAGTCCAGATGGCCCTCTTCGCTGACGACACGGCCGTATTTACGGCCGATCGTCATGAGGAAAGGGCCGTCCTACGACTGCAGTGGCAGCTCGACACGCTCGTGGACTGGACTGAGAATTGGAGAGTGCAACTCAACGCTACCAAGAGTGTAGCCGTCGAATTCTCCAAGCGACGGAAGAACCCCGTTAGGCAACTACGTATCGGCAGAACGTACTTGCGCTGGTCCAACGAGGTCAAGTACCTCGGCTTACACCTTGACCGTCGGCTCACCTGGCGTACCCACGCACAGACAGTTCTTAAGCGAGCATCCACTCGCCTGTGCGCACTGTTTCCACTCCTGATCAGCTCGGCCATGACCAGGAAATTGGGTAGGATGATCGTCGGCGCGTATCTGCTGCCGGTCATTACCTACGCCTGCCCGGTCTGAGGTTACCTCGCCGCAATGCATAAAAAGAAGTTGCAGAGCGTCCTCGACAGGGGGCTTCGGCTAGCGGCCAAAGTCCCCCGTCGCTTCTCATCTCGCCTTCTAAGGAGAGGACTTGGCGTCCGCTCCTTAGACGACACTTTCAGGCGGCTTGCACGCAAATTTTATGCACGTGCGGCGAGGTTCCCAGGCAATCCTCTAGTGACTGGGCTGGGAAGGTACCGTATACGCCCAGGTGATTCGTGGAAACGCCCTCGGTGTATACTGCGCTAGCGTAGGCTAGCACAACAGCCGAGAATCGGCCTGCTATAGAGCACGCGCCCTACTTGGGCAGGGCCACGAGGCAGGAGCTCCAGAAGGTAGCTCGGAACTCAGTTACCGTGCGGTTCGTCTCTGCGACGCACAACCGCAAAGCCCAGAGAAATTTTGCGCACTCTTCATCGCCACGCCATCGGACGCACTTCAGCTCCTCTCCTCTCTCGGACGACATCGAGGCGGAGTTAGCCGGAAGGAACAGCCGAAGAATAGAACCACCGCCGTTCTTGCGTCTTCGCACTCCCGTTCCGCGCCAGCGATGGATTTCGCTGGGCCGGCAGCCGACTCTACAACCGGTGCCGAAAGAAGAGGAGGACTGCAGTACGCCACGATCAGCGGGCGCAGCCGCCGAACACCTCAGCGCGGCACGACCAACATCGTCTTTCTCGCCACAAGGTCCTTTTTAGGGCCACCAAAAACGATAGTGTGTACGATTGGCGCCATTTGTCATGCGGCAAGCCTTTTGTCCGGTGACAAGTGGCGCCCAACGTGGGGCAGCGATCATCTTGCGGATGCAAGATCCAGCCACGCCAGCGAGCTACCAGCCGGCACACCAATCAACAGGGCGCCCAACAGACACCTCCACAGCATCTGGAGAAGAGCAGTAGGCTGGCTACCGGAGAGCATTCAAGACCCGGTGGAGTTGTGACAGCAGCGGTATGCGAACATCTGCTCTCCGGTACCAACGGTGGACACAGCGAGCCAATCCGGCATCAGCAGCCGCCGAGACGTGACCAACTACGTTTTCGGAGCTAGCCAATCAGCGATCCCGGTTAGTTAATAAAACCCGGGCCGGCAGAAAATTTTGCGCAGAAAAAACTCCGAGACCTCGGGTACCCAGTGCAGGCAATTTTCCGCCTGTTCACGCACTCAGAAGAAACCCGAGTACCTCTCCCGCTCGTCCGTCTCCAGCTCGAGAAGGGCGAGGCAGCTGACAAAATTTTCCAACTGACGCGGCTGTTTGGCTTCCGCGTCAGGGTGGAAACCAGTCGTCCCCAGGGCAAGCTCGCGCAATGCCACCGGTGCCAGAGGTTCGGCCATCATACCGACGTCTGCCGCAATGCCCCGGCCTGTCTACGTTGTTCTCTGGGACATTCAACCCAGGCCTGCACTGTGGCAGACAAGACCAAATTCCGCCGTATTAATTGTGGCCAAGGCCACGCAGCGAGTAACGTAAACTGCCCGGTCTATAAGGCGGAGCTCCTGCGGAAGCAAAGGCCGCAGGGGCCCCTCCCGAAGCCAAGGCAGCCAGCTATGTAGCCCCAACCCCAGAGACAGCCTAAAACTCAGGCAAGGCCTCAACCTCAGGCACAACCGGCACGGCGCGCGCCCTCTCCGGCTCCACCTCCAGCCCCTGCAAAGGCAAATAAACGTACCGCGTCTCCTTCCGAAGCGGAGACACGCCCAGTAGCCGTCATCTCGGTTTTGGAGCCGGAGAATGAACCCTCCACCTCCGCGGAACCTCCTACTCCCGCCTCTGTACCAGAGGCAGCCTCGCCACCCTTGCCACCTCCGCGATTTCCGCGAGCAGGCATCACAAAACCCAGGAACAAAGGGGTAACCACACCGGATGCTCGGCCCCGAGCTCCTGCCTGCCCACAGCCCAAGAAAAGTCCTGCTTCCCGGTATAAGTCCGACGAAGCGCAACAGCGTACTTTTCCTGCCGCTGATTCAAAACCGTCTGGCCCTGGTCCTGTGGCTTCCACCACGACCCGATCTGCCGTTAAACCTGGTCGCTCTTACGCGGCCTCAGTTTCCAGGCAAACCGCCCAGTCCGTCATTTCCGATGACGCACAGTTCGTCCGCGGCTTTCTGTCTAGCTACGACCTCAAGAATGTCGCATCTACCTTCATGTCCATCCGAGACCGCCTGGAAACTGCTGACCCAACTGAGAGATTCATGCTCTTGGTGGAAGCCTGCGAAGTCATAGGTCTTCTATGAACCGAGCCCTTAGACGCGATCTCTCGCTCGTAGCCTGGAATGCTAACAACATCGGTTCCAAGCATTCCGACCTTCTTGAATTCCTGGCTCGGTTCAAACCCGACGTACTTCTCCTCGGGGAAACCCACCTGACCCCGGCGAACCGGTTTCGATTACCAAATTACGTGGTCTATCGGGATGACCGAGTTGGCCGACGAGGAGGCGGCACGGCGATCGCGGTGAGGACCTCCATAGGTCATCATCGTGTCGCTTTGCCGCAGCTTACCAACCTAGAGGCCACCGCCATTGAGGTCCACGGAGCTCTTAGCGGCGTCCTCGTGGTTTCAGCTTACAAGCCCCCACAAGTTGAACTCCTTGTCGGCGACCTGGACGTCATTTTCGATTCCCATCGAAGGGTAATTTTGGCCGGCGATCTGAATTGCAAGCATCGCGTTTGGAATAGTCGCCTGACTACTCCGAACGGGAGGCGCTTGCTCAGTTTTGTTGAATCGCGCCGGGCGATGGTGTTTGGTCCAGCGCAACCCACGTTCTTTCCGTCAAGGCCTAACGCGGCTCCCGATGTTCTGGATATCGCGGTGACCCAAGGAGTTGTCTGTCCGGTCGAGGTATTCTCACTTACGGAGCTGACATCCGACCACAACCCTATCTTGGTCCACGTCGCTACCCAGCACGCCTATGCACGTTCTGACAAGAAGAAGGTTATCGATTGGGATCGCTACGGCCCGGCCTTGTGCCGTAGATTGCCGCCAGCGGCCCCACTCGATTCCGTTCGCCTCCTAGACGAAGCAGTTGCGGGAATCGAAGAGGCAATCATCTCGGCTATAGGCGTGTCTTCACGTACGCGAGCTGGCTTCACGCCTGACTACCAACGCATCCCTGAGGAAGTCTCTCTTCTCGCTCGCGAGAGGAATTACTTCCGGAAACGTTGGCAGAGGACCCGTGATCCGGCCGATAAGGCAGCATACAATCGGCTCACCGGACGACTGCGTGGCAGTCTGAAGGCGTTCCGACGTAGCTGTTGGGAACTCGACGTGGCCCGAACGGGGGATGCGGACCCGCAATCTCACCCGTACAGAATACCTACCGCACTGACGGGACGGAGGCGCCGACCTCCACTTCCCGCCATTGTTGGACCGTTCGGTCGACTCCTGGGTCGCCCGGAGGAGAAGGCCGAGTACTTGGGCTTGTGTTTTGAGCGTCAGTTCGCTCCCAACCCGCCCATGGACTGGGACTTCGACGAACAAGTCGAGATGGCTGTGGAAGACTTTCTGTCTCTTCCGATCACGGCGGAGCCCGAACCCATCTCTTTGGAAGAGGTCTCAGATCGGCTCGCTGAACTTCAGCCAAGAAAGGCTCCAGGCCCGGACGGTGTTACCAACACCGCTCTACGACTTCTTCCCGAGCCTGGAGTTCAATTCTTGACTGATTTGTTCAACGCGTGTCTTAGACTGGCCTACTTTCCCAAGAAATGGAGAAAGGCGACGGTTATCGTGATCCCGAAGCAGGGAAAGGATACCACCCGCTCGGAAAACCTCCGGCCTATCAGCCTACTTTCCGCTACGTCCAAGGTTTTTGAGCGCCTCGTACAGCGTCGTGTACGAGAACATCTAACCAACTTTGACGTGCTGGTCCCCGAACAGTTCGGCTTTCGTGTGGGGCATTCGACCACTCATCAACTGATGAGACTGGTGGAAAGCATCACGGAAGCCGGGTGTCGGAGAGAACGGACCGTTGGCTGTTTCTTAGATGTTGAGAAAGCCTTCGACAGCGTATGGCATGATGGCCTGTTATTCAAACTTAGGGAAGTCCAGCTCCCGGACTGCTACCTCCATCTGGTTGCTAGCTTTCTGACGGAGAGGACCTTCTGCCTGAGAGTTGGCGATTCTGTCTCTTCCGAGAGACGAATCACAGCCGGCGTCCCTCAAGGTAGTGTTCTAGGCCCCCTTCTGTTCTCGATCTACGTCAACGACGTGCCGAGACAGCCTGGAGTCCAGATGGCCCTCTTCGCTGACGACACGGCCGTATTTACGGCCGATCGTCATGAGGAAAGGGCCGTCCTACGACTGCAGCGCCAGCTCGACACGCTCGTGGACTGGACTGATAACTGGAGAGTGCTCCTCAACCCTACCAAGAGCGTAGCCGTCGAATTCTCTAAGCGACGGAAGAACCCCGTTAGGCAACTACGTATCGGCAGAACGTACTTGCGCTGGTCCAACGAGGTCAAGTACCTCGGCTTACACCTTGACCGTCGGCTCACCTGGCGTACCCACGCACAGACAGTTCTTAAGCGAGCATCCACTCGCCTGTGCGCACTGTTTCCACTCCTGATCAGCTCAGCCATGACCAGGAAATTGGGTAGGATGATCGTCGGCGCGTATCTGCTGCCGGTCATTACCTACGCCTGCCCGGTCTGGGGTTACCTCGCCGCAATGCATAAAAAGAAGTTGCAGAGCGTCCTCGACAGGGGGCTTCGGCTAGCGGCCAAAGTCCCCCGTCGCTTCTCATCTCGCCTTCTAAGGAGAGGACTTGGCGTCCGCTCCTTAGACGACACTTTCAGGCGGCTCGCACGCAAATTTTATGCACGTGCGGCGAGGTTCCCAGGCAATCCTCTAGTGACTGGGCTGGGAAGGTACCGTATACGTCCAGGTGATTCGTGGAAACGCCCTCGGTGTATACTGCGCTAGCGTAGGCTAGCACAACAGCCGAGAATCGGCCTGCTATAGAGCACGCGCCCTACTTGGGCAGGGCCACGAGGCAGGAGCTCCAGAAGGTAGCTCGGAACTCAGTTACCGTGCGGTTCGTCTCTGCGACGCACAACCGCAAAGTCCAGAGCGGAAAAAAAAAAAAAATTTGCGCACTCTTCATCGCCACGCCATCGGACGCACTTCAGCTCCTCTCCTCTCTCGGACGACATCGAGGCGGAGTTAGCCGGAAGGAACAGCCGAAGAATAGAACCACCGCCGTTCTTGCGTCTTCGCACTCCCGTTCCGCGCCAGCAATGGATTTCGCTGGGCCGGCAGCCGACTCTACAACCGGTGCCGAAAGAAGAGGAGGACTGCAGTACGCCACGATCAGCGGGCGCAGCCGCCGAACATCTCAGCGCGGCACGACCAACATCGTCTTTCTCGCCACAAGGTCCTTTTTAGGGCCACCAAAAACGATAGTGTGTACGATTGGCGCCATTTGTCATGCGGCAAGCCTTTTGTCCGGTGACAATATATATGTAGAAGAATATGAGGATACTTTTTTTTAACATATCAAGAAATCAGTATTTAAACACTGAAAATAAAAAAAACTTCCATTACTTAATATAAACAGTAAATGACAAGGGAGTGAATATTTGTCAGTGGACTAATTATGTGTAATTGATGCTTAATCCAGCTAGTAACTTCTTACAGTTTGAGTTACCAACCATTGTGTAAGGACTGAAAATCCTTGACTTGAACCAGAATTCACCTCCAAATGAAATAAAGGATATGTGTGGGACAATCCAGACTTGTGGCGCCCCTATACAGTGAAACCTTGATATAATGCTCTTCTGCGGACCGATCAAAAAGCCCTTTATATCGAGGGTCGCTTTATATAAAGGTCCCACGTTTAACTACAGTAGAGTGTCGATAATCCGGACCTTGTCCACAGAAAAATTCGATTCGTTGGCAGCGGCCTTGTCCACAGAAAAATTCGATTCATTGGCAGCGGTGTCAAAATCGAGATTCTAATAGATCGGGAATGTTTTGCGCAAATTTGTTCAAAATACTGAATGTCTTTGAGCCTAGCCTCTATGCAGTGTTATAGTAGACGAATGGAATGTGGAGTGGCGGGGATTTGGGTAAACGGCAATTGTCATCTGCTGTGCTTGTTCATAGTTTATTTGTGCTTGTGATTTCTTATTTGAGTTACCGAATCAAAATGACATCTGCAGGGTTTCGTAAGAGAAAACATTTTTTCTTAAGAAAACGATGCAAGGAAGTGGTTAGAAAGTGATAAAAATGACCACGGACATCAAATTTTAAATGATGAAGCAATAACTGACACTATAGCTAAGGTCGAGCCCCCAGATGATAATGAAAACGACGAAGTGAAGACATCACTGATGAGGCGTCAGCCGGACCTTCACACGCCGATGCATTCAACGCATTGGAAACTGCAATGCCCTTGGCTGGAAAAACAGCCCCAATGCTCTACTACCCAACTTCTGTTACTAAAGAGAATCAGAGACCTGGCCTCCAATAAATGCACCTCACGCCTTGTTAAAAAAAAAAAAAAAAAAAAAAAAAAAAAAAGACTTTTTTCGTAGTTTCCGATCTGTGTAATTAAGTTTCTTTTCAGAATTCGAGATTAAATATTTTTTAAATACAATATTTGTGTAAGTGTTTGGAATAAATATAGCGAAAATTATGTTTCTAACCTAATGCTGAGTTTTTGTAAGTATCCCGTCTGTCCTTATACTTTAGTAGTGATTTTTTGTACATGTTTGAAAATCCAGACAAATCGATAATCCGGACTGGGTCGAACACCAATTAGTCCGAATTATCGACGCTCTACTGTATTTAATTTGCTGGGACCATGAAAAATGAGTGTTACATCAAGGGTCATGTTTTATCACAGGGTGTTATATTGAGGTTCCACTGTATTATATCGTTAAGTTGTGACATGCTTTTTTTTATTTTTTTACAAACATCATTAGAAAGAATTGCTCTTTTCAATTGGACAATATATGCGTTTTTGTGTACAAATTATAATTTTCACCATGTTTTCTATAAATGACACTATAGTGAAATCAAAATCACAAGTTAGACAGTTTTTTAACATTTCCTTTAGACAGTCATTGAGAATTGAAATGTATTTACAGTGATGTGTACCTGTAGAGCCTTCCTCATTTACTGAGAGTCGAAAATAGTCATGCGGCAACAGTCAAAACATTATTACTTCATTATGGTAGAAAATAAGAAAATGCTTTTTACTACTGAAAAATACATTTTCATTCTCTATTGTTCAACATATTTGTTGTATTATTTTTTAAGTTTTAAATTGAAGTTTACTTCAATCGTTACTTTGGGGGAATGTGTTTTGGCCCTTTATAGTTTCCACTGATACTGACATTAACTTCAGCAAGTCAGAATCATTTTTATTTGTATACGTATATTTTAAACTCTCGGTAAATGGAATAGAGTGTATTTTGTGGCTGTATTTGTTAACACCTTATTTGTGTCTAATTTAAAAATTTTATGAGTTTTTGGTAAGCTTAATTGGTATTTTTAGAAATTGTTTATAATGCCTGATGAAACAAAGTTTTGCATCTTTCAGAATATTAGAATATTTGATTAGGAACAAGTTTAGAGAAAAAGTTATTGGAACTGATAAAAAGTAAGTTACACATTTTTTAAAAATCTTCGCAAGAAGCTATAAACCAGCCCAGCACTTTAGGGTGTTCCTATACGACCCTGCAATTATATATATTATTTACATTAGTTAAGAATTGTTTGTTTTTAAGGACTCTATAGAGTTGTACTCAGCACTGAGAATATTTTTAGTTGGTGTTATGGGATACCTAGGATGTTGTTGACACTTGACATCCTTGTTTCTGATAAACGGAGAATTTTTTATGATCCGTTTTCTATGTATGTGTGTAAATAGATGCGACATAGGCTCCAGATTTGCTGAGCACATCCAGATAATGCAGTCAAGAGTCACTAACCATTTGTCCTCTAAGCTGACTTGCCAAGGTCAGTTGTGCCATGTGCATGTAGTTTATACTTTGTTGTACATTATGAGAGGTTATTTACCAATTTTCGAGTTAGTGTGAGCGTGTAACTTCAAGCTAATTTGCTTATTAATTTTTATAGTTATTATCGTTAAGGTTTATTCGTTTAACGTCATTTTACAACCATAAAAAATAAGTTTTTTTTATAGTTAAGAGAAACTCCTTAGCTTCTGATATAAATGTATCGATTTCATATAATGCAGGTAATGGAACATTTTTCTTTGATTTGAGAAAATGATCATTATCAGCATGGCATGCATAATTAATACAGAAAAGACAATCAGTTGATAACGGGTTTGACTGTTTTAGAATTTAATTCAGTTTTATAGGAATAATACTCCCAGCGCGTAACAAAAAAGTATTAAATTTCGATGATTTATTTTATTTCAAAGACAGTATTTTCTTTGGTTTAGGCGTGTGATGATGTTTAAGTAAAACCGTTTTGATTCTAAATTTTGAAATAAGTTGTGGAGCAAACCAAGAGACCTTCTTTGCAGTGTCATCACAGATAACACAATTTTTGTTTATTCCAGCTACATGAAACGTAACAATTAAGTCCGCGTTCAGACGAAACCAGTTTTATTCTTATTTGTGTTTGTAAACATAATAAACAAACACATTTATGTATGTACATATTTTGGGGATTTGTTTGTTTACGTTGGCTCACCTGTTTGAAATACCAATGCAGAAATGTTTTGAATTTGACATAAGCCGACAGTTAGATGCGTCTCGGGCCGCATTATATATTCGTATTCTGTGGTCTCGGGTACGTTGCCGGTTCCGTGTAGTGTAAAATGAAACGGCATTTTAGTGCACTGAACAAAGTGATAAACTTGTTTATACCTCACTGTCGTACTATCGCTACGGTAAGCAATAAAAGCGACATCAAAGTTCGATCCTTCGATTCCATACCGGGTCCGAAGTCATTGCCTATAATCGGAACGCTATGGAAATATTTACCACTGATAGGTAAGTGTATTTTCGTATTTCCTATCATACTTCAACAGATAAATCTGTTGTTTTCATAAGAAGAGGAGGAGTCAAAGGTGGTTTTGTTTTTGTGTACGCTAAAGGAACTGTAAATTTTGATTGCGGGGGTTCAAGGTCAGTGTTTCTGTAAAACAGGCGGAGCATCATATCGTATTTGAAATATAAATGATTTAATATTAATTACATTATTTCAGTATCAATTATTTAAATTAACGGTTCCTTTAAATTACCAGGTCAGCATTCGCTTTCACATTTGGGGCGTCGTGTATTCAATTCCGTATTGGAGTGGATCGTATATCACGACGTTCTATCGGAGCCTGAGCCCGCTTAATTATAATCAGTTGATGAAGTTAATGCCCTATCGATGAAATACAATTAGAGACATAAGTAAACTCGGCTTGCCAATAATATCCTTAGTTCGTAAGTAGTCTGTGAAAGTATTTTTAGAGTTATCGGCAGTAGACGATCATCGGTATTAGAACATTATTAAGTGATGTATGACTTTTGTTTTATTTTTATTTATTTCATTTTTAGTTTTAACGAAATCGTTTTGTTTACGCCCCGAATGTTGTAATTCATTATTTTTGTGTGTAAACGTATAACCGCTCACTTTACGTGAACGAAAAGTTGTTTGTAATTGGCGTTTCACCATGGTGGAAATCCGGAATGTGACTTGTAATAGAGCAAGAACTGACGGTAAAAATTCCAGCCAATAAGTAAACAGAAGAAAATGTTTTGAAAATGGTAGTTCACACAGCGAGAATGGAAAAAAATCATTTTGTGCCTGGGCGGAAGTTGTTCAATAATTTTTTCTACCTCACACCCGCAAAATTTTTTGAACAGCAATTCAGCCAATAAAGTAACAACTTAAAATTACTGCGAAAACTTAGTGTTTATATAGTTGAGTAAAAAAATATTTTTGTGCCTCATTAAATCTTGTTGGAATGTTTTGGCACAATTGTTTTTTTATTTGTTTTTTGAGCTGTTACTATACCCATCGGGTAACAGCTTCAAATCATGATTAAATTCAAGTTTATACTTTCTTTTAATGAAATATGCATTTGTGCCACGTCTAAGCCTGTCAGAAGTACCTGGCATAAAGCTTTGTATTCCTAAAAATAACATGGAATTCCCATCCGCATAGGTTCTCCTCGCAGGTATATTTCCAGCTGGTAATTTTAGAAAACTATTGTTGTTCGTCCAATTAGTGATTACGAATGCTATGCTATGCCATTGTACTGTATTTCTGAATACTCTATTTTTCAATATACCACTAAAATAAGATAGAGAGTGACGCAATAACATGCAATTTCTAGTATCATATATTACATGAGTATTTGGGAATAAAATGGTAAACACTATGGGAATGGGAATAATTATCACTATTTACAAAAAGTAATAATGATTTATTACAGCAGTTTACAAAACATACATATATAATATAATTAAATTGGTCTTTAACGCACTTATAATTAAATGAATTGAACTATACAGAAAATTGTAATATTATTAATTTAGTTCATTTTTTTCATGCGTTAAGTACTACTTTTTTAATTTTTACCCAACATCATTATAATCATCACTATCATTATCAACTTCATTAAATTCTATATCTTCGTCTGTCTCTACCAGGACAATGTCTTCAACTAAAAGAGGTGTGGGCTCACTTTCGAACCAAAGTGGTTCGATTTTGTCGTCATCGACAATCCAACCGCATTGTTCTGGTAACAGTTTGACGCAATTTACTTCTGTAGCATTTTGGCACATTGACGTTACATAAATTGTACGTAAGATCTTTTGTTTCAGTGATCTCCAGCATGGAGGAATTAGGGTTGAATCAAAGCTTTTCACTTTTTTTACAAAATATTCCGCGACCGACGTTGATGAAAACCGACTTTGAAAAATTAACAATGTGGCATCGTTTACGCTCTTACAATAATATGCCGTAAAATTTGGATGTAAATTCTTGTAATATTTCCATGTTCTTCATATTATCAATTTGTTCAATTTTGTTTAAACAAGCAAATACATGTTGAACCTGCAGATTTTTTTCTAATTCTTTAAATGGCTTTACCTTTCCTTTCCTATAAAAACTAGCGGTGTAATCACACCCTATGTATGCGTGAAAACCGGGCAAAGCACGACACAAAAGATTACCGAGTGTTTCAGCTAATTTTGTACAATTTATAAAATTTATTACGTTAGGCTTTGATCCTATCGTGCTTAAATATATTTCTAATGTCGGTAATTTATGTATATTTCCAAGTACAATAACAAGGATGTCGGTGTCAGACGCTTTAATCATGACCTTTTTATTATTTTCCAGTTTACTCAAATGATAAATGATTCGGGTATCAGCTTCTTCATGGTGACAATCGTAATTTTGTTCAACTGTTTTACTTCCATATTCCTTAAGGAAATGGAAGTATGGTTATGGCAAAAAAAATCGTGTTCGAGATTATTGCAGATTCTGATTGTACTACACTCAAAACATGAAAAAAGTCGTTTTCCGAAAAGTGTCTGTGTGTGTGTCTGTCTGTGTGTCTGTGTGTAGATTTTTTTTCTATGGCAAACGATAACTGCCGCAAATTCAAACAGAATCAAATAATTTTTTGCATACAGCCCTGATTTGTAGAGTACTCACGACCTATTGTTTTTGGTGAAGATCGGTTGAGGGAAAGGGGTAGTTTACCTGCAACGGTTTTTTATTATCAAGGGAAATTTTTTTTTTTGGCAAACGATAACAGCCGCAAATTCAAACAGAATTAAATAATGTTTTGCATACCTCCCTGAATTGTAGAGGTCTCAAGGACTTTCGATTTTGGTGAAGATCGGTTAAGGGGAAGGGGTAGTTTACCAGCAACGTTTTACGTTTTAACAACAGTAAAGTACAGTACTTGAAAATTCATTTAAACTTTTTGAAACAATGGTAATTGTTAAAAATAAAATAATTTTGTTGCCAGGCAATAAAATTATAATTTTTTCATTTTAATGTAAATTATGTATGAGTTAATATCTTTATATATATAATTCTTCTGTACGTGTGTATGTCACTGAACTCCTCCATGTATAAAATAATATTACGTTCGTGGCAGGTAAGCATATCTCAGTTATGTAATGTTTACGTTTCCATTTTATTATTATGCCTACAGCAATAAAAAGGCAGGTAAGACACACACACACACACACACACACACACACACACACACACACACACACACACACACACAATTCACGTTATTTCTGGCCTCACTCATGTTTATTTTCTTACATTTGCACGCTTTTTAAATGGAAAGTGCCGAAACCCACACCAATATAACGCGTGCAAGCCGAAAAAATGGACATCAATTTGCTTCCTGTGGATCGCTGGGCAATGTAACTGCACGTGTTTACAGAGGAACGATTCATAGACAGACTTTTCGTCTTTAGGGAATGAACCCTCTGCAAGATGCTGAGGGTCCATGAGTGACTTCGGAGCGCTCCTTCTTTTTCGCGTGTTTGTTCTGTGAAACGTACACTGTAGATTCGCAGCTTTACTCTAAGCAACGCTCAATAGGAAATGTTGAAAATTTTTGTCCACAGTGTACCCTCATTCACACTAAACCTGCTCTGATGTTTTAATTACGGACATCATAATATTAAAACTTTGGAAACTTGAGCACTACTTAATGTAGATCAATCATTAACTTATACAAGCCATTAATTTTATGCATATATTTTATATATATGTGTACAACGTTATCGGCAACAAAGAAGTAGTTTTTGTTAAAATTCCTTCCCGGGATATTTGGCCGTAGTCCAATGTTTTCTACAAAACCAGACGTTTCGGCAATGCCGTCGACTTCCATCATCAGTGAAAATCGAGTGCGATAACGTGAGGTGGTATACGTTAGTGACCACAGTACTGTGGTTAAGGCTGAAGCAGTAAGTAGAAAGAAGTAGTTTCTATGGTAATATTTCATTTCGAAAATGATTTTAAATATAAATCTTAGAATATGGAAGTCATGTATGGTTCTCCATACCGATATTTTAAAACAGTATTATCCATAATTCGATATAAGAAACATTGATCTCTATTTGTAATATAAACTTTTTTATTGCGCAAAAATGGTACCACATTATTATAACACCAATATTCTGATAAAAAAGAAATTAATGCTTCTTTGAATTTAATATTTTTTAAAGCCTTATAAAAATCATTGGGCCTCTTTTGTGATGGTCCAAGTATTGTATAAGGAGTACTAATTTCATTACGATTGAGCCTTTCTATTTCCTTAATCGAGGGGATGAAATATTGATAAAAAATAATATGAATTTCGGATGCGGTTGTATTACAAATTTTTGACAATATTACTTCTGCTATTTTATCAAACGTTTGAGGAACTGATGGACCTAAATGGTATAAAAAGTAAACCCCATCAATTATATCAACATCTATTCGAGTTGGTGGTAAATTCTCGTTAGAAGAGCGTAATATTTTTGTAAGTGCTGATTTATCTGTTTTGTGCATTTCCCCAGTACATTGGCATAAAGCAGGTGGTGCTGGTGATAATGGATATGATAAACATTGCGCCATATCAATTTTTTCTTCTAAGGCAATTGCCAGCAACCGGCCAAAAATATCACGCTCCATTTTAATTAAGACGTTTTTACTACCATCAGTAATTTTTTGCATTTTTCTCAGACATTCCGACGCAAAATTCTTAATGACATTCTTTTTTATTGATGCTTCAAATTCAAATCTATCGCGATCATTATTGAATTATAAATTTTATAATATATATATTTAAAATTATAAAATTTTCTTTCTGTTCTTCGCCTAATTTATATACATTCAGTAGAAAACAAGCAGTCTCCTTAGACGCAGCCCGACCGGTGACAATATTAAATAAACTATTATTATCTATTCTTTCATCAAATGGATTTATATTTTTATTTATCTTATCGATTATGTTTTCTAAGCATTTTTGGTCTTTATTTATTCTATGCGGGTCTAATTCTTTGACGGTATCATTTGCTTCGGTTATTTTGAAGTTTTGTAAGACTGTGGATATAATTTTTGTTCGTATGCTATGACTCAACGCCCAACGTTGCCTGGCGGTAATGGAATTGGTGAAATGGCTTATACCTGTTAGAGAATTAGCTGCATCGGCATTGATTGTTTGTTCTAGAGTTAAATCAACTGGTGCCCGAGAAAAGTTATTTTTTGTCCTTTTTACTGCAAACGCCCCATTTTTAAATTCTTCTAATAATGGCGAATTATTTTCTTTAAATACATTAAATTACTAATATAATGAATAGTCCATCTCGCATAGTTTGGCTGATTCATAGCAAAAAATAAATTTGTGAATTCATACAAACTCAGTATATACAACTCAAAGTCACTATTTCTAATAGCCTACTACGTGAAAGCGAAAAAAATAAATTTACAAAGTACATATACTGCATATAAAACTGTGCAGTTTTACCGTGCACTCCAGACAAAGTTAACTCCGAATGATTCAAATAGTCATTTATGACGATATCTAACGATGGACATACATCTATAGGCTGGTTATTTTCAACTGGATTATTAAGAATATCTTTTAAATCTTCTAAGAAAATATCACGATCTATTTCATATTCTGATAAAAATTCTTTAATGTGTAATGTTTGAAGTGCAGCTGATAACAGTGGATGTAGTCGTTTGCATCTATTAAAATGTTTCCCATCAATGAAGCCATTCCTAGAACCCTCAGCTATAGCTTCGGATTGCACAAGTACATTAACAATCCCCGAAGAATCTATATATTTCCCAAGGGCTTTAAAAAACGCCATTTCTATATGGAATGCTCCAAGATTAATAAACAAAGCATCAAATTTCGGTTTTTCTGAGAGTTGTATCTGCATTGCCATTTTCGCAATTGCCAAATCATAAGTTACGATTATATTTTCTTGACGACATTCCTCAGCGATTTTTAATGCATGCATCATCGTTTCGTGAACTATTGTATAAGAAGTGGGGGAGGAATTAATCTGGGGCAAATAATCAACAATTTGACGTTTACTATGATCAATTGTTATTTGATTATTAAAGCCTATCCACATCGGAGTGGAAGGTATTTGGGACACAGATAAAGCGCATATCAGATTTTTTTTATCAGAGTAAACTTTATTAATATGACAATTTTGAAGAATCTCTAACATTTCTTTATATGGCATCAGATTTGTTTTAGCGGAAGGTTTATTATAATATGGCAGTACATCACGTGTAAGATGTTCAAGTTTTCGTCGTTTTTTTGGTGCTTTGTCGCTGTAATTATCACTAACACGACTTGTTGATGGAAGACTTGGTGCTCCAACAGATTCGATACCATATGAATTTTGAGACTCGCGTCGCGGTAAAATTACGTTTTCATATCATTTTGAATAAATTGGTAAATAATGCCTACAGTATCATGCAAAGTATCTTTACCTGATAAAGTTTCAACGAAACGGTCGTAGTTATCATAAGCTACATGTGTACTTAAATTACCAGCGAGACTGATCCCAGAGGGAATTAATCGGTTTTCATCTAAAGAAGTATAAGTTAATTCTGTTTCTAACTCTTCAGCTAGTGTATAATTAATCGAATGTCCATATCTATTTAATATAGTTAGTACTTTTCTGCTGCTCGTTAAAGATTTCATTGCTAAGCCTAGTGTTAAATGCTTAGCAGGTTTAATACGACCTTTAGTGATAATATAAATAATATCAGAACATAATGATTTAATTTTTATAAAATCATCAACAGAATCTTTCCGTCTGGTATCGGGTCCCTGAACTAAATTACACATAAATTCAAATAGTAATTCAGGAATCTGGCAATCCCCCTCAATTATTCATTTACATTTATAGTTTCCGAAAAATTTTGTTTTTTAATGGACTTAACGGAATTCCGTAGTTCGTATGCGATATTTTCAAATTTACATTTTTCGGCACTTCGTTGTACTCCACATTGATATATAAGTTTATCTACATCTAATCCTTTCTTAAAAACTAATTTTTTAAAACTATGTGATGGAGAAGAAGAAATCGTAATTTCGTCTCCATATGTGTATAATAACTTGTCTTGCAATTTATTTGCAGTATAATTTTTTAAGTCTTCTTCTGTACTAACATGATTAATTTCTAAAAACAACATTTTATACCGTTCATACAAGTCACTTAAAAATAATACTTTATCATTTTTTAAAATTTCAAAATAAAAAAATTGACGAAAAGCGTCAAAAGTAGTTTTATGATATTGCCTAATAATGTGCCAATTATTTTCCGGTTTTTCATTTTCAATCCATTTTTCATATTTTTTAATGAAATTTACCTTACAATTTCGGTGGTAATCGTAACAGGTGGAGTTGCTTAACTTTTCTAATAATGCTTCATCGCCGATTACTTGTGCAAATTCTCTCGTTTTATCTACTACTTCCAGCGAAGAACACACAGATGTCCTGGTTACTTTCTTGCCTACTCTTTTGCTAGATTGCCTGCAGAAGATGCATATTTTCTTTGGGCCAGAAGATGATTCTGAATGCATTGTATCACCTTCAGTATACTCTTCCTCAATCGCCAGTGGGTTTTCTTCAGTCTAAACAAACAAATTCAAAAACTTTTGTTATTTAACGTTTCATTCCAGGCTCATAAAGTAAATGTACACGATTACTATAAAAAAGAAAATTCTTAAAAAAATATATATATATATATAGGCTATGTATATACTGTATATAAAAATTTACTAACCAGGCTAGGCTCTCCAACATTGGAACTAATTATATCCATTTGTGATTTGCTTAGTGTTTCACCTTCATCACGATTCCGTTCTTCATTTTCGACAATTGAGTCGGAAGTGCTTGGCAAGATCTAAAAATTATTTAATATTTATATACATTATTAAAAATAAAATGCTTTAGTGATATAAAAATTTAATATTACAATGAGTGACAAGAATTTTAAATTTTAATATAATAATTAAATAATTTATAATAATAAGAATATTAATCCAGAAAGGAATATACTTCCTGAAGCAGATACATACATACATACATACATCCTCGGCGCTACAGCCCAGTCTGGGCCCTGGCCTCCAAAAGAAATCTTCCCCACTGGTCTCTACTCCCGGCCAATGTCCACCAGTTTGCTGCACCCAGCCTCACTGCCTCCTTACCAACCTGGTCCAGCCATCTTGTACGCGGTCTTCCCTTCCTTCTCCTTCCCATCGGCAAATAATTCATCACTCTTTTTGGGATTCTATCCTCCGCCATTCTCTGCACATGACCAGTCCAACGCAATCTGTTAATTTGTATGAGTTGCACGATCGGAAGATCTTTAAACCTTTCGTACAACTCTCGATTATGCAGTCGCCTCCAAATGTCGTTTTCCCTCACAGGGCCATAGATTCTCCTCAGTACCCTCCTCTCAAAAACGGATAGTTTCTGAAGCAGATACGGGGCGAATTTAACATGGATTAAAACGGAGATTTCTTCAGAGGGAGAGAACACATACGAACAAAAATAGTGATGGGGTATAAGACTCTAGAACAAGTAAGCCACTTTAATTATTTAGGGTGCGATGTGACGTATGGCTACAGCAAAGATATACAAACTAAGATTAATAGATTTAGCCATGTATGTGGAACTGTTAGCAGATACATTAAAAATAAAACTAGGAAAGAGACTCAAAGTAAACTCTATAAAACAGTTGCAGTTCCTACACTTCTTTATGGAAGTGAAACCTAGGTGACAAAAAAAAAGAAGAAAGTCGTATTCAAGCAAAGGAGATGAAATTCCTCAGAAGAGTCAAGAGTTGCATTAGACAAGACAGATTAAGAAACCATGATATACAAGGGGAGCTAAGCATTTTTAGCTTAAATGATAGAATTAGAAATAATAGGAGAAGGTAGACTGAGGACCTAGAAATAACGGGAAGTGAAAGACTTCCCTTAAAAGTCAGAAATTATAAATGTCAAGGTAGAAGAGATAGAAGACGGCCACGGAAAAGATGGGTACCGTACCAGGCAAATTAGCCTAATACCTGAAGTGAAGAAGAAGAATATTAATAATTTATACTCTATTTAAATATGTATAGTATATGTGTGTCTATGTATACTAATATAACATAATATAGTCGGACCGGTCAAATATGTACCATTACGTGGGAAAACTTGGGTTGCATTAGAGTTCCATGTTACTTCTTTGCCTGGTCCGACTATAAAAACTATTTTTAATTGTACTTACATTGTCATTTCGAAACGTCTCTTCAAATTCTTCCTTATATTTTCGCTTCAAAACTGCGAATTTCCTAAAACAGTCTAAATGATATGCAGCATCATTTGTTGAATTAGGAAATTCAATGTCCCAGTATTTAAACTTTTTTTGCTCACGAAATCTTTTCATCCGCCTACACTTTTCAAAATTAGCTTCATTAAAGTCTATTAAATTATCACTAAGACCACACAAAAAACACGCTTTCATTTGTATAATTGTTTAGCACTCTTTGCTTTGAAAAAATACTCAAAATATCGTTTGACGCTCCTACTGTACACGTGTACGCCGCACACTGGTCTATACATCTATACGGTATTCTCTGTATAATTGTTTGTTTTGGTAGTCGCTCACACTCTTTCGAGGTATGCGACTAAAAATAAATAAAAATAATAATAACAATAGTTTTCTAAAATTACCAGCTGGAAATATACCTGCAAGGAGAACCTATGGAGATGGGAATTCCATATTATTTTTAGAAATACAAAGTTTGTGCCAGGTACTTCTGACAGGCTTAGACGTGGCACAAATGCATATTTCATTAAAAGAAAGTATAAACTTGAATTTAATCATGATTTGAAGCTGTTACTCGATGGGTGTAGTAACAGCTCAAAAAAACAATTGTGCCAAAACATTCCAACAAGATTTAATGAGGCACAAAAATATTTTTTTACTCAACTATATAAACACTAAGTTTTCGCAGTAATTTTAAGTTGTTACTTTATTGGCTGAATTGCTGTGCAAAAAATTTTGCGGGGGTGGGGTAGAAAAAATTATTGAACAACTTCCGCCCAGGCACAAAATGATTTTTTCCATTCTCGCTGTGTGAACTACCATTTTCAAAACATTTTCTTCTGTTTACTTATTGGCTGGAATTTTTACGGTCAGCTCTTGGACTATAAGGGCTCCCACCGACGCCAGCAGTGTCGCAGCAGAACCATATCTTCTTCTTCGTCCGAACGTTGAACGTCACCACGCTTCTCTGTCGCCGGCTGTTATCGTATCATCCTCTATTGGCAAATTTGTCGGACCGGTGGTCGACCTCTATTTCTTATTTCGTCTACTTTGCCTTGAACGACCATTCTGCCAATATAATTCCGTCTCGTAAGATGTGCTCGAAGAACTCCAGAATTTACCACTGCCTTGTTGGTAGTTTCGTTTCCATTGTACTTTTATATATTTTCGGTTCTCGTGAATTGAAGTATAGTAGTACAATCAGTGCACGATATTCTTAACATTTTTCTGAAGGCGTCGTTTCAGAAATTAAATTTGAACTGTGTCAGTGTGCAGTGTTCAAAGTCAACGATTCTGATCCATTCGTAGCGACTGGAAATACAAGTGCCTTAAGGAACCTCGTCTTTTTCTTTTCTGATGTAATGATCTGGTTATATTCTAATTAATTTTATTGCTGATATTCCCGTTCCAAGCCACTGCTAGAGTTTCTCTCACTGCCTCCGCTCTGAGCCATATAGTATTTTGGAAAAATAATTTGGTATACTTTATTATGTATTATTTGGACACACCGAGGAAATATTACTCGATTTGCTTGCCGTCGCCATTGACCATGGGCGCAACACGCATCTCTGAAGCTAAAATAGCGTTTAAATAAGTTTATTGAAACGATTCGTTTTAACCTGCCGTAGCTCGAATATGAAAGAAGTTTATGCGTTTGTCTAAAATATGGTGTCAATACAGTCAAACATTCCAATATTTTTAACTGTAAGGTGCAAGAGCAGGAAAATGTAGCTACAACTAGGCTATAGGGGACCAAGTTCCTCTTTGCCAGGTGATGAGGCCTTGTATTTTCATTGAATCCGCGGGAAACCGGCTGGAAAACAAATTGATCAGTTTGCAACTGATCGGGCCGCTTCGGGTGCGCTGTCGTTCCAGGCATGGGGAACCAGAAGGTGTGCAAATGGTTAATAGCGGCAGCTCATCGATCCAGCCGACGCCGACGCCTTCCGGTGTCCGAGCCTGCGAAGTCGCGCTCCCGGCGTTGAGTCAGGCTGGACCAATTCACGAAATCCTCTCCCGCATGCCATATCTCGCAACCTAACTCCTTGTCACGATATTAATTGATGACTCGTTGGGCACTTGGTGAAACGTATTAATATAAAGGTTTTTAAAATAAACACTTGTACGTTTCACAGTTTTTATTTAACTCTGACAGCTGTTTCAGCTTATGAAGCTATTCTCAAAGAGATCAGTGAACAACTAACAAGGGATGTAAGGGAGGTGAACATATGTTTAGGGGGTGTGTATCCGGACAGTGTGGGGTGTGATGAAGGACAGGGGGAGGGGTTGGAGAAGCTAAGGGAAGGTCAAGTGTCTGTAAAAACTAAATATAATCTGAATGGAAAATATAAAACTTAACTAAACTAAATAAACAGCTGTCAGAATTAAATAAAAACTGTGAAACGTACCAAGTGTTTATATATTTTAAAAACCTGACTACTTGTGCTGAACAAACGACCGCGCCGTACCTTATGAACCTGGGGTTCATCGTGCTGCCTCGCGGACGACGCAGACAAACAACTGTCTGTTGGGTCGTTCAAACGGTTCTCTCTGAATAGATCCACGACGTCCTGCTTTGAAAGCGCGTCTACTGACCATTCCACCACCCTGACTATTGAAAATTAACTAAAATTTAATATTAAAGCACGTTGCACATATATTTGTTATGTAAACGTATTTCAAAGATCTTTACCGATAAAGTTGGAATTAAATATTACATGCACACCTAGACAAACAGAAGCGAGTTTGGCGAATACAATGCGATTTTCGCTTTTTGCTAGACGCAAAGTATGATTTGCTCGAATATTTATGAATTAGCATAGCGATTCGATAGGACTTTAATAAGTTTAGTCTCTGTTTGGGGAGACGACTGGCTGACGCGACGTGTCGTTTGATTGTATCTTTAGAACGAATAGAAACATTGTTTCTTATAAATTAAAAAAAAATATATATTATTAAGTTATGGTTTTATAAAATCATAGGTATACTCGCTTCGTAACATCGTGGTTTTTGATTACGTCTCAGAGTGATAAATTTTAAAATCAATTTTGGAAGGCCGCAATACACCGAAAGCTGGTGTTACTTTACGAATAGTGGAAAATTGTACCACTTTCACTTGTCACTTGAGCCGCCCTTGTTTACTACGTACTATACTATACACAAATACAGGTAGTATTTCATGTACCCTTTCAACATTCTGCTTTGTCAACTGGAATACCTAAACACTTCAAGACGCCTGAACAACCCTCCCACAAAAGGAAACGTGCTTACTACACACAAGCGTTTCACAATTCCAGTAATGGCACATATTTCTACAACGACCATGAAAGTTCTAAGAATTATAAATCCTTTTAACTCTGTTGTTGCAAAACTCACTTTCAGAATACTCTGTGCGTTGTTAATAATGGTGTGTAATATTTCACGTCGGGAACGGACGTGTGTTTTGAGGGCGATAAACAGTTTAGATTTATTACGATTATTTACTAAAACTTCCGGGCTGAGAGGCCGTGGTCGATTGCTTAAGATGCTGCTAAACGTTTCGGCCGCACCACCGGTGGCCATCTTCAGTAGCAAAAGAAAAAAGAAAAGTGTTCGATAGATGATACGCCGAACACGTCTCCCAATGGACTGGGAACAAGCAACCGGTGGTGCGGCCGAAACGTTTAGCAGCATCTTAAGCAATCGACCACGGCCTCTCAGCCCGGAAGTTTTAGTAAATAATCGTAATGACACCGGCCGTGAAAGCCTACGCACTAAGTTTAGATTTATATTAAGAATGGTTCGAGAGAAAAACGCTTACCAGAAAAATCATTTATAATAGTAGAAAAAATTAAAAAAAAATTGTGATGTAAATATCAAATTAATTCATCAACCAAAATTAATACAAAGGTTCTCTCCTAACAGGTACACTTTAAAACTCGATGAGTCTGCAGTTGGGTTGAAGGCAGCAATTTTGTCTTGATCCGTCCCCGTCCCCTCTTTCCCGCCTGCCTAACTGTTGTGGTATTAGATTCTGAATCTCAGGGTATTTTCCTTTCACATTTTATGCTACATATTTTCCCAGGATACCTTTCACTTAAGGCCACTTAATGAATCTTCTTACCGGTAATCACAGTTTCTTCCATTTTTCATGTATCTTTCCTGTCAAGCATATATAACAGTACCGATTCTTATCATAATGCAATAATATAACAATTTTTTTATTCATGATAAACAAAATATGAACGTATGGTGTGAATTTTTAATGAGTAACGCTTTAGCTGTATCGAAGATTCCCTCCTTCTTACATCGGGTAGTGTCCTCCTGCGTCGTCATCCCCGTAATGGATTAGCCTTGGGACCTGTGCTGGTTATACAGACCATCTTTCCCTCGGAGAACTCAGTGGCCACTCTGGGTAATTCGGAGTCTTGCATACGACTGTCATGCTATTTTCGTTGAAGTCTATACTGATAGATTTTGTCATATACTTCAAAGATTTTTAAATTCATCTCAAATACGTCCACACCTCAACACGTCAAGCTTTGTACAGCCCATCACACCTCTTCGTTTTGGCACCTTGTATTTTACTCGTTTCTTTATTGCTAGATGCGCATACCTCACTACGATATGCGACAACTGACACTGCTATCATTTTGTGTAGTGTTATTGAAATTTCTCTTCTACATTGTCAGCCGATAGTTATTTTTATTATTGAAATTCTAACCATAATCCTATCGGGTAGGGCTGCCATCTGTTAAAATAAACTGTAAAGACAATTGAGTTCAAAAACTAGGACAATCGCGATTATGAAATCAGTGAAAGTGACATAAAAATCATATCATTCTAATGATTCTGGATATGAAAATCAGGCCTACGTCTAAAAAAAAACAACACATTCGATATCTCACCAGGGTGTCATTCATAATAAAATGATCATATTGTTGGAAAAATTATTAAAAAAAAGATTTTAAAATTAATTTTTTGATTAAGAAAATTGTGTTTATAAAACACATTTTATATTTAGGTCTATTAATAATAAGAAATGTAAATATTCAATATCCTGTTGTTAAGTACTATAGGATATTACTTTTACTGGTATTATTTTTTAATGATATTTGAATTAAATAGGAAACAGTTGTAATTAAAAAATAAACATTAATTGGAAAAAGTAAATAAAATATACAATTTCTTTTCTTTTCTTTCAGGCGACAGTCCGCACTTTTCTCGTGTGCCTCTGTTACGAAGATCTTTCTCTATTTTCTGACTTAAAATGTGATCTAATAGTCATTGGATTAAAATTTTTTGAAATTAAATTATGTAAAAATTATTTTACCAATTAATTCTTTTTCAAAAAATTGAAAAAACTTTCCATGACTCGCGATAGCAAATACATGTTGACGAGTTTTAATAAGCTGCTATACAACTTGCAAACGCAATTTTTAACAGTTTAAACATATGACGTGTACGAATTTGTTGTTGTTCTACATTTTGTAAGTTAGACTTGAATTTAAAAAAATTTGATTAAATGGTTTCCCCCGGACGTTCTCCTCCTTCATGAAAGAAGACGTAGAAGACGTTCGGGACAGTCTGGATGGACGGTAACCTTATAACATAATTTGTACCTGTAAAGTGTGCTAGCTTATAATTAAACCCCGATCGTGGCCAAAACCTGTGTCACATCGAAGCTATTTAAAATGTGGCTAATTCTTCGATATCAACGAACCACACCTTTGCCAGAATTTTTGTGAATCCTAAATACGCGCCTTAGTAGCCGAAATAACATTTTTCGGAAAGTACTGGGAGTCGAGGAATCATGTTTCCAGGGAGAGGGTGTATGTTACTGAACCCATATGTGACAGACCTCTGCGGTCGCTTCGCCCACCCTACATAGTCATCGAAACCCAGGCCACCTAGGTTAGTCTTAGGCCGCCTATCCATTTGCAGATTACCAAATATCGGTATGGAGATCCATAAATGACTTCCATGTTCTAAGATTTATATTTAAAATGATATTCGACATGAAATATTTCCATAGAAACTACTTCTTTCTATTGCTTCAGCCTTAACCACAGTACTGTGGTCACTTACGTATACCACCTCACGTTTTCGCACTCGATTTTCACTGATGATGGTAGTCGATGGCATTGCCGAAAGGTCTGGTTTTGCAGAAAACATTGGACTACGGCTAAACAGCCCGGGAAAGAATTTTAACAAAAAACTACTTCTTTGTTGCGATAACGTAGTACACATATAAAATAAAAATGCTCCCGTCCCTCTTCAACTATAATTTTCATTCAAAGAAAATTACCCCCACCCCGTTCAACTAGCCTCTTCATTTATAGATATTTCATCTACGTTTCTACAGTGGATTATTATGAGCTTCTTATCAGGATACTTTGTTTATCAAAATTAAGTACTTTACTCTTGTTAAAACATAAAACGTTGCTGGTAAACTACCCCTTTCTCTTAACCGTTCTTCACCAAAATCAGTAGGCCTTCAGTCCTCTGCAATTCAGGGATGCATGCAAAGAAATATTTGATTCTATTTGAATGTGCGGCAGTTATCGATAAAAAAACAATTACTCTTGTTAAAACATAAAACGTTGCTGGTAAACTACCCCGTTCTCTTAACCGATCTTCACCAAAATCAATAGGCATTCAGTCCTCTACAATTCAGGGATGCATGCAAAAAAATATTTGATTCTGTTTGAATTTACGGCAGTTATCGTTCGTCATAAAAAAAATTAACCTTATCACATAAAATGTTGTAGGTGAACTACCCCTTTCTCTAAACCGATCTTCACCAAAATCAATAGTACTTCAGTCCTCTACAATTCAGGGCTGTATGCAATACATTATTTGATTCTGTTTGAATTTGCGGCTGTTATTGTTTGCCATAGAAAAAAATACAATTCAGGGCTGGATGCAAAACATTATTTGATTCTGTTTGAATTTGCGGCTGTTATCGTTTGCCATAGAAAAAAATTGCCCTTGATAAGAAAAACGTTTCTGGTAAACTACCCCTTCCCGTTAACCGATCTTCACCAAAAACAACGGGTCTTGAGTATTCTACAAATCAGAGGTGTATGCAAAAAAGTATTTGATTTTGTTTGAATTTGCGACTCTTATCGTTTGCCATAGAAAATACCCTTGTTAAAACAAACAACATTGCAGGTAAACTACCCCTTTCCCTTAACCGATCTGCACCAAAAACGACAGGTCTTGAGAACTCTACAATTCAGAGCTGTATGCAAAACAGTATTTGATTATGTTTGAATTTGCGGCTGTTATCGTTTGCCATAGAAAATAATTACCCTTGATTAAAAAAAAAAACGTTGCAGGTAAACTACCCCTTTCCCTTAACCGATCGTCACAAAAAACTAAAGGTCTTGAGTACTCTACAAATCAGGGCTGTGTGAAAAAAATTATTTGATTCTGTTTGAATTTGCGGCTCTTATCGTTTGCCATAGAAAAAAAATCTACAGACACACACACACAGACACTTTTCGAAAATATCGGTATGGAGAACCATACATGACTTCCATGGTCTAAGATTTATATTTAAAATCATATTCGAAATGAAATATTTCCATAGAAACTACTTCTTTCTACTTATTGCTTCAGCCTTAACCACAGTACTGTGGTCACTAACGTATACCACCTCACGTTTTCGCACTCGATTTTCACTGATGATGGCAGTCGATGGACTGCCGAAAAGTCTGGTTTTGCAGAAAACATTGGACTACGGCTAAACAGCCCGGGAAGGAATTTTAACAAAGAACTACTTCTTTGGTGCCGATAACGTAGTACACATATAAAAAATTCTCCCCTACCCAATCAACTATAATTTTCATTAAATATCGGTATGGAGAACCATACATGATTTCCATGTTCTAAGATTTATATTTAAAATCATATTCGAAATGAAATATTTCCATAGAAACTACGTCTTTCTACTTATTGCTTCAGCATTAACCACAGTACTGTGGTCACTAACGTATACCACCTCACGTTTTCGCACTCGATTTTCACCGATGATGGCAGTCGATGGCACTGCCGAAAAGTCTGGTTTTGCAGAAAACATTGGACTACGGCTAAAGAGCCCGGGAAGCAATTTTAACAAAAAACTACTTCTTTGTTGCCGATAACGTAGTACACATACAAAAAATTCTTCCCTCCACCTTCAACTATAAATTTTAATAATAGAAAATTACCCCCACCCCGTTCACCTAACTTCTTCATTTATAGATATTTCATTTACGTTTCTACAGTGGATTACTATGAGCTTGTTATCAGGATACTTTATTTATAAAAATTAAGTACTTTACTCTTGTTAAATCATAAAATGTTTCTGGTAAACTACCCCTTTCTCTTAACCGATCTTCTCCAAAACCAACAGACCTTCCGTCCTCTACAATTCAGGGAAGCATGCAAAAAAATATTTGATTCTGTTTGAATGTGCGGCAGTTATCGTTCGTCATGGAAACATTTCTCTTGTTAAAACATAAAACGTTGCAGGTAAACTACCCCTTTCCCTTAACCGATCTACAACAAAATCAACAGACCTTGAGTTCTGTATAATTCAAAAAGGTATGCAGAAGAGTAGTTGATTCTGTTTTAATGTACGGCAGTTATCGTTCGTCCTAAAAAAAAATTGCCCTTGATAAAACATAAAATGTTGCTGGTAAACAACCCTATTCCCTTAACCGATCTTCACCAAAACTAACAGGTTTTGAGAACTCTACATTTCAGGGCTGTATGCAAAATATTATATGATTCTGTTTGAATGTGCGGCTGTTATCGTTTGCCATATAAAATACCCTTGATAAAACAAAAAACGTGTCAGGTAAACTACTCCTTTCCCTTAACCGATCTTCACCAAAAACAATAGGTCTTGAGTACTCAACAAAACAGGGCTGTTTGCAAAAACATATTTGATTCTGTTTGAATTTTCGGCTCTTATCGTTTGCCATAAAAAATACCCTTTTAAAACATAAAACGTTGCTGGTAAACCACCCCTTTCCCTTAACCGATCTTCACCAACACCAATAGGTATTGAGAACTCTACAATACAGGGCTGTATGCAAAACATCATTTGATTCTGTTTGAATTTGCGGCTGTTATCGTTTACCATAGAAAAAAATTACCCTTGATAAAAAACCGTTGCAGGTAAACTACCCCTTTCCCTTAACCGATCTTCACCAAAAACATTATGTCTTGAGAACTCTACAATTCAGGGCTGTATGCAAAATATTATATGATTTTGTTTAAATTTGCGGCTGTTATCGTTTGCCATACAAAATACCCTTGATAAAACAAAAAACGTGGCTGGTAAACTACCCCTTTCCCTAAAACGATCTTCACCAAAAACAATAGGTCTTTAGTACTCAAAAAATCAGGGCTGTATGCAAAAACGTATTTGATTCTGTTTGAATTTGCGGCTTTTATCGTTTGCCATAGAAAATACCCTTTTAATCATAAAACGTTGCCGGTAAACTACCCCTTTCCCTTAACCGATCTTCACGAAAAACAAACGTTCTTGAGAACTCTACAATTCAGGGCAGTATGCAAAACATTATTTGATTATGTTTGAATTTGAGGCTCTTATCGTTGCCATAGAAAATACCCTTGTTAAAACATAAAACGTTGCAGGTAAACTACCCCTTTCCCTTAACCGATCTTTACCAAAATCAACAGATCTTGAGAACTCTAGAATTCAGGTCTGTCTGCGAAACATTTTTTGATTTTGTTTGAATTTGCGGCTGTTATCGTTTGCCAAACAAACAAAGTTACCCTTGATAAAAAAAAACCGTTGCAGGTAAACTACCCCTTTCCCTCAACCGATCTTCACCAAAAACGACAGGTCGCGAGTACTCTACAAATCAGGGCTGTATGCAAAACATTATTTGATTCTGTTTGAATTTGCGGCTGTTATCGTTTGCCATAGAAAAAAAATCTACAGACAGACAGACACACAGACACACACACAGACACTTTTCGAAAAATGACTTTTTTTCATGTTTTGAGTGTAGTACAATCAGAATCTGCAATAATCTCTAACACGATTTTTTTTGCCATCACCATACTTCCATTTCTTTAAGGAACATGGAAGTAATAGAAAATTACCCCCACCCCATTCAATTAACCTCTTCATTTATAGATAATTCATCTACGTTTCTACAGTGGATTATTATGAGCTTCTTATTAGGATACATCATTTATCAAAATTAAGTACTTTACTCTTGTTCAAACATAAAACGTTGCAGGTAAACTACCCCTTTCTCTTAACCGTTCTTCAACAAAATCAACAGACTGTGAGTTCTCTTTAATTAAAAAAGGAATGCAAAAACGTAGTCGATTCTGTTTGAATTTGCGGCAGTTATCGTTCGTCATATAAAAAATTACCCTTGTTAAAACATAAAATGTTGCAGGTAAACTACTCCTTTCCCTTAACCGATCTTCAACAAAATCAACAGACGTTGAGCTCCGTATAATTCAAAAAGGTATGCAAAAGAGTAGTTGATTCTGTTTGAAATTACGTCAGTTATCGTTAGTCATATAAAAAATAACCCTTGTTAAAACATAGAATGTTGCAGGTACACTACCCTATACCCTTAACCGATCTTCACCAAAACCAAACGGTCTTGAGAACTCTAAAATTCAGGACTGTATGCAAAACATTATTTGATTTTGTTTGAATTTACGACTCTTATCGTTTGCCATAAAAAATACCCTTTTAAAACATAAAACGTTTGAGGTAAACTACCCCTTTCCCTTAACCGATCATCACCAAAATCAATAGGTCTTTAGTACTCTACAATTCAGCGCTACTTGCAAAAGATTATTTAATTCTGTTTGAATTTGCGGCTGTTATCGTTTGCCATAGAAAACAATTACCCTTGATTTAAAAAAACCGTTGCTGGTAAACTACCCCTTCCCCTAAACCGATCTTCACCTAAACCAATAGGTCTTGAGAACTCTATAATTCAGGGCTGTATGCAAACGAGTAGTTGATTCTGTTTGCATTTGCGGCTGCTATCGATTGCCATAGAAAAAAATTACACTTGTTTAAAATAAAACCGTTGCAGGTAAACTACCCCTTCCCCTTAACCGATCTTCACGAAAATCAATAAGTCTTGAGTACTGTACAAATCAGGGCTAATTGCAAACAATTATTTGATTCTGTTTGAATTTGCGACTCTTATCGTTTGCCATAAAAAAATATCGGTATGGAGAACCATACATGACTTCCATATTCTAAGATTTGTATTTAAAATCATTTTCGAAATGAAATATTACCATAGAAACTACTTCTTTCTACTTACTGCTTCAGCCTTAACCACAGTACTGTGGTCACTAACGTATACCTCACGTTATCGCACTCGATTTTCACTGATGATGGAATAAAATTAATGGCTTGTATAAGTTAATGATTGATCTCCATTAAGTAGTGATATTATGATGTCCGTAATTAAAACATCAGAGCAGGTTTAGTGTGAATGAGGGTACACTGTGGACAAAAATTTTCAACATTTCCTATTGAGCGTTGCTTAGAGTAAAGCTGCGAATCTACAGTGTATGTTTCACAGAACAAACACGCGAAAAAAGAAGGAGCGCTCGGAAGTCACTCATGGACCCTCAGCTACTTGCAGAGGGTTCATTCCCTAAAGATGAAAAGTCTGTCTATGAATCGTTCCTCTGTAAACACGTGCAGTTACATTGCCCAGCGATCCACAGGAAGCAAATTGATTTCCATTTTTTCGGCTTGCACGCGTTATGTTGGTGTGTGTTTCGGTACTTTCCATTTAATAAGCGTGCAAATGTAAGAAAATAAACATGAGTGAGGCCAGAAATAACGTGAATTGTGTGTGTGTGTGTGTGTGTGTGTGTGTGTGTGTGTGTGTGTGTGTGTGTGTGTGTGTGTGTGTGTGTGTGTGTGTGTGTGTGTGTGTGTGTGTGTGTGTCTTACCTGCCTTTTTATTGCTGTAGGCATAATAATAAAATGGAAACGTAAACATTACATAACTGAGATATGCTTACCTGCCACGAACGATATATTATTTTATACATGGAGGAGTTCAGTGACATACACACGTACAGAAGAATTATATATATAAAGATATTAACTCATACATAATTTACATTAAAATGAAAAAATTATAATTTTATTGCCTGGCAACAAAATTATTTTATTTTTACTTCCATATTCCTTAAGGAAATGGAAGTAAATGGTGATGGCAAAAAAATCGTGTTCGAGATTATTGCAGATTCTGATTGTACTACACTCAAAACAAGAAAAAAAGTCGTTTTCCGAAAAGTGTCTGTGTGTCTGTCTGTCTAACTGTCTGTCTGTCTGTGTGTAGATTTTTTTTCTATGGCAAACGATAACTGCCGCAAATTCAAACAGAATCAAATAATTTTTTGCATACAGTCCTGATTTGTAGAGTACTCACGACCTATTGTTTTTGGTGAAGATCGGTTGAGGGAAAGGGGTAGTTTACCTGCAACGGTTTTTTTTTATCAAGGGAAATTTTTTTTTTTTTGGCAAACGATAGCCGCAAATTCAAACAGAATCAAATAAGTTTTTGCATACGTCACTGAATTGTAGAGGACTCAAGGCCTTTTGATTTTGGTGAAGATCGGTTAGGGGGAAGGGGTAGTTTACCTGCAACCTTTTACGTTTTAACAAGAGTAAAGTACTTAAAAATTCATTTAAACTTTTTCAAACAATGGTAATTGTTAAAAATAAAATAATTTTGTTGCCAGGCAATAAAATTATAATTTTTTCATTTTAATGTAAATCTGTACATAGTATAAAGTAAAGTCGTTCCGTTTTCTCTCTGTGTTTGAAATCGCTAATCTCAATAAGTACTGAACGGATTTTATTCAAGTTTTCGCCAATAGATATAGAGTGTCTATCGAGGAACATTTATGTGTATAATTAATACATATATGTTGTACATTAGCTTAGCTATCACGGTTTATGTCAAGTAAGTGGTATAGTTTACATCTTATATATAAAAATGAATGTTTCTTTGTTTGTCCCGTATGCGTTCCTATACCATTCATCCGTTGCTTTGAAACTTCGGTGAGTTGTGCGCACGTCCGCGAATGTTTCTTCCACATCTCCTCCTAAACCATTGTACCGATTTCAACCAAACTTGGCACAAATATTTTACGCAACGGGAGAACCAACATAGGATAGGTGTTTTTTCGATGGGATCCTTTTGGGGGTTCTTTGGGGTCTTCCACATCGCCTCCTAAACCACTGGACCGATTTAAACCAAACTTGGCACAAATATTTTACGCAAAGGGAGAACCAACATAGGACAAGTGTTTTTTTCGATACGATCCTTTGGGGGGTCCTTTGGGGTCTTCCACGTCTCCACCTAAACCATTGGACCGATTTCAACCAAACTTGGCACAAATATTTTACGCAACGGGAGAACCAACATAGGACAGGTGTTTTTTCGATACGATCCTCTGGGGGGGCCTTTGCGGTCTTAAAAACTATTAGATCTGGTTACTATGGCAACCCAATAGAATAGATTCTGTTCTAAATATATTATCGCATTAAATTGAAGACCACGCGAACGAAGTTGTGGGCAACAGCTATTTATTTTTAAGAAGCCTACTTTAATTAAACTTTATTAATTAAACGAACATTTTCATTACGTACAACGTGAAACTCCGTAGCGAAGCACGGGTATTCTGCTAGTCATGTATAAGAGAAAATATATCGTGCGTGGCAGGCAAGCGTATCTCAGTTATGTACTGTTTACGTTTCCATTTTATTATTATCACTACCGCAATAAAAAGGCAGGGAAGACACACACACACACACACACACACACACACACACACACACACACACACACACAATTCGCGTTCTTTCTGGCCTCATTCATGTTTATTTTCTTACATTTGCACGGTTTTTAAATGGAAAGTGCCGAACCCATACCAACATAACGCATGCAAGCTGAAAAAGTGTCCAGCGTGGATAGCGATTTGCTTCCTGTGGATCGCTGGGCAGTGTAACTGCACGTGTTTACAGAGGAACGATTCATAGACAGACTTTTCGTCTTTAGGGAATGAACCCTCTGCAAGATGCTGAGGGTCCATGAGTGACTTCGGAGCGCTCCTTCTTTTCCGCGTGTTTGTTCTGTGAAACGTACACTGTAGATCGCAGATTTATTCTAAGCAACGCTCAATAGGAAATGTTGAAAATTTTTCTCCACGGTGAACCCTCATACACACTAAACCTGCTCTGATTTTTTAATTACGGACATCATAATATTAAAACTTTGGAAACTTGAGCACTACTTAATGGAGATCAATCATTAACTTATACAAGCCATTAATTTTATGCATATTTTTTATATATATGTGTACAACGTTATCGGCAACAAAGAAGTAGTTTTTGTTAAAATTCCTTCCCGGGATATTTGGCCGTAGTCCAATGTTTTCTACAAAACCAGACGTTTCGGCAATGCCATTGACTTCCATCATCAGTGAAAATCGAGTGCGATAACGTGAGGTGGTATATGTTAGTGACCACAGTACTGTGGTTAAGGCTGAAGCAGTTAGTAGAAAGAAGTATTTTCTATGGTAATATTTCATTTCGAAAGTGATTTTAAAAATAAATCTTAGAATATGGAAGTCATGTATGGTTCTCCATACCGATATTTAACAATTACCATTGTTTGAAAAAGTTTAAATGAATTTTCAAGTACTTTACTGTTGTTAAAACGTAAAAGGTTGCTGGTAAACTACCCCTTCCCCTTAACCGATCTTCACCAAAATCGAAAGTCCTTGAGACCTCTACAATTCAGGGACGTATGCAAAAAATTATTTGATTCTGTTTGAATTTGCGGCTGTTATCGTTTGCCATAAAAAATACGCTTGATAAAAAAACGTTGCTGGTAAACTACCCCTTCCCCTTCACCGATCTCCACCAAAAACAATAGGTCTTGAGTACTCTACAAATCAGGGCTGTATGCAAAAAATTATTTGATTCTGTTTGAATTTGCGGCTGTTATCGTTTGCCATAGAAAATACCCTTGTTAAAAAAACGTTGCTGGTAAACTACCCCTTTCCCTTAACCGATCTTCACCAAAAACAATAGGTGTTGAGAACTCTGCAATATAGGGCTGTATGCAAATAATCTTTTGATTCTGTTTGAATTTGCAGCAGTTATCGTTTGCCAAAAAAAAAAATCTTCACACATACAGACACACAGACACTTTTCGGAAAACGACTTTTTTTCATGTTTTGTGTGTAGTACAATCAGAATCTGCAATAATCTCGAACACGATTTTTTTTGCCATCACCATACTTCCATTTCCTTAAGGAATATGGAAGTAATACCCTTTTAAAACATAAAACGTTGCAGGTAAACTACCCCTTTCCCTTAACCGATCTTCACCTAAAACAATAGGTCTTAGTACTCAACAGATCAGGGCTGTATGCAAAACATTATTTGATTCTGTTTGAATTTGCGGCTCTTATCGTTTGCCATAGAAAATACCCTTTTAAAACATAAAACGTAGCTGGTAAACTACCCCTTTCCCTTAACCGATCTTCACAAAAATCAATAGGTCTTGAGAACTCTACAACTTAGGGCTATATGCAAATAATCATTTGATTCTGTTTGAATTTGCGGCTGTTATCGTTTGCCATATAAAATACCCTTGTTAAAACATAAAACGTAGCATGTAAACTACCCCTTTCCCTTAACCGATCTTCACCAAAATCAATAGGTCTTGAGAACTCTACAATTTAGGGCTGTATGCAAATAATCATTTGATTCTGTGTTATCGTTTGCCATATAAAATACCCTTGTTAAAACATAAAACGTTGCAGGTAAACTACCCCTTTCCCTTAACCGATCTTCACCAAAAACAAACGTTCTTGAGAACTCTATAATTCAGGGCAGTATGCAAAACATTATTTGATTATGTTTGAATTTGCGGCTTTTATCGTTTGCCATAGGAAACAATTACCCTTGATTTAAAAAAAACCGTTGCTGGTAAACTACCCCTTTCCCTCAACCGATCTTCACCAAAAACAATAGGTCGTGAGTACTCTACAAATCAGGACTGTATGCAAAAAATGATTTGATTCAGTTTGAATTTGCGGCTGTTATCGTTTGCCATAGAAAAAATCTACAGACACACACACGGACACTTTTCGGAATACGACTTTTTTCATGTTTTGAGTGTAGTACAATCAGAATCTGCAATAATCTCGAACACGATTTTTTTTGCCATCACCATACTTCCATTTCCTTAAGGAACATGGAAGTAAAATGACTTTTTTTCATGTTTTGAGTGTAGTACAATCAGAATCTGCAATAATCTCGATCACGATTTTTTTTGCCATCACCATACTTCTTCCATTTCCTTAAGGAACATGGAAGTAAAAACACCACTCATATGTGTCTGGGCTTCGAAATACATATCGAAGCATTGGATCATAACTCTTGGTCCTTTAACAAGCCGTTTCTACCAGCAGCTAAAGCTACACGGATATCACATGTTGGTCCACCGCATAACAAACTTATTATCACCTGTACTAACACAATTTTGTTTCATCTTTCCGAAAAATCTTGTTTTGACTACAATGCTACAGACGTGTATTTAGCGTCGTTTTCACAATAATTTTGGCAGAAGGTGTAGTTCGTTGATATCGAACAGTCTCCAAAATGTGTATCTATAGTTCCATGATAGTGTCTTATGGTATCTTCACCCGGAATACTCGTATAGCTTTGCCTATAAAAACATTTGCTTTTTGTTTTTGTTGTGAAAATTTTAATAATTACCTTCGTTTCCTAAGATTCTCTGATGATTGACGGTTCTTTGTTTATAGTCTTCTGAGCTTGGTATCTGCGATTAGTATGACATTAAGATTTGTGTGTGTGAGAGGTTGTATGCTGTATTGCTGTTCGGCATTTCCTCTTACATATGTTACTCATATCATCCGTATGTAAAGTACATCATTCTGGCGACAGACGACAGTCGTGTCTTACTTCTTGATTAATATACAACGATTCTGTGACTTCGTTCGTCCATGTAGGTCTTAAAACTATAGCGGTGTGCCTGTACAGGCATTTTACAACTTGAATAAGGTGATTTTTAAAACATTTCTCTCACATTTTGTTTCGCAGCATTCTATGAGAAGCTTTTATAATAATTAAAGCTTCGTGAATTTCTAAATTTTGTACCTGACTGTTGTTCTCACTTAACTGTTGTATGGTAAAGACTGCGTCTGTGCTTGAGAGTCCTTGCGAAAACCATTCTGTTGTTCTTCAAGAAACATTTCTGTTGCTATCCTAGCATATATCTTACATACAACATTAAGGAGGCTTATTCGCATCTCTGCGGTCGACGTTTAGTCGTAGACCATCCTGAGATATCATTTGTTGTTTCCAAGACATATGCTGTGGTTCAGTTCAAGGTCGAGTCAATCCAACCTCGTCTCTACTTATTGTTGGGGCATTACAAGCGTCTGGCTAAGATGAACTGACCTGAGCCAGTAACAATTCGAATCTACACATGAAAACACACACACACACACACACACACACACACACACACACACACACACACACACACACAGAGACACACAATGTATAGCACGTTGTCGTATACAGAGTGGTTATTGTCGGACAGTGGTGTCGTGCACCTGTGCCACGACTACAGGACGCAGAATATTGTGGCCCCTTTTTGTAATTTTTCCTATAATTTAAAAATTATCTAGTATCTAAATCTATGTAATAATAAATGTACTTCGTGTAAAGTAGTGAGAGAGTTCTGCAGCTTACGGAGCACACTAGTTAATATTATTAGAAGATCAATGAACTGACAAACACAGATATGATTTTATACTTGTACGTTAATAAACTCAATGTGTTCGTAATAACAAACTCATTCCTATCATTTATACTTTGCATCTTTAAAAACCGGTCCAACTTTTCATATCCCTCCTCAAAGTCAACTATCCCCCCCCCCCAAATTGCTTGCTGTATCCGCCCCTGTTTAAGACGATCTGATGATAGTTATTATTGATACTTACAACTATTAGTCATAAACTGTATTAGCTTCTCGGATAAACTATGTATGCTGTGGATGCATTAAGCGTAAATATATTCACAACAATTAACGATTGTTACGACTACATCACTCGGCAACAAGATTAAAAATAAACATTTAGTTAAATTAAATCGTTGCCTTGAACAGACGTAGTGCGAAGCCACTATTCTAGTCTTGGAGAATAGGTATTTTCTCCATTATTTAATACTCAGGTTTTCAAAGTTTCATTCGTTATGATTCTTACAGTCAAGATACAGGTAGTACAACACACGCACACACACTCATACAAAACATGTTCGTCGTTTTGAGAATGGAAGGACACCAGACAGTGAAGATTTTGAGTAAAGGCACTATTCTCGGTTCTGGTTTTCAGCGCGACTTCCCTCCTGGGCAACCCTGGCTGTGAAGTTGCCAAGAAGATAAACGGTATCTGTGACGTGACGTTTGTTGTTTGCGGGTTGGACTGTCTCTGAAGCACCCCCCTCCCGGCAGTGAATTTGTTTAGATCTGAAGATCTGAAGGACCCTGGCGCTTTGGACTCCCGGTACAGGAAGATTTCTTCTGCGCAGAAGTTCTACGTACAATGCCATCCATTGTGGTTCGACGCCTTCTGAATCGTGGTTCCGTCTTCGCCTGCGAACCGTTTGTCACCGCATTCCACCCGTTCCAGTTCACACGCGCGCGCGCGCGCACAACTCTGATGTTTTAACTGTAAGAATCATAATAATTAAACTTTGAAAACTTAAGTATTATTAATGGAGAATAAAAACAAAAATATCTTTGTGGAGAGTACACGATGCTATATTTACGTTAGATAGGCCTATTATATAGCCTTTGTACGTAGACCAATATATTTGATCTTACATATATATCTTATATATAGACCTTAGGAGTAGTTTAATCGAACCTCGCAGTAATAATCTCAGCAGTGTGAATCAGATGGAGCTTTATGAGATGATGGCAACTTATTTATATAGGTTCACTGATATAATCTAGAGTCAGGAGTCACCAATTAGATTACATTGAGGTCCATTTTCATCATATTTAATGAAGCTGAGGTCCGGAATTACTAAACATAACGAAGTCGTTAATGGAATTTGGTGTGTGCGTGTATAAAAAAAAGTTTAATATATTCAAGTAATCTGTTATGAAAGGTTTGTTTGGGTGGACTGTTTGAAATAACTGTAGGACGTTTTGTGTATAGCTTGCACGGCCGGTGTAAATATTGTTACGATATTACAGAACATTCTACGTGTATCTCGGCTATCCCAGCTGTAATGTTGTGTGCGTACGTGATTCTCAACATGCTAGGCGGTGTTACGTAGTACGGAACAGTCTCGTACATTCGATAGTGTTGTTCGACAAGCTTCTCAATTAGACCAATGGTGCGTGTTTCTGTGAAGGTCGCGCTGAAGTGTCCTCTAGAATTTGCGATTGCCTGTTAAGGACGCATATTATGGAACCCTACAGACTGTAAATAGCCCATACCTGCTGCTTAGTTTTCAGTTATTGTCGGGCGATTTACACAGTGCGTTTAAGTGGCCATTTATTCCAGTGCGGTTCGAAGTATTGTGGCGAAGTGTTGTGTTTTATAATTGTGCGCTACTCTGTTAATTGACATTTTTATTGCTTGTGAACAATTTGTATTTGATTCGTTATAAGAGACTATCTTGTTGATTACAAACTAAAAATATCGGTATGGAGAACCATACATGACTTCCATATTCTAAGACTTATAATGTGAAATATGCTTGCCTGCCAAGCACGATATATTTTCTAATATATACATAATTTACATTAAAATGAAAAAATTATAATTTTATTGCCTGGCAACAAAATTATTTTATTTTTAACAATTACCATTGTTTGAAAAAGTTTAAATGAATTTTCAAGTACTTTACTCTTGTTAAAACGTAAAAGGTTGCTGGTAAACTACCCCTTCCCCTTAACCGATCTTCACCAAAATCTAATGGCCTTGAGTCCTCTACAATTCACTTATGTATGCAAAAAATTATTTGATTCTGTTTGAATTTGCGGCAGTTATCGTTTGCCATAGAAAATACGCTTTATAACAAACGTTGCAGGTAAACTACCCCTTCCCCTCAACCGATCTTCACCAAAAACAAAAGGTCTTGAGTACTCTACAAACCAGGGCTGTATGCAGAAAATTATTTGATTATGTTTGAATTTGCGGCTGTTATCGTTTGCCATAGAAAATAACCTTGTTAAAAAAACGTTGTTGGTAAACTACCCCTTTCCCTTAACCGATCTTCACCAAAAACAATAGGTCTTGAGAACTCTACAATTTAGGGCTGTATGCAAATAATCTTTTGATTCTGTTTGAATTTACGGCTGTTATCGTTTGCCATAGGAAATATCCTTGTTAAAACAGAAAACGTTACAGGTAAACTACCCCTTTCCCTTAACCGATCTTCACCAAAATCAACAGATCTTGTGAACTCTACAATTCAGAGCTGTATGCGAAACATTATTTGATTCTGTTTGAATTTGCGGCTGTTATCGTTTGGCAAACAAAAAAAATTTCCCTTGATAAAAAAAAACCGTTGCAGGTAAACTACCCCTTTCCCTCAACCGATCTTCACCAAAAACAATAGGTCGTGAGTACTCTACAAATCAGAGCTGTATGCAAAAAGTTATTTGATTCTGTGTGAAATTGCGGCAGTTATCGTTTGCCATAGAAAAAAATACCCTTGTTAAAAAAACGTTGCAAGTAAACTACCCCTTTCCCTCAACCGATTTTCACCAAAAACAATAGGTCTTGAGAACTCTACAATTTAGGGCTGTATGCAAATAATCTTTTGATTCTGTTTGAATTTGCGGCTGTTATCGTTTGCCATAGGAAATACCCTTGTTAAAACATAAAACGTTACAGGTAAACTACCCCTTTCCCTTAACCGATCTTCACCAAAATCAACAGATCTTGAGAACTCTAAAATTCAGGGCTGTATGCGAAACATTATTTGATTCTGTTTGAATTTGCGGCTGTTATCGTTTGCCAAACAAACAAAATTACCCTTGCTAAAAAAAAACCGTTGCAGGTAAACTACCCCTTTCCCTCAACCGATCTTCACCAAAAACAACAGGTCGCGAGTACTCTGCAAATCAGGGCTGCATGCAAAACATTATTTGATTCTGTTTGAATTTGCGGCTGTTATCGTTTGCCATAGAAAATACCCTTGTTAAAAAAACGTTGCAGGTAAACTACCCCTTTCCCTCAACCGATCTTCACCAAAAACAATAGGTCTTGAGAACTCTACAATTTAGGGCCGTATGCAAATAATCTTTTGATTCTGTTTGAATTTGCGGCTGTTATCGTTTGCCATAGGAAATACCCTTGTTAAAACATAAAACGTTACAGGTAAACTACCCCTTTCCCTTAACCGATCTTCACCAAAATCAACAGATCTTGAGAACTCTACAATTTAGGGCTATATGCGAAACATTATTTGATTCTGTTTGAATTTGCGGCTGTTATCGTTTGCCAAACAAACAAAATTACCCTTGCTAAAAAAAAACCGTTGCAGGTAAACTACCCCTTTCCCTCAACCCATCTTCACCAAAAACAATAGGTCGCGAGTACTCTGCAAATCAGGGCTGCATGCAAAAAATTATTTGATTCTGTTTGAATTTGCGGCAGTTATCGTTTGCCATAGAAAAAAAATCTACAGACAGACACACAGACAGACAGACAGACAGACAGACACACAGACACTTTTCGGAAAACGACTTTTTTTCATGTTTTGAGTGTAGTAGAATCAGAATCTGCAAAAATCTCGAACACGATTTTTTTTGCCATCACCATACTTCCATTCCTTAAGGAATATGGAAGTAAAAATCGGTATGGAGAACCATACATGACTTCCATATTCTAAGATTTAAATTTAAAATCATTTTCGAAATGAAATATTACCATAGAAACTACTTCTTTCTACTTACTGCTTCAGCCTTAACCACAGTACTGTGGTCACTAACATATACCACCTCACGTTATCGCACTCGATTTTCACTGATGATGGAAGTCGATGGCATTGCCGAAACGTCTGGTTTTGTAGAAAACATTGGACTACGGCCAAATATCCCGGGAAGGAATTTTAACAAAAACTACTTCTTTGTTGCCGATAATGTTGTACACACACACATATATATATATTGATATGACACGGTATATGTATATAGGACGTATATTATATTATATTCTGCACGCTGGAAACGTCAAATTATAAAGAAATCTTGTCCATGGGTGTAATTAGTTATAAGAGACTCCTGTGTATCAAACGCCAAGTAATACGTTGCAGGTGGCAATTTGTAACAATTATTAATGTTGTTACCTGGTTTAATTAATATGTTATTAATTAATATATCTTTCGGTCGTGATCGATGAAACCTTCGGAAAATAGATTATTAAACAAACAAATTTATAATTATGTTCTTGAATTTATAATCGTACTACTCTATAGACTTAACTTAGTTTTCAGTGGTTGTGTAATATTAGCGATATGCATGGAGTATTAACTGAATGTAAGGGGTATTTGTGTCAACCCTAGTCACTCGATGGTAGAAAATTTCATTCAAATTTAGTATTAAACACAAGCTAGTTCAGCAATCTCCCGTCCCACCAGCTGCAAACTTTGAGCGCTGTTACTAGTAATAAGCGTACTTATAGGTTAGTTATTCGTTGTGTTTGTATCAATCTTTTTGTAAATTATTCCACCCACTACATATAGTATTTATTCTGCAATAACTTAAACGTTATCTCATACAATAAATGTACTTTATTTATTTTCTCTATTAATGCACAGGTTACGTTGTCTCAAAAAACAATAATACGATCCAATCGATCATCCAGACATATATCGATTATTAATTACTCAAATTCTAAAAACATATACACTTGAAAATAATAACAAATAATTCTTATCCCAGGGTTCGTAAAGTTCTTTGAACCATTAGTAAGGCCAGGTAAAATGCGTAATTAAGGTTGTTCAATTTACAAAAATAAAATTATTTACTTTAAATACAGTGAAATGAAAATAAGTTGTTTTTTTACCAAACCGACGAAAATTTCGTCTGGCGGTGGACGTTTGTAAACAGTGGCCCAAAACTCAGCTTATCTCGTCTTCATCCAGTGAAACAGCTCTGGTTTTCAATAAAATTGAGGGTGGTGTGTACTGGTAAACCCTCAGGAAATCTTCGGGCTTCTATTCTTCTTTTACGATCTTCACAATTCTCGGTCCCAGCAAAATGGAATTAGGATCTCAGCTTCTTCTGCTGCCAATGAAGTTTATTTCTGCCAAACCGAGTCTTCTAGTATTTTCAATAATTCCGTTAATTCAGGCTTTAATTCTTCACTGATCTTCGGTTTATAGTATGAATTGGTTTAATACTGAATCCAGCGGAATTATTTAGTGAATGAGGTGAGAGGCTTTCAATTCTTTTTTACTGTATTCATTTACAATTTGGAGGGTTATTTAATTTTTATTACTCATTAGCATTAAAGTATAATTGTTTTACAAAAAGGGTTTTTCAATTTTGATACATATTTCCTTTAGATTTATTCATATTTTTTAAATATATCGGTCCATCTCAACCTAATAGCTTGTAACAATCAGAACGAATTAATTCCAAATCAACAACTTCTGCATATTTCAGTTGCCTTAACAACCACGTTTTCCCTATATCCTTGAGCCGGCATTATACTATATTACTACTCCTTTCCAATAAAATACTCCATGCTTGGATTAATGTTGAATCACCTAAAATTCTCCCCTAACCTTCCTTCCTGAACAGTAAATGTTTTACCAGAGTTTCGTTGGACTGGGTTTCCTAAAAAGGTATTAATTTCCTTTCACTAATTTGGAATTTAGGCCTATAGATTCACTTACAACCATTATAACATTATTTGGTTTTTTAACTTAATTTTCTTTTTACCTGACCTACTGTACAATTAATTATTGGTTACATGGTTAATTACATGAATTTGAATTTACTGGTGGTTACTTTTTTATATTAATTAACTGGTTCTGGAACCCTTTATTAATTTATGATATAATTGTCAGAACTACTTGTTAGACTTGAAACACTGGTCACACTCCTGATCCAGTTTATAAACATTAATTAAAACAACAGTACTTTTCAACTTTATACAATACTTAGAATTTAGTACAGTGCCTAACATTAGTAACTATACTGGATTGTATAAAGACAAATCTAATATAAATATAAACATAATTATTGATGAAGTATTACTATCAAACAACATCATTTCATTTTTAGCATATTCAACATACAACATAAATACTCTGTAGACCTTAACATGTCACAGTACAAAACAAACATTTTATTACATTCAATCATTCATTGGTTTTTATATTTAACATTAGTCATCGCCTCCTTTTAACTCGAGGTACTTCTCAAATACATAAACTATTGAACAACCTTAAGTCAGGGTATGGTCCTTGACCATATTTCATTCAATTTTTATGTAACGTTGGGGGACCTCAACTATGTTATGTTACATAACACCCCCTTCGAAAAAAGTTTATTTTGTATAAACAAAGTTTAGTAAGAAATAAACGCACAACTTGTATCTGGCCAATTGGTTTCCTATTCATAGTACTTTTATATTTCCGACTGATTGTAAACTGACTGGTAATTCAGACTGGTAGTAATTGCTGTTTTCTTACTCTATTCTCTCTCTGTTGGAGGCAAATTCATCAATTATTTATTTCTGGGTAGTGGTACTTCCACATTTTATTTGATAAGGACTGGTCACACTAATCATATTAAACTTGTTTTAACACTCATTTCTATTTACTTCTATAAATTCGCTTTATCAATTAAGCTTCGGTCTGCTATCTTCCTTCTATTTTCTTCATCTATACTTCTGGAATCTAATATCAATCTATACAGCTATTTTATAATTATCATCCCTTAAATATTCAATTTCCCTAACATTTTTCCCTATCCTGTGCGGTGGTACCAGTCGGGTGGCCACTTTTGGGTCCATTACTCCGCTGTCCATCCTTACACCTTCTGAGACCAGGGGAACATCATCCCTGCTCATAAAAATTATTGCCGGAACATTTCTACGGTCAATACATAAAAATAAAAAAATTATAAGTAGTAGTCAATTAGCGACTAGTACTAAACACTTTTGGGATTCTTCATACTGTAGCTGTTTGCATTTATTTATATATTTCTTCTTCTTCTTGATTCCTTCTTCTTTTCCATTAACTAATAGCATATAATATTATTAATAGGTCTTATGTTAAAATTCTTTTGACTTTACTTCTTGTGACATATTTCTCCGTATCATTTCTTCTTATATAATCTTCAATTCCGAGAAATTCTAATTATTGTATTAATTATCATCCTCCTTCAGTTTCATTGGAGTCATTAAATTATTCTTTATTCTTCTTATCTGAGCACATTACCCTCAATTGTTTTTGTTCATTTAATTTTTCTTCTGTTTGTTACCATTAAAAATATTACTTTTTCCTATTATTTCATTTTAAATCAATTCTTTATAACTCTTATTTACTAATCAGTTCTTATTTTTTGTTAAATTAAATGGTTTCGAAATATCTTAAATCGTATTATTTCTGAATAAATTAAGTAAGTTGTCCTTACATAGTTTTTATTAAATCGTCTTGTTCCTGGATAAATTGTTGAGTAAGTTGTCCTTACAGTTTTTTAGAATTTTGGGGTATTAGTTTCTTCACTTTAAATTACATGGTTTCCAAAATAACTTGAGTAAGATGTCCTTACATAGTTTTTGAATTTTGGGGTATTAGTTTCTTCACTTTAAATTATATGGTTTCCAAAATAACTTGAGTAAGATGTCCTTACATAGTTTTTGAATTTTGGGGTATTTATTTTTCCAATGGGTTGCTTGGTCGGTATCAGAAAATCAGTCCCCTTTTTTCTGGTTGGTTATTGTTTAGTTTAACCATGGTCCATTAACTCAGGTACTCTCTTTCCTCGGATTACTGGGGTGTTCGGAATTAATTCTCTCCTTGATAATCTCCTTACCATCTGGCTCTCCCACTTTGCTGCTATGAAATCTTCATTTAAGTACCGGTCTTCCGTCATTGTTCGTTCCTTTTTAACTAACAGGTATTGTACCTCCTCTGACATAACATATTCACTCATTTTTAATATCATTCCATTCCCTCTTTCCTCTGGATGATTTACCAAATTTTTTAATGATATATTCCGTCTTAATGATATGACTGATATCTTCTGATGCACTTCAATCGTCGACATATTTAACTGATATCTAAACTTAATTAACTCCCTCTGTTCATTAATTGGAAGGTTAAATACATTAATTAATCCACCCTTCCTCATCTCCATTTCTTCTTTTGTATTGAATATTTTCTTTCTCCCTATTTTCCTTATTCTCACTATCTTCATTTCATCATGAACCCGTTCTATTCTTCCGGTTCTATTAATTGGTATACCGTCAAATTTTTCTTGGTTCTTCGCTTGTATGTTTCCTATTTGAGTAATTTTGGTCTCTACTTCCATTCTGAGTTGCACGATGGGTTCATCTGTCTTTTCCAGATCCACCTTAATTACATTTATTTGCTGTCTTACTTCCACTTCACAGCTATCAACTCCTTTACTCCATGTTTCATTGACAATTATAATACTTCCATTGATGACTTTCCTCAACGCTAGGCCTTGTTCATTGATGATTTGCCGCAACTCCTTATTATGGTTTTCAATTTTCTCATCCATTTGTTTAGTATTCTCCAGAATCTGCCTCAAGCTCTCATCGTTTCTATCAAACCTTTCATTGATTTGGTTTAAGCTTTCATTTATCCTCCGGTTATTCTCATCATTTTCCTGTTTATTTCTGTCAAACTTCTCGTTCATTAATTTGATAAAATTTTCGCTCAAAATTTCGTTTTGTTTTTTTGAGTTTTCATTAATACTGTCTATTTTTTCAGAGTTTTCTTCAAATTTTTTATTTAATTCTTCTTTGGTTTGCCTTGAGTTTTCCTCCTGTTTCCTAAAGTTCTCCTTATTTTCCTCATTTATTTGTTTATTGCTTTCCATTATAATCCTCAACAGCTCCTGTATACTCATGTCTTCCTTTCGGGCAGATTTATCTGGTTGGTCCCCTTGGGCATCCTCTTTATTGCTCGCCTGTTGTTCCATTTCAGTATCTGTACCTAGCTCTGTTTCTTCTTCCCTCCTATCTTCTTCTGTTTCTTGTTCCTTCTCCATTCTTTTCGTAACACCTCTCGTATGCATTCCTGTGCCTCTAATGGTTGCCTGCTCAAGTTAAGTAACAATTAATATGATTTTTACTTAACTAAAGCCCCACGTTGGGCGCCAATTTGATATGACACGGTATATGTATATAGGACGTATATTATATTATATTCTGCACGCTGGAAACGTCAAATTATAAAGAAATCTTGTCCATGGGTGTAATTAGTTATAAGAGACTCCTGTGTATCAAACGCCAAGTAATACGTTGCAGGTGGCAATTTGTAACAATTATTAATGTTGTTACCTGGTTTAATTAATATGTTATTAATTAATATATCTTTCGGTCGTGATCGATGAAACCTTCGGAAAATAGATTACTAAACAAACAAATTTATAATTATGTTCTTGAATTTATAATCGTACTACTCTATAGACTTAACTTAGTTTTCAGTGGTTGTGTAATATTAGCGATATGCATGGAGTATTAACTGAATGTAAGGGGTATTTGTGTCAACCCTAGTCACTCGATGGTAGAAAATTTCATTCAAATTTAGTATTAAACACAAGCTAGTTCAGCAATCTCCCGTCCCACCAGCTGCAAACTTTGAGCGCTGTTACTAGTAATAAGCGTACTTATAGGTTAGTTATTCGTTGTGTTTGTATCAATCTTTTTGTAAATTATTCCACCCACTACATATAGTATTTATTCTGCAATAACTTAAACGTTATCTCATACAATAAATGTACTTTATTTATTTTCTCTATTAATGCACAGGTTACGTTGTCTCAAAAAACAATAATACGATCCAATCGATCATCCAGACATATATCGATTATTAATTACTCAAATTCTAAAAACATATACACTTGAAAATAATAACAAATAATTCTTATCCCAGGGTTCGTAAAGTTCTTTGAACCATTAGTAAGGCCAGGTAAAATGCGTAATTAAGGTTGTTCAATTTGTAACAACCAAAAAATTAAAAATTTTAGTATGACCGAAAAGACGTTACATTCAACAAGACACACCTACTCAGGCCACGAGCAATAAATAAGGAACTGTGTGACGAGGTGTCAAGTGAACGTTTGCTTCGGACAATACAAATACGCTTCACATAGCTTTACAATAGGGAACAAGGTTGGCCGTGACAGACTCGACTCAAACACGAGATTTACAGCCTGCAAAATGTAAGATAAAAGAAACTGTGTCAAGTACCAATTTAGAGTGAAACCGTGACGGACACACTGCCGGATAATTTGAAGTGTACCAGTAATAAGAAAAGGGTGTAAGACACACAATAGTATGTACCCTATATGAGAACGGACATCGATACCTAAAAGAATAGAATCGAACTTGTACACAGCAGGGGAACGTCTTACTGGCGACAACGGATATTTACGACAGGGAGAAGGAGTGCCGTTTTGGAAACGACGACACGCTGCGCCAGGACAGCGTTCGGAAAAGGGGTCGAGCACAGCGAAACAATAACAAAATACGACACATTGTTTGCGTGAGAACTGCAGCGAGATCCGGAGTACGCTTAGACAAAGGCATGATGGACAACCAAGAAAATTGCTCCTGTTCTAGGAAAAGAGTACGGAGGCTTTCGACGCGAACTCGTGGGGAGACAGGATACCCAATCACAACCCAGCATCTACCCAGAGAACAGGTGGAGAGGACCGTCGCCAGCATGGCAACGGGAACGTCGAATGAGAAGTGAAGAACGATAGTCTGGCATAAGGGTAGGAGATCTTCTGTCCTATCATGTTCGACTTGAGGCGTGTTTTCCAGAAGGGTGCATTGTGGTAAACGATGCTTGATAAAAACTGTTTGCAGAGCACGCGGGAGAACAGTCTTTCATAAATTTTCAATCATATACTTTGAACAGTCTTCACGTACTTTTAAACAGTCTATTTATAACTTTCAACAGTCGGTCGTCAAAGTTCGATTAAACATACGGACAGCAGTGGGACTTTGAAACTTTGCTACGCGACATATAACTAAGTGACTTAGACATTTCGATATTGGCGCGTATCCGGTAATAGTGTACCTACAGTGTCTAAAAACATGCGACATACGCCAGTGCTTAACAATTATAGAGTTCTTTATTATACTCAAATTCAGAACTGAACTAACCAATCACACTTTCATCAATAACCGACGCGTAGAACTATCGTTGATGTAATACCGGACGACGAAATCGTAACGTTGTACAGTGCGGCGGAGCGATACAATATCATTTGGAACAATTACACCACGGCATCAAAGACACTAAACATTAATGTACATACCAGAAGTTCAACAATAGACAGACAGACATATACACCATAGTTAACGATGAACTTATCATCACGACACATAATTTCATGACTCGAACAGTAACAGCCGAATCAACAGATTACACACACAGCGCGAGTGAATCTGTTCCGCGTGTGTTGAGTGTCAGTGACATCACAGCTACGCAGCTTCCCACACATGGACCAGCAGAGAGGAGGAGTTACGCCGATGGAAATATCGGATAATTCGTCTAACAAGTAATCTTTATGCTATTCTTATCATAAGAACTCTACTGTCCTGTCTCTTTTTCAAGAAACACCCCTTGAGTATTTAAATTAAACATGATAAACATAATTAACGCCATCCATCTGAGGCAAACGATGAACGCATTAGTATAAGATTTATTGTTTGACTATTTGTGTTTCTATATATCGATTGCATTATATATGTATGTGTATGTTTTCCAGCAAACAACGTATTGGATTTACATTGCAATTTGATGTATATACATGTGTTCTTTTATGTTCTTTTTATGAGTTTATGAATGTATTTACAGGGAATCATCCATATTATATATATATTGAAGTCTCTTTATTTAATGATATGATGTTAAATAAATAAGTGTTTATTTTATCCAGAATATATGCGTTCATTATTGTCAAATTACCTCAGAACAAGAAAGTAATGGCATTTGAGTGATTTATAGTAGTTTTTTTTTATAAATACAACAATTAGAGTCTCCATGCAATAATTATGCTGAAGTAAAGGAATTAACGTGTTATTTAGCTTCAATCAGTTCAGTTGATATGAGTAACCTAATTGAGTGATTACACGAGCTCATTATGCAAATTAGTATATTTACATAATTAATTAATCACAGATTAATTAATTCATTATTGTTAGCATAATTGCTTATCGTGGTATTTGGCTGCCCAACGCGTGGCATATCGTTGTAAATTTACAAAAATAAAATTATTTACTTTAAATACAGTGAAATGAAAATAAGTTGTTTTTTTACCAAACCGACGAAAATTTCGTCTGGCGGTGGACGTTTGTAAACAGTGGCCCAAAACTCAGCTTATCTCGCCTTCATCCAGTGAAACAGCTCTGGTTTTCAATAAAATTGAGGGTGGTGTGTACTGGTAAACCCTCAGGAAATCTTCGGGCTTCTATTCTTCTTTTACGATCTTCACAATTCTCGGTCCCAGCAAAATGGAATTAGGATCTCAGCTTCTTCTGCTGCCAATGAAGGTTATTTCTGCCAAACCGAGTCTTCTAGTATTTTCAATAATTCCGTTAATTCAGGCTTTAATTCTTTACTGATCTTCGGTTTATAGTATGAATTGGTTTAATACTGAATCCAGCGGAATTATTTAGTGAATGAGGTGAGAGGCTTTCAATTCTTTTTTACTGTATTCATTTACAATTTGGAGGGTTATTTAATTTTTATTACTCATTAGCATTAAAGTATAATTGTTTTACAAAAAGGGTTTTTCAATTTTGATACATATTTCCTTTAGATTTATTCATAATTTTTAAATATATCGGTCCATCTCAACCTAATAGCTTCTAACAATCAGAACGAATTAATTCCAAATCAACAACTTCTGCATATTTCAGTTGCCTTAACAACCACGTTTTCCCTATATCCTTGAGCCGGCATTATAGAATATTACTACTCCTTTCCAATAAAATACTCCATGCTTGGATTAATGTTGAATCACCTAAAATTCTCCCCTAACCTTCCTTCCTGAACAGTAAATGTTTTACCAGAGTTTCGTTGGACTGGGTTTCCTAAAAAGGTATTAATTTCCTTTCACTAATATGGAATTTAGGCCTATAGATTCACTTACAACCATTATACATTATTTGGTTTTTTAACTTAATTTTCTTTTTACCTGACCTACTGTACAATTAATTATTGGTTACATGGTTAATTACATGAATTTTAATTTACTGGTGGTTACTTTTTTATATTAATTAACTGGTTCTGGAACCCTTTATTAATTTATGATATAATTGTCAGAACTACTTGTTAGACTTGAAACACTGGTCACACTCCTGATCCAGTTTATAAACATTAATTAAAACAACAGTATTTTTCAACTTTATACAATACTTAGAATTTAGTACAGTGCCTAACATTAGTAACTATACTGGATTGTATAAAGACAAATCTAATATAAATATAAACATAATTATTGATGAAGTATTACTATCAAACAACATCATTTCATTTTTAGCATATTCAACATACAACATAAATACTCTGTAGACCTTAACATGTCACAGTACAAAACAAACATTTTATTACATTCAATCATTCATTGGTCTGGCTCTTTTATATTTAACATTAGTCATCGCCTCCTTTTAACTCGAGGTACTTCTCAAGTACATAAACTATTGAACAACCTTAAGTCAGGGTATGGTCCTTGACCATATTTCATTCAATTTTTATGTAACGTTGGGGGACCTCAACTATGTTACGTTACATAACATATATATATATATATATATATATAAAATATGCATAAAATTAATGGCTTGTATAAGTTAATGATTGATCTCCATTAAGTAGTGCTCAAGTTTCCAAAGTTTTAATATTATGATGTCCGTAATTAAAACATCAGAGCAGGTTTAGTGTGAATGAGGGTACACCGTGGACTAAAATTTTCAACATTTCCTATTGAGCGTTGCTTAGAGTAAAGCTGCGAATCTACAGTGTATGTTTCACAGAACAAACACGCGAAAAAGAAGGAGCGCTCCGAAGTCACTCATGGACCCTCAGCATGAGGGTTCATTCCCTAAAGACGAAAAGTCTATCTATGAATCGTTCCTCTGTAAACACGTGCAGTTACACTGCCCAGCGATCCACAGGAAGCAAATTGATGTCCATTTTTTCGGCTTGCACGCGTTATGTTGGTGTGGGTTTCGGCACTTTCCATTTAAAAAGCGTGCAAATGTAAGAAAATAAACATGAGTGAGGCCAGAAATAACGCGAATTTTGTGTGTGTGTGTGTGTGTGTGTGTCTTCCCTGCCTTTTTATTGCTGTAGTCATAATAATAAAATGGAAACGTAAACATTACGTAACTGAGATATGCTTACCTGCCACAAACGATATATTATTTTATACATGTACGCGGTGTGTTCAAAAAAAGACCGAACTATTTGTGTAGCACTTAAACTAGCGCATAGAGCGAGCTGCAGAATTAAGTGCTGCTAGCGACAGGTTTTGACGCCTGAATGCCGTTTTCTCTGTTCCGTCACGATCTTCAGTCTTCGAGCTACACGCGCTGTAGTGGGCACGGGCACACACCGTCCGGCGGATTTATAACGAAGTGAGAATGAAGATCTTAACACAACGTGTGTGTATAAAATTTTGCTGCTGACTTCGTAAAATCTTTACAGAGCTATTTCCATTGTCTTCCAAAGTTTTCATTACCATTTGCATTGGTACGCAGTTGTTGACCGATTTCAAAACGGGTCTCTTTCTGATCGTCAACAAACACAGTAAGAATTTTTCAGTGATACGATACATTTAAATTTTTCTATCAAAATTTAATTTTACGATCTTAAATGGATTCTGTCAGAAAGTATCGGCATTTAAACGATGATTTACAATTACCACATCACGAGCTCTCTTCCCATGATCTTCGATATCGCTTTGATCTGCACCGACCATTGTTTTTCCCTCTTTAAAAATTCTTAAACTAATCGTTCGCCTTACGCAGGCTTCCGCGTATGCTTAAATGAAAACCAGAATGTCTCTGAAAAGTTTTAACCTAGTTTTGCTGCAAAATTTCATACGCACACGTTGTTCTCGCGGTCTTTCTTAATCGCTTTGTCACTAATCCGCCGGCCAGCGTGTGCACGTCCCCACTCAATGTGATATACCTCAAAGACTACTGCTAATAGCGGAACACAATAAGTGGTAGTTTGTTGTCAAAAACTATCGCTAGGTGCGCGCAAAGTCCCGGCGCGTCGTTTGTGCAGATTGATGTGTTACTCAAAAAGTTTGGTCTTTTTATGAACACACCTCGTATATTAATACATACATAATTTACATTAAAATGAAAAAATTATAATTTTATTGCCTGGCAACAAAATTATTTTTTTATTTTTAACAATTACCATTTTTTGAAAAAGTTTAAATGCATTTTCAAGTACTTTACTGTTGTTAAAACGTAAAAGGTTGCAGGTAAACTACCCCTTCCCCTTAACCGATCTTCACCAAAATCGAAAATCCTTGAGATCTCTACAATTCAGGGACGTATGCAAAAAATTATTTGATTCTGTTTGAATATGCGGCTGTTATCGTTCGTCATAGAAAATACGCTTGATAAAAAACCGTTGCAGGTAAACTACCCCTTCCCCTTAACCGATCTTCACCAAAACAATAGGTCTTGAGTACTCTATAAATCAGGGCTGTATGGAAAAAAATATTTGATTCTGTTTGAATTTGCGGCTGTTATCGTTTGCCATAGAAAATACCCTTGTTAAAAAAACGTTGCAGGTAAACTACCCCTTTCCCTTAACCGATCTTCACCAAAAACAATAAGTCTTGAGAACTCTACAATTTAGGGCTGTATGCAAATAATCTTTTGATTCTGTTTGAATTTGCGGCTGTTATCGTTTGCCATAGAAAATACCCTTGTTAAAACATAAAACGTTGCAGGTAAACTACCCATTTCCCTTAACCGATCTTCACCAAAAACAATAGATCTTGAGAACTCTACAATTCAGGGCTGTATGCGAAACATTATTTGATTCTGTTTGAATTTGCGGCTGTTATCGTTTGCCATAGAAAAAAAATCTACACACAGACAGACACACAGACACTTTTCGAAAAACGACTTTTTTTCATGTTTTGAGTGTAGTACAATCAGAATCTGCAATAATCTCGAACACGATTTTTTTGCCATCACCATACTTCATTTCCTTAAGGAATATGGAAGTAAAACTGGGCTGTTAGGGTACGGTTACACGGCCGTTTTTTTTTTTCGGCCGTGCACGTACGATTGGGAAACGCATTGAATTTAACACAAAGGCGGAAATGAAATTGGTCACACGGACGTTAAAAAAAACGCACGGTTCGTCAAAACTCTGCTGCGTTTTCAAAGTCTCCCGCATCGAAACGCAACCTGCTGCGTTTTTAGAACAGAATTTGTTTATTTACTTGTTACTATGGTAATTAATTTTGGTCTCCATGGTGCTGTTGACATCTTTGTAAAAAAAAATAAGTAATGTAAAAAATTTTCTTAAAGATTTATTTACTACTGATAACGAATGTTTTCTTTAATGTAAACATGGACGTTTCTGTTCAGTTACGTTTTAACCTTTATATACACATTTAACCTTTATAGGCAGAGCTGTAGGGATGAGTGTCCGAGACGTCCTCACGCTGCCGTCCGATTATAAACCGCCTGTGACTACACTTCTCTCCGTGCACGTACGAGAAAAAAACGCACTGTGCGTTTTTCCAAACTACATGCGCGTGCACGGCCGGGGAAAAACGCTCGTGTAACCGTACCGTAGGCTGTGGTCGGTTGTTGTGAAACGATATCTTGTCGGCAACGTTACGATTCCCCCCTCGGGAATCTTTCTCAGGACGCCAGAAAGCCCCTCTCTGTCGCTGTTTAGAAATAATTTTGAATTATGCGACGATTTATGTACTAAATCACAAATAGCTGTTTATTAACAAATGTATGGTTTCTACAAGTAGTAAATGGAATGTATAAAAAATTCTTGGATTTCGTTGTCCATGACATGTCCGTTACTTAACTAAATATAATTATTTCACTACGACTCGGAACACAAAACTTTTTATGGGTAAAACGTAAAAGTTTCACCTTATAACCTGAACCGGTTTTCACTTTTAAAAAGCTTCTTCAGAGTCGTAGTGAAATAATTATATTTTGTATAAAAAGTTTAGACATTCATTCAATGAAGAAAGTGATAATTTTTTGATGTAAATATTTACCTGAAATCTAAATCTAAAGTACCATGTTATAAACAATTTTCATTAAGTCGAATATAAGAAGAGGTATGATCTTAATTCGTCTTGGGATTTAGTATTTCTGGTTTTGTCCAACAACACTGAGAAGGCGGTCTGACGACTACCAATTTCTTTTTTATTGTAAAATAATTTACAATGGACTAATTTACTTCATGAGACAAATTTTAATTTTTACGTAAGTTTGACCGGTTCCGAAAGTGAGCCTCTGCGGTCCGGACCCATGAAAAATTTATTAAGAGGACATTTAAAGAAGATTAACCTCAATAGATACAATAGACAATAAAATTTAAAAAAATGAGGGAAGGCAAAATTTATTTTAAACGTAGTAAAAGTGAAACTGCAGCAGTTGCAATATCTTTGCATCCGAAACGTGGACGTTCAGACAAAGAATGGAAACCTTGGAATTGTATGTGTGTACACTATTAACAAAATTAACAAAGGTACACTTTGACAGTAGACACAACTTCCTCCCGGCTCACTCGATCTGCGCCTCAACAGAGACGGTGAGCCAGGTATTGAGCACGAAGTGCGCCTCGAACCCAAAAGAATCCCGCGAGGTACAGCATGGTGTGCGCCTCAAGCGGCTTACCGCTTATAAACAACCAGTTCCTGGAAAATTTGGTAAAGGAGAAAACATCTGTCTCCTAGTACCCTCCAAAGTATCTACAAGAAACATAAGGATGAAATTATATAGGTGATCTCACAAAAACATTTGTATTTATTGATTTAGTCAATGGATAGCAATAGCTACAGTATTAACAGAAAGTTAGACAGTCAACATTTTACCTTGTATGAGACACATTTAACTAAAGTTACAATGTCGATTTCTTTATTCCGAAATTGAGTCAGTTTTTTTGCTCAATGAACACTTGTCGTTGCTTAGTTTTTTTTGTTCGTCCTATGTACGCTGCCTTCCCCAACAGTTTTTTTGCTCAATGAACACTTGTCGTTGCTTAGTTTTTTTTGTTCGTCCTATGTACGCTGCCTTCCCCAACGCTATTCATTTTATGTTGGTGTCCGTCTGTATAGATTTTAAATTGTTAATGAATTAATAAATGTTCGGATGCGAAGATTGAAACATAGCGTTATACCTCGAGTGAAAGGTCTCGCAAGCATTGGCAGTGCGCCAGAGATCCGCGGTATCAGCAGCTCAGATGGTCAGAAGAAATGTCGCAGGTTCTTCTTCATCGACGTAGCACTCTGTTAAGTAATCACGAGGTGCATAGTCGTGAAACAAAGAGGTCGTTGAACTCCCCCGATGGTCAGAAACAAATATTTCAGCTACCTGCTATGTATGAGGCGCAGATCATGCTAAGGATTATTAGACCCTTTTTCGAACCTTTCGCCGGCTATAAAATGAGGCGCAGATCGAGCTTGCCCCTTCCTACCACTGTACATAGTTACTAGATGGCGGAGGTGGGACGTTAATTGTACCGCGACCAGGGGGAAACACAGACTGCAGACCTAATACTTGAAGGAAGAAGAAGAGTAAAAAAAAAAAAATTATTCATGTAATGATCTTGAAGAAACGCTAAAATCGTATGTTCTTGTTACGGTGAGTAATATTTATTTATTATGTTATCTATAGACGTTCCAACGTCAGATACAGGACTGTTACAACGTCAAATACAGTAGGCTATCTGTATCACAAATACTTAATACAGCATACAGACACAAAACGTAATACAATACAAAATCAAAATCAAGAATGTAAGTCCAAAAATACGTGGATATACAAAAATGTTAAAACAAATTATCACTTCTAGTACATTCTCTTTTATAGCCCTACCCATATAACTTATAAAAATTAATACGCTATAGGACCAAACGTCATTCCTTGTTTGTATTTTCTTTTATCCATCTCTCCCAAACTTTTCTATCCCTCACCACATTCCCTATACTGTCCCACGTTATAGCTCTCTTTTCTGCTTCTTCTATTAATCCCTGTCCAAGCTCCGCTTGGGCTCCCTCTTCTATTTTTCTTTGAGCGGCGCCATACACTTTCTTCGTAATTCTATATAACATTCTAGTGACATGTTTAAACTAGCTCCACTGTTCTACAAATGGTTTATCACTTACTTGTCTTGTCGGTTCTATCTTACGCTGGGGTTTAATTATTTAATTCTTCCCATACGTTTTTTCTGGCCTTTTTTTTTAGAAATTGTATCCCTGTTGCGTTTGTCCCAACTTCACTTTTCTTGCAGAATGTGTGATGTATAATATTGTTACGACGGTCTAACTAATCGTCGTATGGTACAGTGGAAAACAAAATACAAGACACCAATGAATCACTAAAAACCAGCTTTAAATTTGTCCACACGCAATAACAATGTCAACTAATAGAGCCCCGCACAATTATAACATTTCGCCACAATATTCGAACCTCACTTGAATAAATCGCCACTTGAACTGAACCGAGTAATCGCCGACTTAAAACTAACCTTTAAGCGGCAGCTGTCGTTGTTTAAGTAGCTAGCACAAGTGTTCCAGAATAACCCATAATACGCGTCAACACTGCTCGAAAACACTGGAGCGTAATTGATTGCGACCTTGAACTCAGTGCGCCGACCTGTATGGTCTGGAATAACTCGTTTGTTGACGCGTGTCAAGTGTCACGTACGCACACAACATTACAGCTGGGATAGCCGAGACACGTGTAGAACCTTCTGTAATGGCGCAGCAATATGCATAACTTTTTTATTATCATTTTGTATCCGGAAAACAAGTTTTTAAACTCTTGTATTTAAGCTTTTACAAATTAACTGTCGTTTACTTATCATTATCGTGTATCATGAAAAATTTCAAACACTATAAACTAACCAACCTTTCACTTCCTCCCTAAAAAAAAAAAAAAAAAAAATTCTAGGTGGGCTACTATAAGGAGATGTAATTTAGTTATAAGCTTGATGTTCCAGGTGAATACAAGTTCGATCGTTTGCACCACAACGGACTTCGCAAACTGAAGCGGTATGGAAATCTGGTCCGTGAAGACATCGTACCGGGCGTGCCGGTGGTCTGGGTATTCACGCCGGAGGACATTGAGACGGTTTACCGCAGTGAAGGACGATATCCAGAGAGAAGAAGCCATCTCGCTCTCGAAAAGTACAGATTAGACAGACCGAACATTTACAGCTCCGGAGGACTACTGCCCACGTAAGACTGATGTTAGTTTGCAGTGATATGCCCCCTCCTGCTCCTCCTCCTCTGTCCTTCAACTCCCTCGAGCGTTTGCTGGTGTCGTTAGGTTTTAGTTTCTATTTGTTGTTTCCAGAACTCTCCATTAAACTCTCAACCAGTAGCCTGGCGTCCATGTAACCGCTGATGCCGGCGGCAACAGTACTGGAAATAAGAGAAAATAATATTAATTATATCACAGAATAAATACTTTAGTTATTGAATAATTTGAAATCCGAACAATATTAGTAGGGAAACTTGAAGAAAAGCCTATCATTGCTTTCGAACTGCAGGGCACTTGCACCGTCTTATGTTGCCGGCTCAGACATCGGCAATGTTTTTCTGCGTACGGTCATTGACCTCGTAGTAGTTGTCACTGTACTGACTGTGGAGGGGGGAGACATTCGTCCACCCAATGTGTTGCCGCTATATAAACCGGCAAAACGCTCAGTTGGCAGCTGTGTTCGTTTTCGGAACTGATGTGCAGCAGAAACTACGTACCTATTTGTGTTTTGTTTGTTTAGTCATGTGTTTCTCAGTTTGTCTTTATTATTTTAATTCGATTATTTGTGTTCTGATTTATTACGTGTACGCAGGGCCGGCCCCAGCGCTTCTGCCGCCCTGTGCAGTATTTCTGAGTGCCGCCCCTCCCTATTTTAACTCTGAACACATTCACGCACACTAGACCTACTCTAAAGATACGGCGATTGCCTTCAAATGACGACTAGAAATGTTTGCATTGTTGTGTTTATCAAATAACTAGAACTTTTTCGCGTTTACGATGCGGCAAACGGCTGCAATAAAAATTGTAGAGACAATACAAGGAATCGTCAGACAATAAAAATGTATGCCTATGTGATGACTTACTTACAATTAAAATACTAACTAAAATTCATTATGATTGAAATATAACACAAGCAGCCCTAATCTATCATATACCTTAGTTAAAAAATACTCGTCTAGCTTTTGCATTGGGAAACTCCTTTATGACTTCGTTGTAATCAAGTGATTCAGCTAACTGATGTTCTATAAATATAGTTGCCAGACAACTCAGGCGAGTCTCGGACATACTCGATCTGAGATAAGTTTTAAGAAGTATGAGATTCGAAAAAGTCCTTTCTCCGCTTGCCACTGTCACAGGTAATGTTAGTAAAATTCTTAGAGCGACACCAACATTTGCCGCAAACCCATACTCTTGACAAGACTTCGGATGACATGTCTTTGACTTTACTCACGTCATACAGGAAGTCAGAAAGTTTACTGTGACTCTTAACCTGTTGGAATCTTTCACTTAAAGCAGAAGTGGTAATATCTATGACATTAAAATAAAAATCGACTTTTTACCGCAATTCTGGATCTTCAATGAATTCGTCTTTTCCCTCATGATCAAATTGTCTTTTAATCTTTCTCCTTCGCACTTGTGCTGAGCATCTGATTATTGGGTTTCCAATGTCCAATTTAGTGGCTAGTTCCTTAGCGTCAACTATACAGCTTTGAAATTTTAAGTCAGTTCTGACAGACATGAAATAAATGGTTGTATTTTCAAGTAAACTGACAGCTTTTGTTACATCCACGTCACTACTTTGCAGTGTTTTGCTGACGATATTAATATGGAGTAATTTGTCGTACCATATTACTAAGGAACACAGAAATGTGAAGTCAAGTACATGACTCGCCAGACTGCCAGCCTCGTGAGCCACCATTTATCTGTGTTTTCGTTTTTATTGATATCAACAAGCGCATCGTAGATCTCTTCTATTTGATATATAAGTGAAGTGACAGCGTCTATTTTACTCCCCACCTTGTATCACATAAAGATTTCAACGTAAGGTTAGAAACGTGATTTTTTAGTACACCCCAACGGAGAGTTGACGCAGAGAAGAAGTTTTTCCACCAAACTAAAAAATTAAACTGCGTATTCAGATGGCTTTGCAGCATCACTAACAACTAGGTTCAGGGAATGGCTGCTACATGTAACATAAAATGCCTTTGGATTAATATCTAAAATTCTCTTCTGCATTCCTACGTTTTTTCCTTTCATATTGGAGCCATTGACGTATCCTTGGCCTCTCATATCTTCAATAGCTATTTCCATTTCCTGCAGTTGTTTTAATACAACTTCTGTTAATCCTAAGCCGGTCGTATCTAATACTGGTACAAAGCCAAGAAAGTGTTCACTTATCATCACATCTTGAAAGTTTAGATCAACAAAACGTACAAAATTTTATTTTTGATTTCGTCTTGAAGGCTCTTTATAATTTCATTTTGTATATTTTTCTCCAAATAATGGTGACGCTTATTTTCACCACTCATTGTTCTTCTAATATGTTCACCTAACACTAAATCAAAATTTTCAAACAATTATACTAGTTTAAGAAAATTTCCATTATTACGTTCGAATTATTTATCTGATTGACCTCTTAAGGGGAAACATTGTTGGGCTAAAAATTTTATTATTGCAATAAGCCGTTCAATTACATTTGTCCTATGCCGGGTTTCGGAATTTATCCGTTGAGTTTTTGCATCAATAGTGTTGCCAGACCCTAATCTAGTTGACAGTTCCACCCACTTTTCTCTGAACAGTTTCACCATTGCACAAAGTGTAACTGTAGTGATTAACATTAAACCAACGGTTTGTACAGTCTTTAGGAAATATGTCAGTCTCAGGCTTGATGATTTGTTTTGGAGGACCTCTTTTTACTAAGGTTGTTCTAACAAAATCATCAATTTTTTCGGGCCACTTTGCGGAATCATAATAAAAATGACATTATAACTGACCTCAGTGTTGGATGAGCAGTTTTCCCCGAAATCAACTTTATCTTCACACCCAGAGGGTCGTCGTTGGTGGCTTTGTCGTCGGCGTCACTTGGCCCGGCAGGATATAATGTTGCCACTTGGTTTTCATTTTCGGCTGTTTATGTTCAACTTCTTTAGGTTGCAAAAATTTTTCCAACGAAAATTTTAATTTTTTCGCTTCAGTTTCTTTTTCTGCCCTTCTTTTACGATACTGACTCCCAGAGAGACGTGTTCTATTATCCGACATGATTGCGAAATAGGTCTAGAAGACTGTTTTTGTAATAAAACGCAAGTATATTCAGCAAACACTGATTCGAAACTGGAAACACGAACACTAATCACACATAACTCCTATAATATTACTAAAATAGGTCTACGAGAACTCTTTCTGTAAAAAAAGCAAGTGTGTATAGTGCACACTATTTTGACACTGGAAACGCCAACGCTAATCACAAATAACTACAATAACATTACGAACAGGTTGTTTACCCGGCAGGCAAAAGAACGGCACTGAGACCCTTCAGAAAAGTTATCATTTGCTCATGCTGGTGGCATGGCACAGCCGTTAACGTGGTGGGGCAGTATTATCTGCTGATCACTCATTGTCAGGTTTACGTTCTCTCATTCACGAGTTTTCGGCTCTTCGTTAAACTCCGCTGACTTTATACGTAAAGTAATTCTTACTGATCTTACATATTGTGATGAAATTAACTGAATAATTTTATTTTTCCCTCAATTTCAAAACTTAACATCCCGGAATCTGCCGCCATTTAAAATTTGCCGCCCTGGGCGGTGGCATAGTTCCCCCCTGCCTGGAGCCGGACCTATGTGTAAGTATAACGAGAGTCAGATCCCGTTTAACCGGGACCCTCTTCTTCTCCCACCGAATGGTAGAAAATGCTCTATTTAATTTTTAGGTTAAGTTTTAGGCCTATCAGAACCGGCAACAGATATTATGTACCCACGCCACGCCACTGCACTCTCAACCCACTGCAATCAAGACTTCAGCGAGGGTAGTGCTTGCCTCATTTATGCAATTTTACTTTTACCGTCCCTCTGAATATACGTTTTATGTTCCTACTTTGCCATACTATTAGTATTATTTTTATTAAAACTAGAAAAAATTGACGGAAATTAAAATCCATTTTTCAGAAACGGATTTTACTAGGTACCTGTCCACCTTACGTACTATATCCTGCAGGTAGAAGTGTGTGTGTTCGTAGAAACTAGGATATGTTTTTAAAACTACAACAGACAATTAAAATGTTGTTTCTGCAGCACTAATGGTCTATCCTGGAGCAAGCACCCTCCCCCCAAATCATAACCGTTTTCTTAAACATGTTTTCTTAAGTAGGTAAGTCTCTCTAGGTTAGCAGCCCATAGGCTGGTTGGCAGCAGCTCGCCATTCTTCACGCTTCTCTGCTTTTCTTTTCAACTCACAATATGATGTACAGTTCATATCGATCATAAGCTGTTTCGTGTAGTCTAAACGGGGTCGTCCTCTGCGATTCTTCCCTTGAATGGTTCCTTCTACTATTCTCTTAACCAATCCATTGTGTCGTAGTATATGCCCTATAAACTTAGCTCGTCTGCCTTTTAAATTTTGTAGAAAGCTCTTCCCCTCCTGAGCTCTTCTAAAGACTTCCTCATTCTAAAGACTTCTATCTTCTCCCTCCAGCTTATCTTGAATATTCATCTGTAGCACCAGGTCTCAAATGCTTGGAATATTTTCTAAGTAAGTAATATGTACCGTTTTATGATGTTATTATAATTGCAAATCACTTTTCTAAATTGAAATATTCTGTTATTTCTACCCGCCACTACGCCATAACAGTTACTTACTTTTCTTGTATGTTAATTATTATTATTATTTCCACATAGTTATATGCCGGTCCACAATATAAACCCTACAGGTATCACCGTCTTTGGCTTTAGCTTCGGAGTTTTTACATCACTATAGTTAATTAAAAGAGTTAATTTACGACTTTCATTAAAGAAATTTAGTGGAAGCATAACGTCAAATCGTTTTTCTGTTAGACCTTGTGATGATATTTCAAATAAAAATGGGCATAAAAATACGACATGTCTCAGACTGTGGTCAAAACGAAACCGTATTTATAAACATTTTAAAGGTAACAAACACATTTCTGTCACTCGTTGCTACTTATAAACTGCTACAGTTTTGAATACTAAATTGAGACACCTAAAGGGGCACGTTCGTAGAAACAATATGTAACATCGATGATATATAATGATCGATGATATATAGTGCCTACCTGATTCTTATCAGGTAGTCACAAGCTACAGCTTTATCCAACAGGGCGCAAAGCTGGTATGTAAAATAACGGTGCTCTTCTTTCTATCGTAACGTTTACTTTTACTTATAAATAACAGATTCGAACAGAGTTCAAATCTATAGCGGTGGCACTATAGTGGTATCAATAGGGGGAGATGTGTAGTAATAAAATGTTTACTAGATTAATAAAGCTAGTATCTTAGCAGCCTGTAGGTTTGACTTGAGTCTATTGGTACCTACCCACTGGACGATTATAACCTCATAACCCGCTTTGCTACTCTATAGGTAGCTAATTATGAAACTTTGTTTAAAGTTTAAAGAGACCACAGCTATAACCCGGATATAAATATAAATGCCGCACAGCAGTACCTAAGCTTTCCTGGAAATGGGAAAAAGCTGACGACGACAACTCGTTACGATAATGTGTGAACTAACTGATTAAGACATAGACCTAGTCCATATTAATTTTTATAAATTTACAGTATAAGCTGATATGAATTTGGCAACTCTAGGTAGGGCTGCCTGTTTGATACGAACATATGTAGCTGTGCACATTTCTTACTTAGGGCTACGGTAGAGGCGATTCTTACTGTAATACTCGAGTTCCCCAAAGGTGGGCCCTGCGGCACCGATAGGGGGCAAGAGGATGGAGTCTATACCGCCACTGCGGTTGCTCCGAATCTGCCATCTCCACCTGACACCCACCGCCTCAGTGAACTGGTATTTCGGCTGGTTTGGAGCTGATTGCCGCCGGGCTAAGATGGGTGACTGGTGAACGGGAACCAGGATTCTCTTGTCTCTGACAAGTAGCTGCACTAGGAAACCACCCTTTCCCAGTGGTCCTACACAAGATCATGTGCAGTGAACCATAGTAGCAGTCGGAGCCCCCACGCGGCGTCACCTGTTCTGGTAGAGGACGGCCGTTCAGTGAGTGTCATCGCGTGGCTGGTTGAACACCGCCAGGTGGGCCTGGGGCAATGGGTATGGGAGGTTGCTGGTTGGGGCTATACTGCTGAGTACCGGTGGCTCCTTCTCCTACCGAAACCTCCACCCAGACTCACTAGGTTACCTGATTTTCAGCGGTATCAGGGCCAATTGGCTGAACAAAGCATGTGCCCAGTGCGACCCGAGGTTCGGGTCTGTGAAACCGTCGCTGCAGGAGCCTGTACCTGACTCAAGTGCGGTGGCTGGCCCCCACCGTCCGCTGGTCCGGGTACCGAAACGCCGCCTCCACGAGATCCCCCGGGCAACGTTATGTGTTGTATCAATAGTTTATGTTTTTTACGTCCCATAACGTAACGGTGAAGTGCATTAGTCCCATTGCGAGAAGAGGGTTCCAGAAGCGATTGTTGACGTATCCAGTGGGTGAAGAGTGGGGACTTTTCCTGCCTTTTCTTGAGAAGAGTATGTGGTTTCGTTTGGACTGGTGGCACTAGGGGATTCGGAACTGGTATGGGGACTTGCCCTCGAGGTACAGTGGTGTGCGCTATTCCACAGTCCCGGAGTTAGGTGTCCTGGTGCCCCTAGGCACTATTGTTAGCCCCCCCCCCAAAGTAACTTCTATATATTCAATTCTCCTTGACTGATGAAAATAATTGCTGAAAATAGTCATTTCAACTATCTCTATTGCAAATATCTCAGTTGATCCTTCCTGCCTGAGCTATTTTTAGCCGTTGACAATGACGGTGCGGTATAGAGAGGGAAGCAGTTTGGAAGGGAACTCAAGGAAGGAAAGAAGCAGTTGTGTTGTAGCCATTGAAGGCGTCTAATGATCGTGCATTCGTTCTATACGTGAGAGTGCCGTGAAATAATAATATTATATTTTAATGTAACCACAACGCGTTCGTGTGTGACTTACGATTCGTGTGTTCGTTCTATTCGTGAGAGTGCCGTAAAATAATAATATAACCGGATATAATAATATTATATTATATTATAATGTAACCACAACGCGTTCGTGTGTGACTTATGATTCGTGTGTTCGTTCTGTTCGTGAGAGTGCCGTAAAATAATAATATAACCGGATATAATAATATTATATTATAAAGTAACCACAACGCGTTCGTGTGTGACTTATGATTCGAGTGTTCGTTCTGTTCGTGAGAGTGCCGTAAAATAATAATATAACCGGATATAATAATATTATATTATAATGTAATCACAACGCGTTCGTGTGTGACTTACGATTACGTAGTGTTACTATGGCATCTTCCACAGAGGCAGGACTGTGTTTCATCTGCCAAAATAGTTTGGCAGAAGGTGAAGCAAATGTAGTTAAAACGAAAGGTGTTGCCAGACTTCTCGAATCTAATATCAAACGGAAAAAGTCTGCAGATGAACAGTTCCTGAAAAGGGTGGAGCAAGTGACAGTTCACAGTGCTTGTCAAAAAACGTACAATAATGAGGGAATGATTAAAGCTTCATTACGTCGCTGACATGACGCTCCTGGGCCCTCCCCTAGACCGACCCGATCAGAAAGGCCGCAATTTGACTTCAACAATAAGTGCTTTTTATGTGAGGATGTGATTACTGAAGAATACAGGAAAAGACAGGCCAAGTTGCCATTCAAAAAGGCGCAATTGTGCAGTTAAAGTGACGCTTCGTGATGTAGCAAACACGATTTTGGCGTATGCAAGAAAGCGAGGCGATGAGTGGGGACAAAACATTGAAGACCGCGTTTCCCAGTTGGATAATCTGAACACAGATTTATTAGCAGTTAATGCAGAATACCACCAAAAGTGCCTTCAAACATTTTATCAATTACCTTCACGTGTCCAAAAAAGGGGACACCGTCCAGCTACCCACGTCGACGAAGCCATGGAAATTATATACAAGTTTCTCGAAGACAGTAGTGAGGAATACCAGTTTTCCATGAAAGAGAGGTGTGTAATTTTCATCCAAAATATGTAAAACAAAAATACAGATTATATGATAAGTAAAGTGTATGTATATATCACTGAATAATAATAATATAATCGTTCTAGTGTTAACGTTTGCTGCAACTGGTAACACAGTTTACAAATAATTACATATAGGTTCAGAGGTGTATAGTGAAATAAATTAAAAATAGAAATTAATTCCTCATAAGTTAATGTCCTTTCAAATAGTATTCATCAAAACTTTGTAAATTAGAATCTGCACTACAGTCAAACATACGCACACACAGTGATAAAAATTGTGTATTAAAAGTAGTTTGTTACCTTAACAAGTACTGTTATCCTACGCCGTTGGGGGTCCTCATGCCTCGAAACACGAGATGTAGGTCGCTGGGGTTTTATAAATTGTTTATCAAGTCTTTTAGAAATGGTCTTATACTTGAGCTTGGCCTGTTGACTATTGCTTTTAATTTTGTAATTTCTACAGGTGTTAACCGTTTCGGAGAAAAAAACCATTTATGGAGAAGGTCCTCCTCCTCTTGTTTTGATGTGGTGTTTAGTCTATGATCCATCCTTCTTGTTCCTATAATAATAATAACAGTACCTGCTTCATTATCATATACATTATGTGCTATATATACATAAGGCTTTCAACACACACACACACACACACACACACACACACAGAGCACATACCATAAATCCAGAACAGGAAAGGTATTATAACAAACATTACGAAAACAAGTACGTATGGTCACGTACGTAGATCAACGTTTAAACAAACAGATTAATACCTGAATAATTTTTTTTAAAAACAGGACAGCGTATTATCTATATAACGTTCTGTTTCAGATAAGAATAGTTTGAATATAAAATGAAAGGGTACGTTGTATTTTGTTATGAGAAAATGCATTTCTAAATTTCGTTACATTTGTAAATTACAAAATTGTTCTTCAACTACAGTCACAATCGTTCAGTTTCATTAACATCTGAAAATTGATGGATTTGGTACTCGATATATTCTACTCTCATAGTATTTTCATTGATACATTTCAGAAACTGAGTACAGAATAAATCTACAATCACCCAGGCGGAATCATTAAGTTTTACAAAAGATCTTATTGATCAGACGTATGAGTAATTATATTAATCCTTATGTAGAAAATACGCACGCATTCGTAAAATACAGCACTCAGGTGTAGGGCAATTAATCCTTTTTTGTATTGAACGTATTTAAGTAGGCCTACTCGTGATATCAGTAAATTCTGTCTAAATGTATAGTACATAAACGTACCCGGTAATCGCTTCTTGAATTACTCGATTGATGTTCATGTTAAACGATTGATGACTCATGTAATAATACAGATTAACCTCATGACAGGACAGCGTATTTAGAACACTTAAAATTGGAAATCTACAAACACATCTGTCAAACAAAAACACCGTTCTTATCGAGAGACAACAGTAACTGACCTAAGCACATGTGCTTCATTAGGCAACAGACCAAAAAATCAAATAGACGACTATAAGCTCAATTTAAATAAAATCTGAATATTCAATAAAATTATGTTTTTTTACTTAGTAGCATATGCAAATCTTTTACTTACCTCTTAAATGTTGTTGTTATACACAATAGCCGATTGTACGATGAGTGTCTCATACAAATGAGAAATAGTGACATGTCGTCTTGTGTGTATATATATATCATACGGCGGTAGCGTACACGTTTGAAAGTTGATGCACATTAAATTATCTCTCTCTCTCTCTCTCTCTCTCTCTCTCTCTCTCTCTCTCTCTCTCTCTCTCTCTCTCTCTCTCTCTCTCTCTCACACACACACACACATTTCTGATTACTATAAAATAATTGCAGGTATGTTCAGAGGTTTGGTGTCTAAATCGATGCATTTTACTTTCACCTTCTAATTTGACACATGGCTTACTTTCATACAGAAATAGCTATCGCCCATATCCGTCTACGAGTGTTGCTAAACAAAATTAAAAATGCTGTAATACATAACGTCCTGTGAAATAGATATGGTATGTTTTTAGGACAGCCAAAAGCATGATTCATGCCGACGTGTGCGCTCGTTGTGTGTGCGTGTGCGTCTGTGTGTTCGTGTGTGCGCGCGTTACGTTGCGTATGCGTCTGTGTGTGTGTGCACGTCGGATGTGTGATTACGTGTGCGTATGTGTGTTCGTGCGTCGGATCATGACATAGTATTCGTAATGACCGGGGCACGTCCTTTATTGCATGAGAATATTCAGGTAGAGCAGAGCAGACACGTTTACGCAATATCAAGTGCACACACACACACACACACTGAAATATATTCTTACTGTACCTTTTATATTACAATTCTAATTGAAGATATATATTTTTAGGTATAACTGAATTTTATCGGTTTCACACTGACTGCTTGCGTGCGTTGATAAATCTATCTCAGCAGTTTTTTTTTTAATAGTTGAAAGACTGCTTGTATTATTGTGCGTCTCAGTATACACAAGTTCCTGTGTGTGTAGTCAACATACGCTAGTTTGGTGAGCATAATTTATCAAGTGCATTATTTATTGATTTAGTGCATTATTTATTGATTTAATACATGTATGTGTGTGTGTGTGTGTGTGTGTGTGTGTGTGTGTGTGTGTGTGTGTGTGTGTGTGTGTGTGTGTGTGTGTGTGTGTGTGTGTGTGTGTGTGTGTGTGTGTGTGTGTGTGTGTGTGTGTGTGTGTGTGTGTGTGTGTGTGATCAAATTATTATCTGAAACAGAACAGTATATATAGATTCGACTGGTATGTAAGACGCTGTTATATGTTACTAAAATCATCATAGCAAATATTTTCATTCTAAGCATTTTTACTGTTTAATAATAATTACAACCCAACGAATGATATATATAGTTTGATGCTTTATAAGTTTGTGTACATTGGTTGTATATTGTAAGCATGAAAGTATTATTTAAATCTGTTATCTGCTTCTGTTATAACTATCAGGTCAGTGCGACACAACGTAATTGGACCTAACATGATTCATGCCAACGTGTGCGCGTGTGCGTCTGTGTGTGTGTTCGTGTGTGCGCACGTTACGTGTTTGGTTACCTTGCGTATACGTCTGTGTGTGTGTGGGCACGTCGGATGTGTGATTACGTGTGCGTCTGTGTGTGTTCGTGTGTGCGCGCGAAAATAAACTTAATTTTCTTGATCTATCAAATAGTTGGTCTAAGCGTACATGTATTATGTAAATCATCTCTTTTTCAGTCATCTACGTAAGTGCATTTGAATTATTTGCGCATGCGCATAACAGCTTTTTAGTTGCACACACACATCGACACTCACTTGCAACAACGTCTTACTTATCACACGTTCATGCGCTACAAATTGATATATAAAACGTTTAAGATACACTAACATAATACCAGCGTTATAACAGTACCTTTTGTTTTTCAGTATTCATTCACCAAGTTTGTTTGGTTCTCGTCAACAACCTCTTGCATAACTTTGCCCTCAGGCGCTTTTCCTACATTTCCGTGTGTGCGCGTGTGTGTGTGTGTGTGTGTGTGTGTGTGTGTGTGTGTGTGTGTGTGTGTGTGTGTGAAGTTAACATAGCTTAGACAAAATAACGATAATGTATGACTTTCATTATCGTTATGCTGCCGTCGTAACGTTAGGTTGCTAATGACAGATACATGCAGTCTGATGTATAGTATTCACGTATAGGCTACTCATAGTACCATATCAATATCTGTAATGTTATTTATTTCCAACTAAAGTCAGAGACACCCCCAGTAGTTTTTCACCTAGAACGTATACAAAACATCTGATTCTTGTGTGTGTGTGCATTTGATATTGCGTGAACGTGTCTGCTCTGCTCTACCTGATTATCCTCATGCAATAAAGGACGTGCCTCGGTCATTACGAATACTATGTCATGATCCGACGCGCGCACACACGAACACACACAGACGCACACGTAATCACACATCCGACGTGCACACACACACACACACACACACACACACACACACACACAGATGCATACGCAACGTAAGTTTCTCTATCTCTCGTTGTCAAACGTATTATCGTTATGCTGTCGGCAAGTACGGTCGTAACGTTAGATTGCTAATGACAGATACAGACGGTCTGATGTATAGTATTCAAACACCTGACTTGTATGCAGACGGGCCTACACGCTTTGAAAGCAAGCGTTGTCACCGTATGATGATAAGTGCTATATACTAGACAATTGTTATGATACATTCGGATACGTGACAAATTAATTGGTAGCGACTCCGGTCTCGAAAATAATCCATCTTAATGACATTGGCTGTCCTAAAAAACATACCATATCTATTTCACAGGACGTTATGTATTACAGCATTTTTAATTTCGTTTAGCAACACTCGTAGACGGACATGGGCGATAGCTATTTCTGTATGAAAGTAAGCCATGTGTCAAATTAGAAGGTGAAAGTAAAATGCATCGATTTAGACACCAAACCTCTGAACATACATGCATTTAAAACTGATAATTGTTTTATTAAAATCTCGCGTACGTGCCAAATTAATTACCGACGGCGACTCTGCTCCCCCTCCTGCTAAAATTCCGCGTTACACCATCTGTTAAAAACAAAAGAATTCTCACTGTGATATCGTTAGTTATTCTCTCTCCACTCTTCAGTTCGCACTGTTAAGCACTGTCGCTTACCCTCCGATCGATAATTTTTTGGGTGATTCCCATTCTGTTGTACCTGAAACTCTGCTTCTCCTACTGCACACTATTATTTTGACAAACAAACGGAACTCCCTGAATTCATGGAAGATTAAATGCCTTGCTCTAGCGCACGCCATAATGGTAGCCGTGCGGCCAAGATCTTTCTTATCTTCCATAATGATCGCAGTAGCCACATACATCTACAAAACGTTTGGATCCAGACATTTGCTGAACCTTCTAGCCAGTTTAGGATTGCCAGCTCCTTACACGGAAGCTGCTAGGCTTGAAGGATCCTACGTTCTGCAGGGTGAGAAGACCAAAATCGAAGAGTCAGTAATTCCATTCAGTCAGTTTATCTTCGACAATGCTGACTTTAATGTGAACACATTAGATGGGCATGGCACCTTCCACCCCATGGGAGGAATTATGGCAGTGACCCCTCGAGAAGCAGTAACCTGCGAAAGAGATGTAGCTCGCTTGAAAGCGCATGTATCAGCATCCGACTTGATCGACAAAGCTGGCATTGTGAGAGTAAAGTCGTATCACAGACCAACCAATGGAGGGTTAAAAACCGTCAAAGTGAAGGACATCAACATCAGCTGTTTACAGGATGTTGTGCCCTCTGCGTCTGATGTCGCCTGGCTTTATGGCAAGAACTCATCGTACTCATCATCAGTACCAGGCTGGAATGGTTTCATGGAGCTGGGGACACATGGTGAGAAATATGAATGTTCTAAAATAGTATGCCTCCCTTTCATAAACGCACCTCCTAGCGAGTACGCAACAGTATATACTCCATACTGGGTGCAATTGATGAATGTAAGGTACTGAATCAGAAAACATGTGTCGTCACTTATGACCAGCCTCTGTATTGGAAGGCCCGGGATGTGGTAGCAAATGACTCTATTCCAGAGCTAAGCAGCGTCGTTGTGAGGCTTGGAGGCTTCCACCTGTTAATGTCATTTATGGGTGCGATGGGGACGATTATGGCTGGGAGTGGATTGAAAGAGCTGTTTTGCATGGTTTACGCTGAAAACTGTTGATATGTCTGGACATGCGTATGCCAGGGCTGTTTGAGCGCACACCCTCACTCATGCTGCTTTGGGTGGTTTAATTATTGAACGGTTGGATTTGACACTGGAAGAAGTGTCTGCACTGGATACAGTTATTAATTCTTCTGAAAGATCCATTATTCTGAGGGCACATGATGATCCGGTGTTCCATGCAGTGACTGTCAAATTTTTAGCAATGCTGAAGAAAATTGAGAATAGTGGCCCAACAGCTACGCTATGGATTCAATACTTCCGTATGTGTACCCTAATGAAAAATTTCATTAAAGCTGAACGCAGGGGGACTGGAACCTGCATCTCGAATGTGTCGGAGATATGATACCCTACTTCCATGCAGCAGGTCATTTGCATTATGCCAAGAGTGCACACCTCTACCTCCAAGACATGCTCAGCTTGGAAGACAAAATGGATCCTGATGAATATCACAAGTTCACCACTGGAGGCTACTTCACTATTCGTCGAACTGATAAATTCTGGTCTGGCATATGGTCGGACATGACCATAGAGTAGGTTCTAATGAGAGCGATGAAGAGTTATGGCGGGCTGACTCGTGGATGCGGCGTAACTGACAGTGTGCTTTCTCGATGGATTGTTGGTATGCTGTGTCTCCAACACATCTGTCAACAGATAGAGATGTTCACCGAAGTACATTCAGGAACATCTGAACAACATGTGGATATGCGGCCTTCCCGTGTAACCAGGGATAATGTTGATATTGAGAAGCTGAGTGGTTGGTTTGCTGAACATCCACCATTCCTTGAAATTGAGGAGCTTGTGTCACTCTGCACAGGAGCTATTGCTCATGAAGGGGTGAACTGTCACTTGGCGCGAGGAATCGGCATCAGCTGCATGAAGAGAATGGTGGGAGAAAATTTTGAAGAAGTGAAGTTGAAACGGAAGAATAAGGTGTTAACTCTAGCCTCAGTTTCCAGTGCTCTGAAAATTAAAAACAAAAAATTTACAGTCGACCCTCTAACTCTCTTTCAACGAGTTTGCATTACCAAACAGTCTGATGATGACCTCAAAGACTTATTCAGATTCGAGCTTGCACCTTTCCCCATGTCCCTCTTCAGTGAGGAAGGTATGCGCAAGGGCAAAAAGTCAGCGTTGTACGAAGCATTCACTCCTGTAGAGGAAGAAGACCTTGGCAGCAGAAAATGTGCACTAATTGACGGTGCGTACTTGCTGCATAAGGTTGTATGGTGTAAGACTACATCACCCACGTTTGAGTCAGTGTGCAAGACCTATGTGGACTACGTACAGAAACACTTTGGGTGTAATGCCATAGTAGTATTCGATGGATACCCTAGTGACGTCGCTTATCAGAGCACCAAAGCAGCTGAACGATATCGCCGGGCTTTGCTGCAATCATACACAAAATTTGTATTTTCGTTAACAACGGCCGTTACACTGTCACAAGAAAAATTTCTGTCCAACGACACCAACAAGAGAAAATTTATTTCAATGCTGATGACTGAAATGGCAGCAAAGGGTATCGAGGTTAAGCAGGCAATAGAAGATGCTGATGTCATGATAGTGAAAACTGCAATATCTAAGGCTGCTGACTTTGATAGTGTTACTATCACAGGTGAAGACGTCGATCTCTTAGTTTTGCTGACTGCGTTAGGCTCTTCTCAAAAGAACGTTTATTTCCAAAAGAGTGGGAGAGGTAATGCCCCCAGTGTTTTGTATTCGTCAGCTTCGTGCAAATATAATACTCAGGATATTCTTTTCCTTCATGCAGCAAGCGGGTGTGACACTACATCGAACCCATTTAGACAAGGAAAGAAGAAAGTTTTCACTATTTATGAGAAAAACCGTTCTCTGTCTAACATTGTTAGTGTTTTCAAAGATGACGAAGCAACACCACGCCAAATTTCGGAAGCAGTGGAACAGTTTCTTGTAACACTGTACGGTGGAAACATGGACACAGATACTCTGGACGATCTTCGCTACCGAATATTTTCCAACTCCGTGGTAAAATCCAAATTCCACCTTGCCAGATTGCCCCCTACACAAGACGCTGCCTGGTACCATTCTTTTCGTACCTATCTGCAAGTGCAGACGTGGCTAGGCTACGAAAAGTTACCGTCAGTTTGGGGCTGGACTTTAACGAAACGAGGGCTGATCCCCATAACAACGACCATGGATGCAGCTCCAGAAAAGTTGCTGCACATGATACAATGCAAGTGCACGACAGGGTGTAGCACCGGGGCTTGCAGCTGCAAAAAAGCAGGACTCCGGTGCTCAGCCATCTGCAAGAATTGTGTAGGAAATGCTTGCGAGAATTCGCCTGAGACCGACCTGAACGAGGAAGACACAGACATTGAATGCGACGAGGAGGAGGACGTCATCGATGAGATCATTGCTCAGGAGAAAGAGGAATTACTGAGAGATGATGCCGACTTGCCATCAGGACCAAAGAGGTCAAGGCTTCTATGAATTAATATTAATGGCTAATTTGTAATAATTTAAATATTTTCTACTTAGTTAATATACCCACATTTCATTACATGTAGTATAAATTGTTATAAAATACGTTTTTTATACATCGATAATTATTGTGTTCTTTATTCTGAAATGAACATCTCATTAAGGGTGGGGTTTCTATTGTTTAGGTTATTGAACGTTGTTCATATAGAAATGTCAAAAGATGAAAGTTACTAGGGAAAAACCTGCATTTTTCGCAGTTTTTCGATATTTTGAAACTTTTTTCTAAACTTTAAAGCGCTATATCGCGGTACGTATTTAGTTTAAAAAACATTTAACCAGTGCAAATTGTAGGAAATGTAATGCTCTTTAACTTTTGTAATGGAGTGTTTTCAGCTAGAGTGCGTCGTTTAGGAGTTATAAGAAAAAAACAGAAAAAAAGTCCGAAAATTTCGAGGTTTTTCGGCTGCCCTGAAGTTCGCACAGGGTTCTCGAATTGGAAAACTTGGATTCTACACCACAGAATACCCACATACAACATATTAAAAGATCATTAACTTCGGACCTTTTTCCAGGTAAAATGTACATGGTGACTGGACTATAGGCCTAGCAACCTGTTCCAGGTCCTGTACATTTAATAAGCGTAACACTGAGTATCCTTTATTGGGACACCAGTTTATGTCATATTTTCCCATATAGTAGTTAATTTTCTCAGTGTGCCACAGGTATCAAGTATTTAGAATCACTCAGTCCTCGAATCTTAGTACCACAGGGATTCAAATTGTCTCCATGCTTTCTACTTCCTGCCACTGACATCTTCATGTACTTATTCTTTTCTTTAAAAATATCTAGTTTCAGTTATTCAGTTAATTAGTTAGTCAGTCAGTTAGTTATTTCAGTTAATTTATAGTTTCAATATCTAACCTCTTGTCTTCAGTTATTAAAATTTCAACATTTATCTTAATTTTTGAAAAACAGGTTTTTCTTGTATCTTAGTTTAAATAATTGAAATTACAGTAATCATATACTAATCATATACATTTAAATGTCCTTCAGTGTATATTTGATGTAATATTGAGAATAGATTCAAATATGTAGGTGGATTCATAGTTGCATCCTCTTCCTTGGAAGTAACATTTTGATTAAACTTTACTTATTAAGAGAGAACAACCAAACAATATTACATACCAAACAGCTGTTTATAACCAATCCCATTAACTAACATATTGTATATGGTATTACTTACAGTGTCAATTTTTATTGCTAATTTGGTAATCTCTTTGGTATATAATATCATTTGGGATCTCCACCATTAGTACAATTGCAGAGAAGTTCTCTAGAGTGGTGGAGTCACTGAAAGACCTAATCCAAAGTGAATCGATTAGCAGAATGGCAACAAAGTTGACATTAAGATGGAGACTTCTAACAGTAGTAAATATCTGAATGTGTACTGTTGTTTAGAGAAATTTTTTTGTTGTGGGTAGGTATATAAATAAAATAATAAATGTTATGTTCTGCTGCTGAAGACTATAAAATTATTGCATAAAAGATAGGCCTGTGTATTAACTACTTAGTCTTCTGAAGAACAAATACAACCGTGTAACGTTTGTATTGCCTGAAACGTGTTCCATAATGTAAGGCTAGAGTATTTTTGTTGTGGTATGCATTGAATTCATTAAGGTATAACAATTACATAAATGCAACTAATGTGTGCTTAATAAGGAAATGGAACATGAGTGTACATAAGAATCTGTTGTGTTTGATTAGTAAATTTCTCTTTGAGACTGATCACTTCTTTCTGAAAATTATCTTTGTAAAACAGTCATTTTACTGGTTTACTATTCAGGCCATTCATTTTGTTAAGCAATTGTTTTCCATAGTTGGCATTATATTGAAAAATTGTCCAATTAAATTTACTTAAAATTTTTTCAAATTATTCATTATTTTGGAAATTTCTGGCCTTCCTAATTACATATATTATCAGTTAATAATATTTAAAATCATTTTGAGTAATAAGTGAACGTAAAGTTTGAAAACAATTTTAAAAATGATTGTGTAATTTTAAATAATTTTATGTATTTAGTGTTTTAATGGCTTGCAGGAATGGTCCTGAATGGTGGCGACTTCGGAGTGCATTCCAACGAAGCCTAAGTCATATTCAGAATATTCGTTCATTTTTACCAGAAACTGATCAAGTTATTTGTGAATTTATAAATACCTCTATAGAGCCAGGCAAAACTAAAGACTTTTTGCCATCTTTGTGCAGATTGTACCTGGAATGTAAGTTATCTGGAAGACTTTATTCGCCATAAAAATTTACTCTTTCTGTCAATAGCTGTATTACTAAAATAGCATACAGTAATGCTAATAATTAATAATAATTATTATTAATTAAGACAAGTTATATTTATTAATAATTAATATAATTAGTTATGAACGTTTAATATTTAACAAAACAGTGTTTAGCTGTTTGCATACATATACCAACACATATATGTTTTAACGTTACGAGGTATGTACATTACAAATATGTTAGATCATTATCAGTTCATAGACTCCCATGTTACTGGATCATTACCAGAGTGTTGATGAGAGTGTTGTAGTATGTAGAGAAGAAATGTGGACAACAAATTTGAACTGTCACTACTGCAATCACTTGACCTGTAGAAACAGTTTTTTACTTGTGCAGAGAGTGTTTAATGTTAATTGTCACATTGTCAGTATGAGACGGGTTCTAAAATCTGTTGTACTCCAACTGCTGTTGGTGGGAGTAGCCATTTGTAGATTTGTGTTGATCACTGTGTATGTTTGTTGTGTGTTTTGTATAATGAAAAAACTGGAGTTTGGATGTTTCTAATGTCTTTGATATGTTCTGATATGTGGAAGTCCTGGCCTGTTTGAAAAATGTAGAAGTTGGACCAGTAATTGCAAGTGAGCTTGTAGATACTAGAGAGCAAGTGCTTGTTAACATGTGTGATATTTTGTAAATATTTTTTGAACGATTTGGAGTTTTTAAATGCAACTTTGTAATTGAGTTGCAGATGAGGGGTGCAATTTTTTGTGAGTCAGAGTTGTAGCAGGTTACTGGTATTTGTTGTATGTTTTGTTCAACTATGTCTGTAGTTTGTGAGTGTTTGATTTTCTTTAGTATGTTGTCAGTTAGGATGTAATTATAACCTTTTTGTTGTGCAGTATATTTTTTGTATCTAATTCAGCTGCATAATCTTCTTGTTTTATGTGTACAGTGTTTTAATTAATCTGTGTAGCTTGGATTTCAAAGCAGCATGTTTGTGTTTTGTTTGGTGATTTGAGATGTTTGTATAACAGTATCTGTCATAGTGGGTACCTCACAAACATTATGAAAAAGAGAAAAAAATACTTGGATTCGTTGTCCATGATGTGGTGTCAGTTGATTAATAATTATACCACTACCAACTCAGAACACAAAGTTTTTTATTGGTAAAAATGTAAAGTAGTGTGTCTGATTTTAAATGTGTTTGCCTGTTTAAAATTTCATAGGGTTGGTTTATGAACATTTGTACATTTCAAATAGTTTTGTTGAGTTTATTTTTTTCTAAATATAATTATAGCACTACCAACTCGGAACACAAAGTTTTTTATTGGTAAAAATGTAAAGTTTTACTTACAGCCTGAACCAGTTTTCGCTTATTATAAACTTCATCAGAGGCTGCCAATGGGAGCACTGTCCGTCTTGTTCTTGGCGATGGTGTTGACTTTTGAAGGATCAATGTTGTGTGTGTGGGGTGTGATATGTTTGAATAATACGTGTGATTTGAATTGTGTCTGTTCGTTTAGGATGTCGTTTTTATGTGTTTTTGTGTGTTTGTATATTTCCAATTGTTCAAGAGTGTCTTTTTGTTCTTTCTACATAGGCCAGACAGTACGTTGCTTCAAACAAAGATACACTGAACACAGAAAGGCACTCCACTCCACTATCAAATCCACCTTTTCAAACCACCTCATTATTGAAGCAAACCACACATATACAAACATCAACAATAACATGGATATTCTACATGTACACACAAAAGGCTGAAAACTAGACACTCTTGACAATTGGAAATATACAAGCACACAAAAACACATAAAAACGACATCCTAAACGAACAGTCACAATTCAATTCACATGTATTATTCAAACATGTCACACCCCACACACACAACATCAATCCTTCAAAAGTCGACGCCGTCGCCAAGAACAAGATGGACAGCGCTCTCATTGGTAGCCTCTGACGAAGTTTATAATAACCGAAAACTGGTTTAGGCTGTAAGTAAAACTTTACATTTTTACCAATAAAAAACTTTGTGTTCCGAGTCGGTAGTGCTATAATTATATTTAGAAAAAAATAAACTCAACAAAACTATTTGAAATGTACAAATGTTCATAAACCAACCCTATGAAATTTTAAACAGGCAAACACATTTAAAATCAGACACACTACTTGAACACTGTACAACAAATTACACAACACTATCCCTCACAGCAGCACCAGGATCACAGCATACATCAGAACCACTTTCACACTGACAGTATAATGATTGTCACAAAATGTGCCTATGTGTAAGTAAAAAAATAAAAAACAATTTCTACCAGTAAAATGATTGCAACAGTGATAGTGCTAAAAGAAGAATCAAGCATACCAATAACAGATTATTAAACACTAAAGTAGACTACTGACAATAGAAGTGGACAATTGCAGTAGAGTAGCAATGGAAAGAATAAGAAACAATACATACAATCATGAACACAATGGAAGTAGAAGTACAAAATAAAAGTAGAATAGAAAAAATTAATATGGTAGTGGTCAACTCAGAAAAATGAAATGGGGTACAATCTATTAAGTAACATCAGTACAGGAAGTAAATGGATGAAGATGAAGGAGGTAAATGCAGAAAGCAGGGCTGTATTTAAGACTTTTGAAGACCCTGGCAGTTCCTTGAAATGAGGCCCCCAACTGGAATTTTCAGCATTGAAATATTAATAATTCTTCCCCCCCCCACATGAATGTTTTTTATTTTACTTTCATTATTTTAAAAATAGTATGTTGTATATGTTATTTACTGCCATCAGTTTAGCTGTAGAAAGTGAAGACACAAGCACTTCAAAAATCCAAAGACTTACATAATTGGGTCACGTTAAAAGTATGTTGGGTGAAAGGCCAATGAAAAATATTTTCAAGACAGAATGGACAGACAGTAAGGTAATGAAAAGTGATGAAGGATCCTGGTGTTGCACAATGTAAAAGAGGGATTGAGGAAAGTGAGAGCTGGAAGTTGGTGGCAGAAACACAATAGTGAAGGTGAGTTATGTGGGATGCAAGGTCCGCCAAGGACTGATTGTAGTACTGGAGAGTAAGTAAGTAATGCCCACTGACACCTAACTATGATTAAATTAAAAGAAGATTCAAGATGTAAACACAAAAAACCCATCAAACAAATTAGTCAAATTGTTTTGAATACATTAAAATACTGTTGGCCAATACTGAGATAATCTCAGGAGCCATACAATTATCTGAAACTTGGATGTCAGAGCAAGCAGACTACAAAACCATTTATGAAACCTCTGATTGCCAGGTCTAAAGATTTATTCTGAGAATGGAGAACATAAACAAATGCTTCTGTATATCAAGAACTTCAAATAAAAAAAAAGGTTGCTACAACCTAGTTCCAGTCTTAATTTTATCATTTCTTGTATTAGTAAGAGGATGAGTAATTATTGCAAGTTTGCTGTCCAAATATCACATTGTTTTCAGTTAGACCGTGAAACATCCTTTTTTTAATCTCTTGGCTAATATGTTTATTTGAGATCAGTCTATGTATAGATTGTCTGTTCCTTTTTTGTAACTCGGGTACTGCGGTAAAATTTCTTGTGACATAAGTGGGTAACTAAGTAAATACTAACTGACTTGGACTGTTTTTAATTAAAATGTGTTGTTGTGGATTACAAATATTCTATATGCATTACTGTAGACATTTATTGTGGACAGGTGCTCTGATTGTGCACAAATTGAACCACCAAATTTATGTGGCACTGGCCTTAGTTACTACAATTAACACACATTAAAAATACTTTTTTGCTATACCACTATATTTGTTTAGTTTCTATAACATGTTTTGATGCATATTACACCACCTTCAGATCACTACTGAAACGGTGTTACAGCATCAGAACTGTTGTATACTGGCCAGTTCTCACCACAAATTGCTCAAAAGAAAAACAGTTATAGTTAATAAAAAAAATAACAAATAAAATGAATAAAATACATTTGTTAATTTGTTTCATGTTAGTAACATGTTTGGTTACGTTTGGCAAGAGGTTAAACAGCTTTACAAGTTCAGAGCTACACAAGGACTCTCAGTCTTCACGCCTTATTGATGCTACACAAACAATTAACAGCTGTGTACTTCGTACAGACAATGGTCCACAGTTGTGGCATAAATTTCCTACACCACTTTACAGGAAGCTGGAGAAGGCAACTAAAGTATTAGAAGAGTACGTATTGCTTTGTCATATTTGTGTTATTCCAGTTACTCATTTCTACAAGCCAAGTTGACCAGGTGGGCTAAAAAACCTACCCTGATTTTATGGAGTGCCCAGGGTGTACAATATATTTCCATATTCAAATAATTAATAATTAACTAGACAAATGTGCGTATCCAAAATGAAAAAATTATTTATTTACGAAAAATTTATAAATATAAAAACAATTTGTACTTCAACAAGCAGTGGCTCGTATAGGGAGGGCAAAAGGATATTGCAATTAAAATTGTCAATAATACTACTTATAACAACATATAAGTGAATTGTTGTTCAATAATCTAATTATTCTAACTACTGATAGAATATTTCTTTTGTGCTTTAGTGTTGCAGTACAATTGGTATCAGCAAAACAAAATCAAGTTCTGAACAAGACGTTGTCCACTGACAGAGTTCCCTCACTACTTGAACAATTTCTGACTATACCAGAACTTGATACCAGAGATATTGTTGGCATGGCTGTGGATATGTTACTTGCTGGAATTGATACAGTATGTCTCAGTCATCAAGAAATTAGAGTAATCTTTCTAAGTATAATATTTAACTTTTAATAAATATGTAATAGTTAAACTTCTAGCATGGTAATCTGTTCTGGGCTTTGGCATGCTAGATGGCTGTTTTACAATAGACCAAGGAGAATCCAATCAAAAGAGGTGTGGATATAGGTTTCACTTTTGGGCATGAGAGTGGAAAATGTATGGTTACCAATTAAAAACATAAATAAGTAAAAATTAAGCCAATTCCAAACAAATATTTTTATTATGTTTTTGTTTCTAATTAACTAACCTATACAGAGGTAAGAATAAAATCCATATTTTACTGTAGAAAACAATAATTGATTAAAGTTGTTACATCCAAGAAATCGCAATACATCATGTTTTTGAAATAATATAAGTAAAAATAAGTACAAAAATGTCAAACAAAAATTAAAGAGTTTCAAGTTTGTGAAAATCTGTGGCAATGAAATAAATATCTTAAAGAAATTGTTGTAAACAAAATTAGCCTACTGTGGTAAAGGAAAGTTCCTTCCTTCAAAGCATGTAACAAAAACTTGGCTTAGAACACTTAATTTACTTAGCTTTGTGTGTATGTGCCCGTACACGTGTGTGTGTGTGTGTGTAGGGGTGACTGTTATTTTCAAACTAAAGATAATTATTATATTAAATTGTTACATCATTTTTTATGTATGGATTTAAAGGTACCTTGGAAAATTTAAAATAAATTTTTCTGTTTAGATGAAAAATAAAATAAGCTGGACTGTGTTTTTGTACAGATGTTGTTATCTCTTTCTTCCTCTCTAAGTCTTTGGCATTTGTCTTGAAGTATGTGACAATCTTTTCTTTGGTAATTTCTTCCTTCTTCCTTTTGCTTTGTATTCAAGAGCTTCTTAGTTAAGGCAGTCTTTTGTTACTCACCCTTTATATGTAGCCTACTCTCCCTCTATTTATGCTTATAATCTTCTATTTTTCTTATTGATGTGCATATGTATTATAACAAATAATAATAACAAATAAATAAAATAATACTTCATTTGGATCCTTGTTGAAATTGTATTACTATTTGTTATTACTATTTTTCTTTTGTTCAAATCAAATAAAAACGAAAACTGTTTACTCATTTATCATGTTTATCAATAACAAATTAAATAAGAATTATCATCTTAAATGCTTGCTTTCTTCACAAAAATTAAATATAGTTTGGGATTCATTAACAACAATTTTAAAGAGAAAAAGGTCCCAGAGTCATTTTGTCAATCACTTTGAATAGATAGTTCAAAATTAGATAGTTGACCTGGATGTTAATCATTAACTATATATAACACTACCAACTCGTGTCACAAATTATTATTGATAAAAATGATCAAAGTTCTTATTATTTCACATTACACATAATTTTTGTTATTTTATTTTCAGACAACATATACCACATCATTTGCTTTGTACCATCTGGCGACAAATCCAGAGTGTCAGAAAAATTTGTACTCAGAAGCATGCAGTTTAATACCAAACAGTGGTCATATGATCACCAATCAGGATATCAATCAGGCAACATACACGAAAGCTGTCATGAAAGAAACGTTTCGTATGAATCCAGTTTCAGTTGGTGTTGGACGAATTTTAGCAAAAAATGCTGTTTTATCGGGCTATGAAGTGCCAGCCAGTGTAAGTATTTTAAGTGAATAAAAAGATTTTGTTGTAGCATGTTTTATGTATGTAACATCTAACCTGCAGTATAAAGTAAGTAACCAGTATGATCGATAAAAACAGGCTGAAATAAACAGTGTTTTCCATTTGTGTATATTCAGTAACATTGTCGTCTTCTAGGCAGCGGTTGAAATAAAACACTCATATCATAGTCAACACCTTGTTTATTTCTGATATCACAAATAAAAAAAATAACACAGAAAATACAATTTCGATTCACAATTGTGATATCGATTATTAATACAGCCGTAATACATACACCCAAAAATATAACACACAAGTATAATATTGATTCACAAATGTGGTATCAAACACACACAATTCTATAACATAATCCACTGAACTCAGAACCAAGACTGATTTATTCTATGTCTGTATGTCTGTCTGTCCCCCCTCTCTCTCTCTCTCCCCCCCACTCCCCCTCTCCTACTGTCTTATATAGGTTAGTAATGATGTCATTCATCAATATGCATCAGTTACTAGTATACTAGCATTTGTCCCAGACGTATATTTGAGAACTTGGTAGAATAAACTGTGTCTATCCACAAATGCACTGTACATTGATACAGAACATTTGAGATATTCTATGAATAGTCCTTATAAGTATACATAAGTTATACATAAATTGTGGATAATGTAAATACACGTAAACAACATAACTTACGCACTGTAACCTATTCTAATGATAAATAGTTTTAATAATACAAGTCACAATATTACTTAATATTCATAATATTACTTTGAATGTGGTTTGGGGGTTCACTAGTATACAGCATTTGGTAACAGTCTATCCATAGCAATCAGGTGAAATCAAGGGGTCTTAGTTAGGTAAACATTATGAGTTTGCTTCATGAGAAAGGCAATAAGGAAATTACCTTTCAAATCTAGAAAACAAATTCTTAACCCCAATTAAGGGAAATTTGTTTTAATGGTAAGCATAGTTTATGTTAATAAAATTCCTATTAGAGTTTGTTATTGGGTTTTTATTAAAGCCTTTTACAAAAATAAAGATAGTTTTATGTTTGCACAACAGCTGTTATGATGCAATTCCAAAAAGATTCTAGATTCTGGATTTTTACAATTTTCTTAAAATTTTAACTTTTATTTTTGGTTTATAATGCCTCTAAAATAAAAAAAATCTGAATAGATACTACATTTGGATTTGGGTTAAATTCCATGTAATCTGATACCCAGCATTGGTTTTTACTATTATTTTTTCAAATTTTGATCCATCTTTTGGGCCCTGGTGTCCCAGAATTTTCAAATTTCTGAAACATATTAGAAAAACTGCATCTCAGTTGTCATTGTCCTACACAAATTTGTAGTTGAAGCTGGTGTTTCAGAATCATTCAGCAGTGTAGGTACAGCCATGACCTTGAAAAATGTAATTTCTGTTGCTCTATGTGATTTCCTATCCACTATTCTCCTCGTAATTCCACAAATGACCCAAAATCTGTTGATCTGTTGTTCAATGTCTTGATTAAATTCTTAAGTCACATCACAGCTGAGGTATAGGAAAAAGGATATTTGTGCTAATATCATGTTGTCATTTACTATTTTTGACTATGTAGGGTTTTTGCCTCTAAACCCATCACTTTCATGATTCTGATGTAAATTTCAGTGTACTGTATGTTGGTTAACTGTACAGATTATGTGTGCAGAAAGCATCCTCTAACTTTTGTGAATCATTTGGTTATTTGCATGTAAACCAACTGGTTATCTGCATGTAAACCAGTAATGATTTTAAGGTTGTGCTACATTTCTTGAATTCCTTTAATTGTAACCCTTTTCCATTCTGTATTGTCATCCACATAGGGATTAAATAATGATACAATTTATTGAAAGGTAGTTATAATTTCAATTAAGAAAATTTTCATTTTACTTCCATGTTCCTTAAGGAAATGGAAGTATGGTCATGGCGAAAAAATCGTGTTCGAGATAAGGGAGATTCTGATTGTACTACCCAAATATCGGTATGGAGAACCATACATGACTTCCATGTTCTAAGATTTATATTTAAAATCATTTTCGAAATGAAATATTACCATAGAAACTACTTCTTTCTACGTACTGCTTCAGCCTTAACCACAGTACTGTGGTCACTAACGTATACCACCTCACGTTATCGCACTCGATTTTCACTGATGATGGAAGTCGATGGCATTGCCGAAACGTCTGGTTTTGTAGAAAACATTGGACTACGGCCAAATATCCCGGGAAGGAATTTTAACAAAAACTACTTCTTTGTTGCCGATAACGTTGTACACATATATATAAAAAATATGCATAAAATTAATGGCTTGTATAAGTTAATGATTGATATCCATTAAGTAGTGCTCAAGTTTCCAAAGTTTTAATATTATGATGTCCGTAATTAAAACATCAGAGCAGGTTTAGTGTGTATGAGGGTACACCGTGGACAAAAATTTTCAACATTTCCTATTGAGCGTTGCTTAGAGTAAAGCTGCGAATCTACAGTGTACGTTTCACAGAACAAACACGCGGAAAAGAAGGAGCGCTCCGAAGTCACTCATGGACCCTCAGCATCTTGCAGAGGGTTCATTCCCTAAAGACGAAAAGTCTGTCTATGAATTGTTCCTCTGTAAACACGTGCAGTTACACTGCCCAGCGATCCACAGGAAGCATTTCACTATCCACGCTGGACACTTTTTCGGCTTGCACGCGTTATGTTGGTGTGGGTTTCGGCACTTTCCATTTAAAAAGCGTGCAAATGTAAGAAAATAAACATGAGTGAGGCCAGAAATAACCCGAATTTTGTGTGTGTGTGTGTGTGTGTGTGTGTGTGTGTGTGTGTGTGTGTGTGTGTGTGTGTGTGTGTGTGTGTGTGTGTGTGTGTGTGTGTGTGTGTGTGTGTCTTCTCTGGCTTTTTATTGCAGTAATCATAATAATAAAATGGAAACGTAAACATTACATAATTGAGATATGCGTGCCTGCCACGAACGATATATTTTCTCTCATACATGATATACATTAAAATGAAAAAATTATAATTTTATTGCCTGGCAACAAAATTATTTTATTTTTAACAATTACCAATGTTTGAAAACGTTTAAATTAATTTTCATGTACTTTACTGTTGTTAAAACGTAAAAGGTTGCAGGTAAACTACCCCTTCCCCTTAACCGATCTTCACCAAAATCAAAAGGCCTTGAGATCTCTACAATTTAGTGATGTATGCAAAAACTTATTTGATTCTGTTTGAATGTGCGGCAGTTATCGTTCATCATAGAAAAAATTACCCTTGTTAAAACATAAAATGTTGCAGGTAAATTACCCCTTTCCATTAACCGATCTTCACCAAAAAAATAGGTCTTGAAAACTCTACAATTCAGAGTTGCATGCAAAAAATTATTTGATACTGTTTGAATTTGCGACTGTTATCGTTTGCCATAGAAAATACCCTTGTTAAAACATAAAACGTTGCAGGTAAACTACCCCTTTCCCTTGACCGATCTTCACCAAAAACAATAGGTCTTGAGAACTCTACAATTTAGGGCTGTATGCAAATAATCTTTTGATTCTGTTTGAATTTGCGGCTGTTAACGTTTGCCATAGAAAATACCCTTGTTAAAACATAAAATGTTGCAGGTAAACTACCCCTTTCCCTTAACCGATCTTCATAAAAAACAATAGGTCTTGAGAACTCTACAATTCAGGGCTGTATGCGAAACATTATTTGATTCTGTTTGAATTTGCGGCTGTTGTTTGCCAAAAAAAAAATTACCCTTGATAAAAAAAACCGTTGCAGGTAAACTACCCCTTTGCCTCAACCGATCTTCACCAAAAACAATAGGTCGTGAGTACTCTACAAATCAGGCCTGTATGCAAAAAATTATTTGATTCTGTTTGAATTTGCGGCTGTTATCGTTTGCCATAGAAAAAAATCTGACAGACAGACACACAGACACAGACACAGACACTTTTCGGAAAACGACTTATTTTCATGTTTTGAGTGTAGTACAGTCAGAATCTGCAATAATCTCGAACACGAATTTTTTTTGCCATCACTATACTTCCATTTCCTTAAGGAAAATGGAAGTAAAGAACATGAAAAAAAGTCATTTTACTTTCACGTTCCATAAGGAAATGGAAGTAATAAGGTCATGGCGAAAAAAATCGTGTTCGAGATAACTGCAGATTCTGATTGTACTACCATCAAAACATGAAAAAAATCATTTTTCGAAGTGTCTGTGTGTAGAATTTTTTCTATGGCAAACGATAACAGCCGCAAATTCAAACAGAATCAAATAATGTTTTGCATACAGCCCTGAATTGTAGAGGACTCAAGGCCTATTGTTTTTAGTGAAGATCGATTAAGGGAGAGGGGTAGTTTACCTGCAACATTTTACGTTTTAACAAGAGTAAAATGCTTAATTTTGATAAATAAAGTATCCTAAAAAGAAGGTCATAATAATCCACTGTAGAAAGGTAGATGAAATATCTAATAAATGAAAAGGGTAGTTGAAGGGGAGGGGATAAATTTTTTATAAATTAAAATGGTAGTTGATGAGGGAGGTAAATTTTTATAAGTTTTATATGTGTACTATGTTATTGACAACAAAGAAGTAGTTTCTATAGAAACATTTCATTTTAATTTAAATCACGTACGAGAGAAAATATATCGTTCCTGGCAGGCAAGCATATCTCAATTATGTAATGTTTACTTTTCCAAAGTTTTATTATCGTGATTACCACAATAAAAAGGCCGGCAGGACACACACACACAGAGACACATACACGCACAATTCACGTTATTACTGCCCTCACTCATGTTTATTTTCTTACGTGTGCACGCTTTTTAAATGAAAAGTGCCGAAACCCACACCAACACAACGCGTGCAAGCCGAAAAGGTGGACAGCGATTTGCTTCCTGTGGATCGCTGGCCAGTGTAACTGCACATGTTTACAGAGCAACTTTTCATATACTACAGACTTTTGGTCTTTAGGGAATGAACCCTCTGCAAGAAGATGCTCAGGGTCTATGAGAGACTTCGGAGCACTCCATCTTTCCCACGTGTTTGTTCTATGAAACGTACACTGTATGGTAGATTCGCAGCTTTACTCTGAGCAACGCTCCATAGGGAATGTTGGAAATTTTTGTCTACGGTGTATCCTCATACACACTAAAACTTGCTCTGACATTTTGATTAAGGACATCATAATATTAAAACTTTGGAAACTTGAGCACAACTTAATGGAGATCAAACATTAACATTACCAAGCCATTAATTTTATGCATATTTTTATATACTACATTATTGGCAACAAAGAAATAGTTTGTTGTTAAAATTCCTTTGCGGGCTGTTTGAACAAGTTCCAGTGTTTTATGAAAAACCAGATGTTTCGGCAGTCCCATCACCTGCCATCATTAGTGAAAATTGAATGCGCTAACTGGAGGTGATATATGTTAGTGACCACAGTACTGTGGTTAAGGCTGAAGAAAGAAGTCATTTCTGTGGAAATATTTTATTTCGAAAATGATTTTAAATATAAATCTTAGAACATGGAAGTCATGTATGGTTCTCCATACCGATATTTTAAATTGTAATGGAAATGCTAAGTCAAAAACAAATACCAGCTGGTTTTTACTATAAGTACAGACATGTCCATATAAAGTGTATACAGATATAAGCTTACTTTAATTTTTACCTTATAGAGTACTATGAGTAGGCTCCATGAACTGCAGAACTTGCTCACTACTGTGAATGAAATATATTTAATATTAGATAAACTTCAGTACTTGAAAATTTTTCAATGTTCAGAAGAATTATGATAACCCTACAATTACTCCAATATTTTTTTTTGTAATAAAATAATTGTAAAGCAGACAATCATATAATAAACATTAAACATTCTAAATTACTGCATTTTTTAGTTAAATTTGTTACCATAATGCCTAAATGACAAATAAATTACTCCTAACTTTTAAATTGATATATTAGGTTTCTATAGCTTTTCACTTACATACATAGCTGATAAACTATATAATTATACAGAGCTTGATTTCAGGGGGAACGCGCTGGAACGTAGTTCCATAACCTCTTAAATCAAAAATAAATTACCGAAAAAAATATATGAAAAGAAAAACCTAATTTATACAAAAATTTACTACTACTTTTTAAATTGTGCCCTTGATAATCCCCTTTACAAAACTAAACATTTGTCAAAATCAAACACCACCACTAATCTTTATCTTAACTACTATCGTTCTTTTTTTTATGTGTTCCGGCACGTATAATTTTAGAAATTAACCACTGTAACTATAAAATTTAACTAAGTAAATTATATAATGTTTTTTTGCCAATATATGTTACAAACATTTTGAAGGCAGTCCACAATTTGCAAGAGGTGGTCAGAGGTATTAATTCTGTCAAATTTGAAAGATATCAAATTTTGCATTTTGAATAAAATTCTTTATACAGTAGCCCACATATACTTTTACGATTTCATTTGACTTGACTTAAAATTTTGGCTTGCAGTACCCCTAAAGTCACATTTTTTTTAGTATGTTTGGATTTGGTTTAAAATTCCAGTTAATCTTATACTCCATATAGATTTTCTCAAAACTTTGATCCCTTTTTTGTGCTTTGGTGTCCCAAAGTTTTGAATTTCCAAAACTGTACACTACATTCAGAATTTGTTTGAAATTCTTTTTAACCTGCCATCTCATATGGATTTTTGTGTTTCTTCCAACATTTTGATTCTTTTATTTTTGCCTCCTACCCTCCTTCTTTGGGGAGGATCAATCTCATAAACAATAGGAGTCTGTAGGGTAAAAGTAGGAACATGCATGACAAGTTTGACAAAAGTTGGTTGATGCATTCAAAATTGTTGTAAGACACACCTTAAAGAGTAATGCCAAACAGTAAAGTTACAACATTGAGAATATGGTTCTCTCATTCAAAATTAAAAACACTTTTAATTGTATAAAGAATTGTAATGAAAACAATTTTATTAAACATTACCACAGAGACAGACCAATGAACCTACTCAGTGCTGTAACGGGTTCAACTAATATGTTAGGATTAAAGCAGCTGTTTGCACTCTTTGTGAGCTTAAAAAGTTCTTACACCAAATTGATAAGACAGCAAGCAATAAGATGCAAGACTGAAAGCAGTGCTACAGGTTTGGCCGTAACACCTTTGCCTGCCACAATTACGTAGACTTGCTCAACCACTAATACAAAGACAGACAAGGTAACTGGCAACACAAGGTCAGACCAAAGCGTTCCAAATGGATAAGGCCAGTCACATCAAAGGATGGGATGCTAGATAGCCAGATGCTCACTGATCAGACATTGATCTGAAGGTAATTCCCAAGTAATGTAGACCGGGCAACGAGCAGCAGTGTTCAGCACGTGACGTCTGTTGCCCCATTACAAATCTCCTCTGGCAACGAAACAGCAAATGCAGTTGCTCCTGAGCACTGACTCAGATTATGTCCCAACACAAGTTGCACTATTGGAACGTATGCCTTCCATGCCTGACAACTTGGACACTCTCCCATATCAAAAGCAGATTCCTGCTCCCATTCTACACTTATTACTACTACATATTTGTTTCCCCAATGCGAGCAAGAAAAAAAGTTGTCAGCTAAACCTATAACAATGTTAAGCCAAAAGTGTTTGTCATGAAACCCAAGCCCGTTCTTTGAAAGTCTTAGCACCCACTCACTCCTCAACCATTGCACCACAGAACAGCTACATAGCTGCAGCCAAGACTGCTGACGATCTCACCTTTGTAACAGACTTTCTTGTGAGTTACAGCCTGTAGAAAATAAATGACGCTTTCAGGTTCATCTGTGAGTGATTAGACACTGCCGCACTCCAAGGAAAGTTTCTCTTACTGGAAGCCTGCCATGTATTGGGACTGTTGTGGACAGCGGACAATCATCTCAGTCCCTCAAGTGAGATCTGCGAATTATGGTATGGAATACCAACGGTCTTGCACCCGATATTCCGAGCTCTTAGAGTTCATTGTCCGTCACCAGACCTGTGTGCTGCTCTTCAAAGAAATACTCCTGAACGCGAACAAGAGGTTTCAGTAAAGGTTTATGCTACTGGGACGACAGGCTCAATCGAGCAGGAGGTGGTACCGCCATTGTGGTGAAAGCGTGGACTTCGAGTCCAACGAGGCTGAGCTTCATGGAAGTTTCGATGGTGGAGACTGTAACTGTAAGCATCCCAATTTGGGAAACTGCCTAGCTAACCGAAACGGTGAGCTCTTACACAGTACTGGCTTCATAAAATCCAGTCAAGTTGACATCACGTACTGAACACTGCCACTCGTTGCCCGGTCTACATTATTTGGGAGCTATCTTCAGATCAGTGAGCATCTGGCTGTCCAGCATCCTGTCCTTCGATGTGACTGGCCTTATCCATTTGGAACGGTTCGGTCCAACCTTGTGTTGTCAATTACCTTAGAAAGTACTGATCGACACTCTCCAGCATTTCACTGAGACTATTGGTTTGTTCGATGTGGCCATTGCCTCGGTCATAGACGTACGCATTCTCCCGTATGAAGCCTTGCCTTCGCCCAACTATACCAGCGCTTTATATTGGGGTAATTGCCTTCGAAGACGCTGATAACGGACTTGTGATCCGGCCGAAAAACCATGTTTAACAGAGCATCCGTGCCAAGTCAATGCTGACATGGTATCGTTTAATGTCCAAGTTTGTCCTTACATGGTGGTGTTCCCTAGACGATGCTGGGAGCAGGTTGTAGCATAAATGGATGATCTGCTTGAGGACCGTAGTCTCTGGTAGACTCCCACCTTTAAGGGGAACGCTAGAAGGATCTAGACCCAGTCACAGGGAAGTCCGAGTTGTTGGCTGACTGTAACAAGCAACAGTTCCCTCCTAACCCACCTAAGAACCTTCAGTGATAATTAAACTTTAAAGTTTTTACCTTAATCCGTCTATGTGACCGCTTAATTTTTCTTCTTTGTCTTCTTACGCGTTTCGGATTGTGTTAATCCATCATCAGAGATTAAAAAATTCATCGGTTAAGACTTCGTTAAACATTAAAAGTTACACTAAAAGACATTTAAAAATACAGTCCACAAACACAGCGACGTACGCGGATGTGAGTGCGCACTCAATACTGGTTAGCAACGTACTGCACAGTTTATTGGAGTTTTCATGTTATCTATTGTTGTGTTGGGGCGTGTATTCTATGGCTATGTTATCTATAATCTTATCGTATAGTGTATGCGATTTAAATGCTAATTGTTCATTTAATATATTATTGGGATTATTTCTGAAGGCTCGGTAAATTTCGAACTCTTCTACCGCATCCATATATCGTCCCTTTCTGCAAAGGTGTAAGGGCTTGCAATTTGCCTCAAAATTTGTATAATTATGATTCAATGAGACGAGATGTTTAGCGTAGTTTGATTTATTTATATTTGAAATGCTCGTGGATAAGTGTTCTTTATATCTTTCGAAAAAGCTCCTACCAGTCTGACCAATGTAATGCATGTTGCAGTCATCACACATCATTTTGTATATACCCGTTCTTTTTTCAATTGATGTACGTGTGGCATTATTTAGCATTTTACGGATATTGTTGGTTGTTCTAAATGTGATATGAATGTTATGCTTTTAAAAGTATTTCTAATAAGCATTGAAAAGTTGTTAGTATAATCAACCGCCATATATATTGCGTTCGTCGTGACACGGTGAGGGTTGTTAGTTCTGCGTTTGTGTCTAAGTATCAAGTGTTCAACTAATGAACTGCGGTAACCGCTCATAATTGCAATGTGTTTAATTATATCTATTTCTTTCTTTGTGGTTTGCGGGATCTAAAGGTTCGCTGTATAGTCTGTGTATCATACTATTGAATGCGGCCATTTTTTGTGAGTGCGGGTGGAAAGAATCAGCATGTATAACACCATCAGTTGTGGTGGGTTTTCTGTATATTCTGTATTGAAATTTATTATTATGTTTCATAAAGGTTAAGTCCAGAAAATTTATGGCGTTGTCTGACTCTATTTGAAGTGTAAATTGTATGTTTTTGGTGATGTTATTCATGTAATGTAACAACATGTTTGCCTGTCTCGTTGTCCCATCAAAGATTACAAACGTGTCATCCACATATATTTTATAAAATGAGATGTTACATTGCCATTTATTGTGTGGTGATAGCAAATATGTATTTTCAAGGTTGTTCAGGAAAATGTCAGCCAGCAAACCGGACAAGGGTGAACCCATTGCAAGACCCTCCTCTTGAATAAAAATTGTGTCACTGAATGTGAAATAATTCTGTTGTAATACTACGTCCAGTAACAGCAACAATTCTGTTATTTTTTGTAGATTTAACTTTCCTGTTCATATTAAATTATTTCTTAGAATATCTAAGGTTGTCTTTACTGGGACACTTGTATAGAGGTTGACTATGTCAAAGGAGATTAACTTATGCTGACTATTAATGCTGAAGTCTTTAGTTAGTTTTATTAGTTCAATGCTATTTTTTATAGAATGATTATTGTCTATAGTTATGTTACTTTTTATTAATTGGACCAATTTCCTAGTAGCAATTAATAAAAAGTAACATAACTATAGACAATAATCATTCTATAAAAAATAGCATTGAACTAATAAAACTAACTAAAGACTTCAGCATTAATAGTCAGCATAAGTTAATCTCCTTTGACATAGTCAACCTTTATACAAGTGTCCCAGTAAAGACAACCTTAGACATTCTAAGAAATAATTTAATACGAACAGGAAAGTTAAATCTACAAAAAATAACAGAATTGTTGCTGTTACTGGACGTAGTATTACAACAGAATTATTTCACATTCAGTGACACAATTTTTATTCAAGAGGAGGGTCTTGGAATGGGTTCACCCTTGTCCGGTTTGCTGGCTGACATTTTCCTGAACAACCTTGAAAATACATATTTGCTATCACCACACAATAAATGGCAACGTAACATCTCATTTTATAAAAGATATGTGGATGACACGTTTGTAATCTTTGACGGGACAACGAGACAGGCAAACATGTTGTTACATTTGTAATGAAACAAAATGTTACAAAAGAATAGTAAATAATAGTGGAATCTATTATACATTATACATTATATTATACATTACATGAATAACATCACCAAAAACATACAATTCACACTTGAAATAGAGTCAGACAACGCCATAAATTTTCTGGACTTAACCTTTATGAAACATAATAATAAATTTCAATACAGAATATATAGAAAACCCACCACAACTGATGGTGTTATACATGCTGATTCTTTCCACCCGCACTCACAAAAAATGGCCGCATTCAATAGTATGATACACAGACTATACAGCGTACCTTTAGATCCCGCAAACCACAAAGAAGAAATAGATATAATTAAACACATTGCAATTATGAGCGGTTACCGCAGTTCATTAGTTGAACACTTGATACTTAGACACAAACGCAGAACTAACAACCCTCACCGTGTCACGACGAACGCAATATATATGGCGGTTGATTATACTAACAACTTTTCAATGCTTATTAGAAATACTTTTAAAAACATAACATTCACATCACATTTAGAACAACCAACAATATCCGTAAAATGCTAAATAATGCCACACGTACATCAATTGAAAAAAGAACGGGTATATACAAAATGATGTGTGATGACGGCAACATGCATTACATTGGTTAGACTGGCAGGAGCTTTTTCAAAAGATATAAAGAACACTTACCCACGAGCATTTCAAATATAAATAAATCAAACTACGCTAAACATCTCGTCTCATTGAATCATAATTATACAAATTTTGAGGCAAATTGCAAACCCTTACACATTTGCAGAAAGGGACGATATATGGATGCGGTAGAAGAGTTCGAAATTTACCGAGCCTTCAGAAATAATCCCAATAATATATTAAATGAACAATTAGCATTTAAATCGCATACACTATACGATAATATTATAGATAACATAGCCATAGAATACACGCCCCAACACAACAATAGATAACATGAAAACTCCAATAAACTGTGCAGTACGTCGCTAACCAGTATTGAGTGCGCACTCACATCCGCGTACGTCGCTGTGTTTGTGGACTATATTTTTAAATGTCTTTTAGTGTAACTTTTAATGTTTAACGAAGTCTTAACCGACGAATTTTTTAATCTCTGATGATGGATTAACACAATCCGAAACGCGTAAGAAGACAAAGAAGAAAAATTAAGCGGTCACATAGACGGATTAAGGTAGAAACTTTAAAGTTTAATTATATTAATTGTGACGCGGATACCAATACAATGACTTTAAAACCTTCAGTGAGCAGGTCCGTATTGATGTATTGATGCCCGAATTCATTTCACAGAAGTTGCGTGATTAGATTGGTTCCAATGCCGCCGTCCATCATCTTCCGGAATGGTGAATACTGTTTCTGTTGGTTCGTTTCAACGCCTGTCTCAAGCTGACTTACCTTTCCGCGAATGGAAGACACCCAGCGTGATCGTGTTTCTGAAGGGAGAAATACTCTTCTCGCTCGAACAAGCTACCGACGAGCTTCCTGTCTGCGATGTCAAAATCATACAGCGTTGCATATGAGACAACCTCGAAAGACCGGACGTACTAATCCCCTGCAAAACGCACTCCTCTATTCATCAACTGATGAGACTGGTGCAGAGTACTACCGCGGTATTACTGCCTTGACTCCCAATACTTTTGTGAGGTGGAAAAAGCTTCTGACCACATATGGCACGAAGGTGTTCTTCACAAATTCCAGAAAGTCTTTCTCCAAGACAGTTACAGTCCATCGATCGGTAACTTTTTACCAGACCGTAACTTCCGGGAGAAAATACATTGTCTTTTGAAGAGGCGAAATAATGAAGACCCGTTCCGCTCCCGCAAGTCAGCGTTCTGGGTCCTCTCCTGTTTTCGCTGTTCCAGCTTTGGTGACTGAAGTAAGGCTGGCTCTATTTCGACCGACCACGATGATAATTTTTAGCCGTTAAGCTCCAGCAGCAACTTGAGCGTACTTTGAGTGGTCGATAAGCAGAAGGCCACATCAAAGCTTTCAGTAGCGCTGAAGTAATAGGCCTAAGTATTATCACGAAAACTAAAGCGGCTCAGTCGAGCTGCCATGGACCAATTGAATCAAGTACTTCGGATTTCATGTCGACTTAGGCTCACCTGGCGATCCTACGTACAGATTATTCGACAACGTGCCTCGGCCCAGCTTTATAAATAGTCGCTTATTCTTTCGAGTTCAACGACAACGCCTACTGGATATGTCCGTCTCCCATAAAATAACTTCCAAGCAACCCCAGCCTTTATGTCTTTTCTTCATAATCCTTGCTCTCTTGTTTGTCTGTTTCATCAGAAGTTTCTATTCATTTCCTTTCTTCTCAGTTATTTTTTGTTGTTGTGGGTCCTTTTCTTTGCCTTATATCCCAGTCCTACCCAAGCAATTTTTTAACCATCCTCTTCTTTGGCATCTTTTCTATATGACCTAGTCACTAATTTCTTTGTCACAGTGTCCACGTGTATGTTATTAATTATAATTTGTGCAGACAGTTGTGGTGACACAGAACCAGGTGACATGTCGACTGGAGCAGTATTTTCCACAGGCCAGCACATTTAGACCGGAAAGGTGGATCAAAGATTCTCCACACTACCAGACATGCAGTCCTTACCTTGTTCTTCCGTTTGGTCATGGACCTCGTACATGTATTGCAAGACGCTTTGCGGAACAGAATTTGATTACCTTTTTACTTCGTGTGAGTAACATAACCAAATATATTAAGGTTTAGATTTTTATTTATTTATTTACTATTACTATTATTATTTATTATTATAATTTGACAGTGCCACTCGCATCCTAGTTTGCAGATTTGTCAGTCCAAAACAATCCTCTATCCCGCATTGCTTCTTTCGTCTATCTACCGCATTACTTCTGTATTCCTAACTGTGGTCTTCAGTCTGCTTCTGCCTACGGGTCCCATTCATTTGTAATCTTAAAGCGACCTTCACTTAAGATTCTCTGAATATTTTCTCATTCATTAGATGTTTTATTAGGATATAACGTAACGTGTCATTTTTCATTTTAAAGTAAGGTCTGTTTCAAGACGATTTTAAGTTTACCGCCATTTTTAGAAGGCACGTGGATAGGTAATTTGTTTACACCTGTTGATATCTGCTTAAAAGATTTAAAATGAGTGTTAAAATAAACAAGTTCTCCATGTGTGAAGTTCCAGCAGTAATTCGGTTCTTACAGGCAAAAGATCATACTCCTGCTGAAATCCACAAAATGATTTGTGAAACTTACGGACCGAATGTTATGACTGATAGTGAGGTTAGAAAATGGTGTTGTGTTTTCCAAGAAGAGAAGAAGACGAATATTCATGACAAAAAATCTAATGGTCGTGCAAAATGAATTTTTTTCATTGCCTCAAAACGAATTGGTGGTTGTGGCTGGGTGATGTAGGAGTTTAAGGACAAAAGTTTTAAAGTAAGTTTTAAATCTTACAAAGTTTAAGGACAAAAGCATTTAGGTGTAAAGTTTTTTTTTAATCCGTGTAGTTTTTATTTGAATGGAATTGAGTTTTTTTTTGTTCACAAGTGCTTTACTTTAAAACGGACGTTTCTTTAAAAATACACACAAAGTTTTTATTATTTTAAGGTGTATATATAATACAAATGTTTTGTTGTAATGACATTTGAAATTAATTTTTGAATTACAAAACAGTAGCTGTAACTGAAAACAGAGTAGTAACTTGTAGCATCAGATATTGAAAAAGTGCATCTAATGTCGAAAAAAAAACACAACACAATGCAGTTGTTGGAATAAAAGGACTGTCAATAATTATGGTTGATAAAAAAGTTCAAAGATTCCTCAGCAGCTGTTACAAATCACCTTGATGTAATCGATGGTATTTTTAACTACTTTTTTAAGTGGATGTACTTTTTGTATATAGTGTTCTTGAAAAATAAATACAGAAGTAATCTTTCGGTGATTTATGATTGAAACCACTCTTTCAAATCAGATGGAGACTGATTGATTAAACAGTTTCATGTGTCCCATTGATATTTTGTAGTGTTTATTGTAATGTTCAGGTATGATGTTGGTTAATCATGTTTTGTATTCATTGTAATAAAACTCATCATTATTACTGTAGACCATGCATGGTTAATATATTTTACCTGCATTAGCTGATTTTAGTTGGATTCAAATGACATTATTCCTTAATCGTTCAACAATAATGATACAGCTTTTTTTACAGCTAGCTGTTGAACAAGTAATCTAAAGCTAGATAATAATAATAATAATAATAATAATGTTACACACACATCTTATGTGAATTACAAACAAAATTTCAAATCTTGTCAGTTGCCCTATAGTTTCAGAAGAACTGCTGGTTAAGTTATCAAAAATACATCCGTGTACCCTCCCCCACACACACATATATTTGTGAAGAAAAGTATTTCATTTTAATGTATTATGTTTGAGTTACAGTTAACTTGTATTGGACCAATAATTAGTATTAAGTGATAAAAAATGGAACAAATATTAATTTTGTGTAGGTCTATTTAGGAAGTCATATTTTTTTTTGATTTTGAAAAAGGGTGTTGAGAAAAGTTTGGTAAACTATAATAGATTAGATTGAATTCTAAGATAAAATATTGGAAACCAAATGAAGAGGGTAATATAAATTTAGATACTATAACTTTATTTCAAAGCAAGCATTTTTATGTGGTTGTTTATCAGATGGCCTTCAGAAGAACACAAGTTGAATTAAAGCTAAGTGGACAAAATTAGTGGTACTTCATCATGTGATTAAGTAAATAAAAATTTATTAATAACAATATAGATATTTTTGCAAGTCAAGTGTTGTACAATTTATTTTTGAACTTCCTTTACAATAAACACCATTCGTTTGGTTATTAATTACCAATTATATTTTGTAAATTTTGTTTCATACAATTTTATTTCATGTGATTTACTGATCCTATCAAACGTATCATCATATTGCTTTATTACACTGGTATGTATCCAATTTTAGGTGGTGCACAATTACAGAATCAAATGGGAAGGAGGAGCATTAGACTGCAAGTCGCTACTTATTAACAAACCAGATCAGCCACTGTCATTAAACTTTCTACCAAGATAACAAACGGCTGACATTGACAGAACTTGGAGGAGACTTTATTTATTTATTATTTTTAACAGTCACCAACTATATTTGCTAATCACCAACTAGTAATCTTTTATCAGTAACAGTAATTAAGGCGCTTGGAATATTTTATCGTGTATCATGATCTTCTACGTTGTTGGTACACTGTCCTTTAAGGCGACATGTAATTGGACTCCATATTTTAAAATCTGTGACCTTTATTAATCATTGTGTGATCTTTTGTTTGTGTGTAGTTGTAAAAGGTACTGTATGATTGCTTTTATTTGTTTCATATGAAGCAAGCAATTTAGAGGTTTAGTTTCATACAAGGCAATGATCTTAAAATATCCTCATTTCAAGGTGAAGTTGTTACATGAAACAATGAAGCAATTTTTTTAAAACCTCGTTTAATTTCAATACAAGCAACAAACATGTTCTTATTTCCCAGTTGAAGATGTTGGTTTTTATGAAGCAAACAGTAATTTTTGTAAAGTCCTGGTTTAGTTGTCATACAAGGCAACATTCATTCCAGGCGTATTTTCATTTTCCAGCTAATGCTATTAACGTACATAAAGTGCAGTGAAGCATTTGCTAATACACGTTCAGTATCCAAACAAGGCAACACTCCAGATGTATCCTTATTTCACAGATGAAGGGATTTACAAAAGTGTTCAATGTTTACATGAAACAATGAAATAAACAGTAGGTTTTTTAAAGTCCTGATTTAGAATTCATGCAGTACATCAATCTCATTTCTGGTTGAAGGTAATAGTTATATGACACAGTGAACTGATGAGTTGTTTTAGTAAAATTCCACGTTTTACATCTATACAAGGCAATACTCCAAACTTTCTCATTTTTAAGCTAAAATTATTTAGCATACATAAAGCATTAAAACAAGCTAATTTTTTTTAAAGTTCTGGTTCAGTTTCCATACAAAGCAACATTCCAAATATGTTCGCATTTCCTAACAAAAGCTGTTTATCATACACGAAGCACAACGTTGTTTTTGTTAAGTCCAGGTGTAGTTTTGATACAAGGCAGTACATACCCAGATATGATATAACCTCAAGTGGGCTTAATTGGTATAAACATATTTATAGAGTCTGATTTAGTTCTCACTCTCATTGACATTCCACATATTTTGACCTTTCCATTCACTTCCTTCTTAGCAGTCTATATGCATGAGTCAAATGTAACTGGAGAGAAGAACATCTTGTTATGCTCCAGTAGCTTTATCTGTTTTATTCTTTGTTACTTAAAGATATTTTTATATTTTGTCAGGACAGTTTTATCAGCAATCTGATTTGTATCTTAACAACAAATGAGTTGTTAAGATTTCTCTTAACATTATTCAATGCGTCTTACATGTGAGAATAAAACATACAGGTTATGAAGTCAATTTGTCAAACTCAGTTTGTTATTGTGGCTGCTTCCTCCACCTTACTAGTATTTATTATCGAATGTATACTGTAATACTACAATAAATAGTATGTATTATTCCTACTGTTAGAATATTAATATGTCTTGTTAACAATGAAAGAAGTTACACTTAACTTACAGTAGTATCGGTAGTCAGACTTACTAGTGCAGGTAGGCAAATTAAATGATTTAAGACTGAAGATTTGTGTAACTTCTATGTATAAATTAACACAAATTTAGCTATTCAAAAATGGTTGTGGTTCTTCAAATAAAATTAAGTCCTCCAAAAAAAAGCATCATTTGAATACTTATTACCACTAAAATGACAAGTTAATAAAATATTGATGATGTAGTGAGAATAATGCATTGAAGATTTTATCCAAACCAATATATAAATTACCTTGCTTTGTGTATATGTAATTCTGGCAGTTTCCACTACAGTAGACGCCCTCTTAACCAGTCAGCTTGGGACCAGGGGGTCGGCCGGTTAACAAAATGGCCGGTTAAACCGAACAAAATCAAACACTTGTACATACAGTACTGTATCGTTAAAAGTTGTTTATTTTACAGACATAACATTAACACTGTATACAGTATTTCAGTTACACTTTAAAAAAATCCGTGATTGTTTTTTGCTTTTTAAATTTGAATGAATTTTTAAAAGCGTGGTCACGCCACTTTCGCATAAACATGACATCGACACCAGACACCTCACCTTGTTGTTCGACGTATCGCACTGCCAGCTGTAATGCTTCCAATGCGTCTTTGTGACTGACTTTTCCCTTGCTGTCTTCTTCTTTTTCTTCTATGATCCCATCTTCGTCAATATCAGTTTGCTGGCAGACAACACTTATGATTTCCTCATCAGCCAAAGTTTCGTTTTCAAGCTCTTGATCACCATTTATCCATTCTTCGACATCTCTTTCTTCGCATTCTGCCATTATTTTTTGCAGATCACAGAGTAAACTTTGATTGTCGTTATCTGGGACACGTGTATTTTCTTCCGTTATCTGGTCAACGTAATTCTCAATGCCTGGCCAAGCTTTCCTCCATGATTTTGTAAAAGCAGTGTGGGGAATTTCTTCAAACGCAGCTGCTATCATGTACACCACATCTTTGATGTTTATAGTCTTTACAGCGTCTACAAGTCCTGAGTTTTCATCTTCCATTTTACCCAAAATTTCAGATAACAATTTTCGCCTATACCGTCTTTTGAAACTTGCAATAACTCCCTGGTCCATAGGTTGTATGAGACTAGTTACGTTAGGAGGCAAAAATAAAATGCTGATGTCTTCCTCACATACTAATTAATCAGCACTGGGTTGGGTCGGTGCATTGTCAATGACAAGTAGAGCTTTTACAGGCAATTTTAGATTGATTAAATGGCTTTTAACTTTTGGTATGAATTGCGTTATAAACCATTCTTTGAAAAGATGGGAGTCCATCCACGCAGATTTTTGAGCTCTATAGTAAACCGGGAGGGCTTCCATATTAACATGTTTAAACACACGCGGTTTCTTCGATTTACCAATCACAAAAAGAGGAATCTTATGTGTACCCGCGGCATTGCTACAGAGAGCAACAGTCAATCTTTCTTTGTTAACTTTCATTCCCGGTGCTGATTTTTCATCTGCCATAGCGAAAGTTTGTTTTGGTAGAAGTTTGAAATTTAAGCCCGTTTCATCTAGGTTATATATCTGCTCTGGTTTAAGTTCTTTTTCGTTTATGATTTTTACGAGTTCTGTTGTAAATTCATCTACTGCTCCTGGATTAGCGGACAGCTTTTCCCCATACACATCAAGCACATGTGTTCCATGCCGTTTTTTCCACCTCGATAACCACCCATCACTAGCAACAAATTCGGCCTGGTTTTCGAGTTTTTTGTGAAAACATAAGGCCTTTTCTTTTAATATTGGCCCACTAATCGGCGTACCTTTTCGACGTTGTTGGACAAACCATACCCAAAGGGCATCATCAACAATCTCGTTGGTTGGTTTTCTAATTGTGCAACGGGACTTGAGTACTTTTTGTGATTCAACCTGCATACAGTAATCCTGAAGTGAATTTCTGTTTCTCCGCCAGTCGTTGACAGTACTTTTTCCCACGCCTAATTCATTACATATTAATTGTACCGATTCACCTTTGTCTAAATGTTCTAAGGCGTTAAGTTTTTGCGCGATACTGATTACTACACGTTTCCATTTTTTGTCACTCATGTTTGTAGCACACGAAAAAATAATGAAATACTTACAGTAGTACAGTACAGTAATAATCGACACGTCTTCACATTGACAAATCAACCACTAAACTGACTAAAGACGTTCAATAAAATAAACAAGTGCAAATCATGAAACTTTTGACATGCCGGTGAGCCGTGTTGGTGTAATTTCACATTTATGTTTACGCGGTACAATCGAAAGCCGCTTGATTACTAAAAACATAAATAGATAATGTATAAACATCTGTTGAATTAACGGATATCGAAAGCGTGGGAAACAGATGAGTCTGAGGGTCGGCTGGTTAAAGCGGTAATCGAAAGCCGCTTGATTACTAAAAACAAATAGAAAATGTAGAAACATCCGTTTAATTAACGGATATCGAAAGCGTGGGAAACAGACGAGTCTGGACGGTTAAAGCGGCGGCCGGTTGATCCGAGGCCGGTTAAGAGGGCGTCTACTGTATGTACAAATCCTCTGTTTACCTTCTGTAATCATATACTGTTTATTTGTATGTCTGTGAAGGTTTGTCCATAATATTATTTCAGAACGTGATTAATTCTCGTTATCTTGTGATCTCATGAAATTTATTCTTCTCACTAGCATTTTCATAATGTCTGTAATTGTTAATTCATTCACCACTGTCACTTTCCCATTCACCCGGCGATTCAAATTCATTTTTTATTTTTTTGTTTTACCTATAATACTTTTAACTATTTTTCAGTATAATACTTAAAACGAATTTTATGTTTTCTATTTGTTATTTATTAAGTTTCTACAACTAAGAGACACTTCAGACTTAGCCTCATTATAAACCTAGGTTTACTCTGTGTACAAGCCAGTAGGCCTTGTACTGCAAACATATCCTCATAATCTAGGTGACCTTATAAGACGTAATCAGTAGTGTGTAAAATCCAGGTTTTGTTTTCCCGCAACACTGCAGACAAAACCTTATTTCTCAGTTGATACTGTGTACTTTGTACGAAGTGAAGTAAGTAAGTGATTTTGATTTCCATGCAAGGCTACATTACATAAGTCTTAGCTGACCTTATGTAAAGTAAACAGTTGTTTGTAAAGGCCAAATTTATTTTCCATACATGACAATACTCCGAAATTATCAAACTTTATTAATCATTGTGTTATCTTTAATTTGTATAAAGTTGTAAACGATACTGCATGTTTGGTTGCTTTTATTTGTTTCATATGAAGCAAACACTTAAAGAGGTTTAGTTTCATACACGGCAAAGATCTTCCCATATCCTCATTTCAAGGCGGTTGTTTATCTTATATGAAACAATGAAGGAAATTTTTTTTGTAAGGCCCAGTTTAATTTCAATACAAGCAACAAACTTATCCTTATTTCCCAGTTGAAGATATTAGGTTTTAAGAAGCAACAGTCATTTTTGTGAAGTCCTGGTTTAATATTTATACAAGGCAACATTCTATATTCCAGACATATTTTTCATTTTGCTGTCGATTCTGTTTGTTTACATGAAGTGCATTGAATCATTTAGTAATATATGTTTTCAAACAAGGCAACACTCCAGATATATCTTTATTTCTCAGATGAAGGGATTTACAATGGTGTTTAGTGTTTACAAGGACCAAGGAAATAAACAGTAGTTTTTAAAGTCCTGGTTTAGTATCATATGATTTGTAAACTGGCCTTATATGGAGTACATAGTTGGTCATAAAACCTAGATTTTGTTATCTGTACAAGGCCACATTCCAAACATATCCCCATTTTCCAGCAGAACTAATGAGTTAATAATTGTTTGTGGAAAGTCCTGCTTTGTTTCCATTCAAGGCTCCAAATCTGTATATTTTTATTCCTTGTTATAAGTAGTTAACTTGTATGAAGTAAACAGTTGATTGTAAAGTGTAGGTATACTCTTTTCACAAGGCAACACTCATGTATAGGGTATCATATCTTGATTTCTTAGCTGAGCCTATTTATTCTTCTTCCTAATACTGTATTTTCTATATTAATCTTTAATTTTGTCTATTTAGCCATCACTGTGATGAAATTTTAATTCCTTATGTTTCCAGTGATTTTTATTGACCAATATTATGTTTGTGTTGGTGACTACCCATTTCCTTTATCATTCTTTCATATCTTTTGATTCTTCTAGGGAAATTTTATTGCTAAATAAAATTCTATAGTTATACATGCCTTATGTCTTATGAGTAATTGTAAATGTTAAAATACTGATAACACAAATTCGCTAATTAGAAACTAACTGTTTTTGTTCATTGTGACTAAGCAAGTAAATTTATGTTTATTTTATATTTCTATTTTACAACCATTGTAACAGTGCCTTATAACGCTTCAGTCACAAATTATAATTAAATTAATGTGCATTTTAAAAAGATCTTTACTTATATAATATGCTTAAAATTAGAAGTGAATTTAATAACATAATTCCTAATTGATTGATGTCTATGTTTTGTAAGCAATAAAATGATGAACTTTTTATATTACCTAGTGTTAATTCAAGTAAGTACAAAATACAGTTTAGCAGTAAGTAGGAAATGTTTTCTTTCTTGCCACATGTTATCCAGTGAGAGGAGTATTGCAACGTGGGTGTCAGCATGTTATGGTATGAAATAAAATTACACGAGCTATAATATCACAATCATAATTTGTATTTTTCCTATTATCCAAAACTTAATTCAACAGTCTTTCCATTACAAAATCACTAAGCATTGTTGAGTGCAATGTAATAGGTGAATGGGTTTATTGAGTTTCAGGTAAACAACTAAAAACAGAGAATAGTAATTGCAAGACGTAATTCTATCACTATAAAAATATCAATAAATAGAAGGAATGGATATGGTAAGTAAAAGAGGAGAATTCAAGTATATTCGTAGCATTACAAAAGAAATTTGTAAATCCACAAACAGACAACCGCCAAAACAAAGATGTTAGTACAGTGTATATAAATGTTTCTACCTGTACTGTTATATTAGAGTGGAGAGAACTGGCTCTTAATAGAGAATTCGTGATGTGAAAACTAGTTTAAAACAATAAAGAAAAGTTAATGTGAAACGTTTTAGCACCTTTCAATTTATATGGATGCACAACAATCTATAAATGATTGTATCCTTATTAAGCCTTTAATTTGACTATGTTCTTTGTGACATTTATTTTCAGTAGTTTTTCAGAGTAGCAATCAAGAAGCCTATGTTTCACAAGCATTGTCACTCTGGAACGTCATTTTATTTATAGTTTCCACAGTAGCTTTGCTGCTGTAGTGTTTTGAATTCTCACAAAAAAAAATTGCGACTATAAGTTAGGTCAGTGTTTCAGGAATTGTTATATATCTTCTTCTTCTGCACCTCAGAGTAGGCACTTTGCCTGTTCCGTCTTCACAGAGTATCTCTCCATCTCACATGGCCTTTCTACCTCTCATGTACCAAAGGGTCTATATCGGAACACAACCGCACCCTCCATTATGTCCAGATGCTGTAATCATTCCCTGCAACATGTCTGGATTTTATCATTTATGGAGAGTACCTGTAGCTCTTTTCTAATATCCTCACTGTGCAAACAGTCTTGTCTTGTGCAACCATTTGTTCTTCTCAGAAGCTTCATTTCCGAAGTTTGAATCTGGTTTTTAATCTTCTTTGTAGGAACCAATGTTTCACATCCATATAGTAAAACATGCACTACCATTGTTTCATAAAATTTAAGTCTTGTCTCTTTCCTTGATTTTCCTCAATGCTCTGTATATGATGCCACACATCATCTGAAACCTCAATATTTATTGTAATGTATTTTGAAGGTAATAAAGTATACAATTTATTAGAAAAATAAATGAATCATTCTTTTGATAACATTCCAAGGCAAGTGGTATTCATTAATTTATATTGTTTAGAGATGGTCGTGGAGCACTGACAACTCCAATTCATTTTAATTTAACTTATAATACATTCAGTCAAAATCAAATGTAAAAACTGCAACTGTAGTGTAAATAATACTTAATAAATGTGGGAAAATTGTTTGTCTTTATTTTAATAATAAGAGTTAGTAATTAACTAATATAAATAAGTTATTATTACAGTGGATAAAAAACTGTCTTTCAGTATTGATTAGTGGATTGGATTCTTAAGTTAATATCGTTACTGAAAAGTAGCATATTAGAATACTTTTATTCAAAATTCACTTTTACAGAAATCACACATGAAATACATAATATTTTCCTGTCTGTGCATTCGACATGAGCCCATCCTTAATATTTCATGGACTGCACCCTGTCTTCATCAAATGACTCTTTGCAGAGGGCGCACTTCTGTTTTAATCTCAGGCATCTCTTAGTTTGCTCTTTGTTGTCATATCATATTTTTTCTTATTTTTCTTTAATGTTAAGTTCTTTTCTCTCTTGCATTTTTTATGTTTATATAGTTTCCTTTCAGTGAGACATTTTCTCATCAATCAGTCTCTTTTTCATCTCAAGTTCTTCTATTAAGGAATTGTTGTTAGAATCTCTAACAACACACAACTACACACAGTGTGTGTGTGTGTGCGCATGTGCATATGTGTTAAAAAGTAACAAATAAATACCCAATAAATAACCTACTATTTCATTAAGAACTTATAAACACTATTCCAGCACGGAACACAAGTATTTTAGATTAACATTTTTAGTGTTTATAAGTTCTTAGTGATACTTAGACACATCATGGACAACAAAATCAGAGAATATATCACTTGTATGCTGTTGTTTCATTTTCTAATTTATTCTTTCTTTTTAGGTGCCAAAGAAGATATATTAGCCTAGAGCTACAAAAAGTTTGAATAAATTGCTATCTGAAAGAAGTGATCTGAATATATAATGGATATATTTTTGGATATAGAGTCAGTAACTATTTGGCAGATCCTGAAAATGTATATGCTCCATGACTAGCAGTATTAGAGTTTATTATATTATAAATGATAATTTTTCTTTGAATTTGATAAGACAAGATGTTTGAAGATCTAGATAGAAACAATTTCTTGAAATTTCTGGAGATGATTATTATGTACATGTCTACTTACAATCCAATAGACTTGTCTACTCCTCAAGTCAATCTGACAAATGTACTAGTCCCTTCACAAGGTGTAACAAAACTTCATTTAAACATTGTGCAAAAGAGTATAAGATTCAAAACAAATCACTATACTTATGCAGGAGATTATTCCCCTTTCAGTAGCGGGAGTCAAATTTTGGAGCCTTCCACAAAAAATGAAACCTATGTCTTGTTGTCTTCTAGGTCAACAATTGAAATAAAACATTTGTATCACTTTCGACACTGTGTATTTACTGAAATCACAAATAATTTTTTTACAAAACAGAAAATTCAATTTTTATCCACAATTGTGATATCAATTATTAACACAACTGTAATTTATACAAACAAAAAGATAACACATAAATATAATATTGATCCACAAATGTTGTATCAAACACATGCACTAACTCTATAACTCACTAGCTGAACTCTCATTGAAGACTGAACTTATCTTCATCTATTACTGTTTATATGTAATTGGTTATGATGTCATTCATCAGCACACATCATAGACAGTCAAGATAATTCTAGGTGCTTAAACTATAACACTGTAGAACAAACTCAGCGCCAATCCCTTCCCACCATCAACCCCCACCACACACTCCATTCCGTAACGGTTATTCTGTAATCGACAGTTAGTACTCAACCCACTGAAGAAGAGAAACAACATCTTGAAACGTTTGGGAAGTGACAACAGTAAGTTCATAAGTGAAAGTATTATATATATTATTAAACAAACTATGTTGTATAGTACATTGATACAGAACATTCTAGTGTATGCTAAAAATAGTGTGCACCCATATACATAAGTTATACATCAATTGTGGATAATGTAAATACATGTGGATAATAACCTTCGAATTATTCTAATGACAAACAGTTTGAATAATACCAGTCACAGGATTACTTAATATATTATACATACCGTGTTCATAATATTACTTTGAATGTGTGTTGGGGGTTCTCTAGTGTATAACAATCTATTCAATTCAAAAGGATAGATTCACTCTTTCTAGGAAATGGAGACATACTGGTACCTGATAATGAGGTCAGTATTTCAGACAAAATTTCTACTGCATTAGATTATTTCAAAAAATTCTTTTATAATGGGTTGGTTAACTTAATAGTGGAAGATACCAACACTTATTATCCCAAAACAAATTACAATGAATTCCATGATTTAACAGGATTTACTTATCATAAGAGTTGTCCACCATAATGATCACAACAGTAATAATTGTTCTGCATACGAATTGGAGCACCAAAATTGAGGAATGAATACAAATTTGAGGCATGACAAATTTGCAAATCTTAAAAGAAATTTTAGGAATTTCGGAAAGAAGTGTGTGTTTTGTACATAATACTTTTCAAAACCATCAGCTGACCAATGTTTCAACATCTCTTCCTAGTTAAGTAGCATGTGTTATAACTACTTAAAAATTGACAAAGAAAGTTGATTTTTATCAACAATACTTGAAGTAAAACAATAAACATGTTTAAAATGCCCAGGAGTGTCTGATATTGTGTATGATTTTTAATACACGATAGAAAAAATATATACCCTGCAACAGAGTATACATTTCACACAACAAAAGGCATTTTGTTAAAGGAGGGTTGTGTATTGAATTATCTAGAAGTATTCATGAAACAAAAAATATTTTAATAATTTTTTTGCTTCAGTAATCTCTTAAGCTTTTCTCATTTGTAAACTGTAAGGAGTAACAGAACTGCATAATGTGGCTTAATTCATTTACAGAACGAAAGAGAAAGTTTTAAGTAAATGTCTAGTAAATGTAAATTATTGTTGTGGAATGGATGGATAATAAATCAGTTCTCTTCAATGTTTATAGAAGTTTTGATCCAATATCATTCATTAAGGGAAAATTATAGTCAAAAAATTGTTTTATAAATTTAATTGTTTGCTTTTGTTTACATTTTGTTCTGAAGAATGTGATGACACTTTTATACTGATCCGCAATAGGAAGTGAGCCAAAATATTATTTGAAACAAATACCACAAAACAACAGTTATCTGTTCTAAATGTACTGCAATTGTAATGCAAATAATATTTAATCATCAGCTTATTTATACAATCATTATAATTCTGTGATTTTATCACACACACATAGTGTAACAAGACATATAACCACGATATTTTAAACGTCAAAATATAAGTAACATGTCATAATAATTGAGGGGACAAGACCCATTAAGTATTTACAATGAGAATGCCAAGCATGAAAACTACATAAGCAAATAATAATAGAAGAATTAACTCACAACATGGAAGTTAATACAGTAATGGTAATAATATTAATAACAAGAAAGAAAAGTAGTGAATAGTGATTATACAATAGATACAATAACCCAATAGATCCGGTCAGTAAGAAACCAAGAAGGAAAAAGATATTACAAAGAAGAAATAATAATAATAAGGATATCAATTGTAACGATACAATTAAGCCAAATCTCGTACCAGTGATAAAAAAAGATAATTCTTGATATAAAATTACTTCATATGAAATAAAATGTGTAAAAAATGATTAAAATGTAAATACTTTGACAAGACGTACAACGATATTACCCAACCCAAGTGATTGAGCCGAAAACACAAACATAAAGAAGGGAACCACGTAACATACTTATTAAAATGTAAATATTTTGACATGATTGAGCCAACAACCCCAAACATAAAGAAGGGAACCACGTAACATACTTATTAAAATATGATAGACAAAACAATGATGGACACAGAACTAAAGAAGAACCAGAAGAAGAGGACAGATCCATACAAATAAACAGAATTTAAACCAGAAGAGGAGAACCGAACCGGATTGAAGAAGAAGAGGAAGAATGAAGAGGAGACAGATAAAACCCAAGGGGAAACTAACACACATATATAAAAGGGAAAGATTGTCTGTTTAGAGATAGAATACGGTCAATAAACCTTGAATAATTATGTATTAATGAAACCAATGTTATTATTAGCATTAATTTAACCTAGGTACCCATTTTTAAGACAATACAATTGTAAAGCAATGTAGTATAGGAAAAGTACACTAACCCTGTCAGAAAGGTTAGATTCAACCAAAACACAACTAGCCTAGTATTGTTAATAGTAAATATAATACTAAAACAAAATAGTGAGAAATGATAGGAGAAAGTATAGGGATTACCCATTAAATAACACTAATTACAAAACAGTGAACCAAAGTGAAGTGCTTTAGTGAAGTGTAAATGCCCTAAAAAATAGTGAAAGTGGATGTGAAACATTCAAAATAGAATGCTAAGTAAATAGACACTCTGTAAAACATTGATAAACCACCAATGATTGGAGTGAGATTATAATTAGTTATATACCTAGAAGTAATTAGAAATAGTAATCCAAATTAATATTAAGGAAGCTTGTAATAATATTCAGGGAGAAAGCCCAGACAAACAACTTGTGTTAACATGGCATGATAGGGTAGAAGTAAAGTTTGTTATTAAAGATTAAAATTATAAAGAATACAACACCCCATGTTGAAAGGGGAATTAACCTTCATAATATTAGAGAAAGTGACAATGTTTATCACCCTAGTTTATAAGACAAGAAAGAAATCAATGTTAGTACTAAGAATAATTTATGACTTGTAAAGAATAGTTGATTCAATGTTAAAGAAGGAATATAGCTGAAAGGGACTTACAGTCCATAAACCTAACTATTATATTTTAAATGAAGAGTAATGAAAATGTATGTTGAATAGTAATTAAAACACAAACAAATAAGTGAAGCCCATCAGGCTGAATTCAGAATGTAATTTAAAAAGGAAATACACTAAAAAACAATAATGGCTGTTTGTGACTATGAAAACAGTTAACTGCCAAAGACATTCAAATGCAAATTGTATCAATTTCACAAAAAATCTTACTAATCTAAGAACAGTGAATGGACAGTAATTATATATCAGTTATTTCAACACAGAAATATTATTGTAATAATTTAATTCAAGAAAGATATGTTATTTATTAAATGTCAAATAATTAGACTATAGTTAAAGTGTAACAGAATATGACCTTATGAGGTATCATTGTAAACTTTGAAAGGAAAGAAAAATAATAGTGATGTCATTTATTATCCCAAAGGAATTATAAGGGAATAAAATCATTAGGAAAATACTTAATAAATTTGAATAAAAATTCAAATATTTCTAACAATGTATGTAAGGAGTAATTAACCAAGCATTGAATTATTGGTTACTATGACAACGAGACGTTTGAGGGCTTATTTGTCCGTTAAATTTTAGAGACGCTGAAGAAACGAAGCGTGGGTAAGCCACACGAAAAATTGGACAAACTAAAATTTTAATTTAAACAGTTATAAAAATTCGAATCAGTGAACCAAGATAACCCAATATGAAGAGACGTCGATCTATACAGAATTAATGATGTCCAGGAACGAAATTAAATAAACTAATTAAAGAAAAAACCCAGACCAGTTTGAAGAAGATGTTGAAAGCCTTCAACCAGCCCAAATTCGAAAAATATACGCCTATCCTGATGACGACACAGACAACGTGAGATGAACTGATAAGTACCGAATAATCCCCAAAACCCCAAATTACTTAAATTAATTTCAAATGATAAAATTTCTCACTATTTAAAAAGTAGTATTTTCTTTCAAAGGTAAAGGCATAATTTACTTACATTAAAAAACATTTAATTAAACTATAGAGATAACCTTATTTGTGAACATAACTACTGTAACAGAAATACGACACTACTGAACAAATTGTACAAACACATTATAAATCCTAAGTACGCATAAGGTATAGTAGTGTACGTTTTTTCATGTAATCAACGTTTATGTCTATTTTCATGATCAAAAGAATTCCAGATTTTAAAAACATAGTAATTTGTTAAAAGTAACTGAACGATAGTGTTTTGAAATCAATTTTGCCAACCTGAGATGTTTTGTGTTTCAAGCTCTAAGCCGGAGCATAATATTATAAATTTGTTTATGATTCTTTTGTCATATTTATTGATAATTAAATGTGTATTACAAAACGCAGTACAGAACATTACTATCTTGTTATTTCATAGGAATTTTGTAGAATATATGTGTGTTAGCGAAGTTTTAAGCAACAGCCAACTAGCGCTCACCACGAGCGGCCGAGTCGACAACCTGTGTAGCAGCGGGAACAATTCGAACGTCACAGCTGTCTAGCTAATATCACGTATTACCTTAAAAATTAAATGTTTTAATTGTTTTAACAGAAACAATTTGGCGCCACCCGGGAATCGTAATCCCTATGAATTAACAGGTAGGTTGTACTGGTGACATTGACAACGCTACGGACTCCAGTAGTGACGTCGATTTATGTAACGACCAGTGTGAGGCAAACACACTACATTCACACTAATACACAAAATAAACAAGTGTGATACATTTCAACAGGTACGACCCTACTAGATTGTTACATATTGACGAACCCAACAAGGGGCTTTAAGGAAGTACCACACCAACACACTAGATTGTTGCACAATCAAAATGGTGACCTAAGAAGAACCAAGAAACCACAATAACAATGAGATAAGAAGGCCAAATATGAAATAAATAGCCAACACCAGTGAAACACTAACTGAGAGACAAGGACAGATAGACAAAACACTAACTGACTACCTTAGATGACCTGAGTATGACCACTAGTCTAGTAAATGTGTAGGGCATCCAATATTAGCCAAGAGAGTGAGAGTAATAATAATATTAGTATAATAAGAAGCTGTAAACAACAGTATAATAACATATTATGACCAGAATTAATGTAAATGAAAAGAGAATCAAAATTGTCAAATAACAGTATTAATTACTAAGTTATGAACAAAATGATAATAGAAAGAAAAAAGAACTAATTAATAAATTACAGGTGATAATTAATAACATAGTACTAGTAAAAACAAGATTAAAAGTGTAAATTAAAATCAGCTCAGTCAACCCATTGTTGCTTTAGAGTGGGAAGACACATAACCTAAATACAGGTACTTTTCACTTAGGTTAATAAGAAATAATAACTAAAACATATTTAAACTAAAATCTCTTGGACAAAAAATCAAGTAGAGGATGTAAGGTTTCTACCAGTACCTAGAGTAGTATTTATATGATAATTAATGTAAACCAAATGAACAAAAACAGACAAAATGGGAATCACCATGTAAAACTTAGATAAAACCAATTGTAAAATTAAACAGAAACAGAAGGGGTGATACCGGTATAATAAAGAAGATGGTAATCAATAATATAATATTGTAAGATAATTATTATCAATAGTGTAAGGCATAATAATAATAATTAAGTACATCTGTCATGTGACACTAGATGCAAGTACTATTATTCAATTCTCAACACAAGAGAACGAACCAATATACAGAGTGTCCCGGGAGGAGAGGGAAATAATTTGAGAAATGGTTCTATAGTGTAGAAACGTTTTTTTAAAAACAAAACGTTTTTTTAGGTTAGAAGTACAATAACTTTGTTAAATGATTAACAAATGCATAAAAGTTAAAAACAAAACTTGTGAAGAATTTAATTCTGAGAAAAATGGTGTAAATAAAGTCAATAAAAATCAACAAAAAATTCCAATTTTGGTTAAAAACAAATTTTTGTGTTTAGGCAAAGATTTTTCTGTTTTACGTCAGATATCATGAAACGTATGGGAGATACAGTTCTGCAACCTGTTTTATTCGATTTTTCAGGTCAAAAACCATAAGAAACAACAGAATTCGCCCCTTAATTTACCTTCCCAGAATTTCAGAAAGTCTTCATTTACCCGGGGGAACCGAAACCCGGGCAAAATCTTTCGCTAGCCATAACTCGCTTACAAAGCGTTTCCGGATATATGTTTATATGAACTTTTTTTCTCCTTTTACACTATAGAACCGTTTCTCAAATTATTTCCCTCTCCTCCCGGGACACCCTGTATAAAAAACACCAGATTGTAAACCAATGTAATAACTAGTGAACAATTCTGAACAAGATAGTGACTTGAAAGAACACTACTTAATTAAAAAAGAAATAAAGTAAGGAGACACCTGATAGTACAATACAGAGGTGATTAAATAGAATCAAAACCAGGAAATAACAATGCATTCACAGTAACTAAAGCAAACAGTAGTTGTACTGACACTGTATGTGTAATTGGGACACCCCAGAAATTGCCCAGAAACAAATGTTCAATTGTAATTAATCAATATAGCTAGTAGACTCATAAGCCTAAGGCAACTTTAGCATAGGAGATATATTTTGTTAACAATCATAAGTAGATGATAAGTAAAGAGTGTAAAAGGACTTGAAAAGCATGATCTTGAAGAGATGTGATTGTCATTGGTTAGTTCTAATCAAAGAATATATAAATTTATTAATAAATAGTGGAAAGTGTTAATTTCAAACAATATCTTTCTTAGTTATGGATGAAAACATATCATGTGTAGACTCTAAATTAAGAGCCAAATATTCGCCATACCGTAGTAAGATTAGATTCACAATCTGAGGTATGATAAGAAAGTTATATCAATTTAAAAATATTTGATTTATTTTGGAAATATGTCTAGTGTCAGTTCATACTCTTGAACCTGAAGACCCACACTTATTGTAACAATTAAATAATTTCACGTAGGGGGTATGTGTGCTCAAGTAAAGATCTTCAGCCAATCAAAAAAGAGGATTCGATAAATTTTACAAGGAATGCAGACGAGAACAGCAGAAACGAACGCCATCTTGAGACACTTTTTGAATAACCATTGAAGAGGACAGACGGCAGCTCCACATCACCAGATAACAACAGTCTAACCTAACTTTGTGCGTGTTATCAAATGTAAACAATGAAAACATAACCTCATTTGTGCAAAATCATAATAACGCTACAGTTGAAGATTAGTGAAGACTAAATAGTGCGACATGAATTGCTAAGTGTATAATCCATAGCAATTACGCAATATACAGGGAGTAAAGTGATTTTTTTACTTTTATCAAGGAAGTTAAGAAATTGACGATATATCTTATCGAACAACATTAATACTATGTGTACAGACTAACGAATAAAGGGCATTGCACCCTATTGTTTTCATTCAGCAGTTAATTATAAAGAGAATTCTCAAATTCATTTTATTTAATTAGTAAATAAGAGTTATGAAGATGATGGTAGTTTGCTCAGTATAAACACTAAGGGTGTTGCAATTAATAACATATCGATGAAGTCATTAATCGTTAAACCAATATTAAACTAACAACAGTTAGAAGTTTGAGAATTTTCAGGTGACAAGATTAATTATCAACAGCTAAAAAATGAAAATATAATTTATGTTTAGAGTTAGGAAGGGTCTACTACTATTAAGATATTTCGTTATTTTATTAATAAAAGAAGTTCATACCAAGCGAAATACAATTCTAATAATTAAACGCTTACCTATTTGAAGGAATTCAGTATAACTGTTCAGATGATTCTTCAAGGAACACTGAATTGATTTATTATTTTATTGTGTTCATATTGTAACGTGTCCAAAATTGGGTTATTTTATTTATTACAGTATGGGGTATTTGCATTTTTATTTGTTTCATTTTGTGTGGGATTTTATAAATTTATTGTGAAAGTTTTATTTCCCGGCGAACGTTATTTCCATTACAACAGAACACGTGGTAAGAAACAGTGGTGAAACAAAGCAGTAAGACGCAGTTGTTGTCGAGTAACGCGGCAAGGAATTCGCGCCACCCTAATTTTTCTCAGAACTCTGTATATGTGTGGCGACGCGCGTACTCAAAATCTCAAGCATGCGCGCTGTTAGTGACGCCGTGAAACTCCAACGAAGCTGTAAAACATGGCGCTGGAGTGAACGATTTGGGACCGCAACCAGCCAGCTACAGGAAATGTATTTAAGCCATGCCCGCTGCTAGTGACATCAGGATAGCAGAGGCAAATATCGTCCCCGGTTACCACACCTATAACGACTATGTTCCATGCATAGAACTCATAAGTCACAGCAAATCAACATTATACGACGACGAAAATCTGTTGGCAGTGAATACGCATTTCCTCCCGCTCAACCAAGGACACTTCCCAGTCTTACTCTGTACGTGTCGGCCGACGCCAGAGCTAAGTATGCTCTATTAAATTTCATCAGTTTTTTGATATCAAAGGGAATTAATCTCTTTAAACAAGTGACAGTGATGGAGGAATAGTTGCAGAACATTCACATCTAAATTTGTTGATTCAGTTTTTGTTTTTCCGGGACGTTTACGACTTACCGCGGTGTGGCCACGAGGTCACTGAAGAACGCGTTGCCGGCGGGGACTTTATATCATGTATTAACTCGAGTAATCAGGGTAATGGGGTTTTATAATAGAATGTGAGTAGTGAGTGAAAGGCAGGCTGGGCTATGTTGAGTAAGTAATTAGTATTAGTTATATATGTAAAAGTAAAATGTAGTAAACAAAGTTGCACAACATTTGACGACATGTAAATGTATTTGGTAAACAATAATTTCAATAGTTGATCATTAAAACTAATTATTTCTCTTCATAACGATGTGTAGAGTTAGTTATTTCAATAACCCATGAAACACATGTTTGTATCTAGCGTTCGCACGAAAGAATCCTGGCCCCAGAGAAACGAAACTTTGAAGGTAGGTGGGAGTTGTATTTATGTATTTTATATATTTTAAAGTGTATTTGAACATCACAAGTGGCTTCCGATACAGGGACAGTTTTTATTAATTAAAAAACTACATTAGTAAAGACCGTACCTACAGAAAAGATACAAACATGTTTTTGGGGTTAGCGGAATAAAACAAAAGTGCGTTATTAACGAAAAATTGGTTATATAATACATTATATTGATTATATTATAGTTACACAAGTATCAAGTATAAAATAAGAAATGGCAGATAACAATGAAGTCAGCTTATCTGACAGTCAGACCGAGAGTCAAGTAAATGCTGACTCCGGTATTCAAACAGAATTAACGTCAATAAATGAGTATAACGTAGAAGCATCTGTACTTAGCACACCAGGAGCGATATCAACTCCCGTAACAAGTAAAGCAAAAGAGTTGTCACTGGACGATCTCTTTAATTTCATGAGAACCATGTCTAGTGATATTAACGTAAAATTTGATATACAGAATGACAAGTTTGACGAGAAATTTGAGATTTTAAGTAACGAATTCAAAGAACAGAGAATAAAATGCGAACAGCAGAATGTTAAAAATGATATTATTTTTAATGAAATTAAAGAACAGAATATTCAGTTTCAGCAGAATATAAATATAAAATTTGACAATCTGAGTCGTATACTAGATAAGCATATTGATGAACGTTGTGAAAGTATGAAATCACAGTTGTCAGAGTCCATAAATGAGCAATTAGAGTGCCGTGTTTCTGATATTACCAATAATATAACTAATAAAGTAGAGAAACAGATCACGGAACAATATAGCATAATAAATACAATTGTAGAGAAACAAATTAGTGAATGTAACACCAATACTGAATGTAAGGTCGGTTATGCTATGAGTCAGATGGAAAATAATAATAGTAAAATAAGTGAAATAGAAAATAATTGTAAGATTGCATTCAAGACCATACACGATACAATAAGTGACCTTGAATCTGATAGTAACCTTAAGTTAATGAATGTTAAAAATGAATTGAGCATGGCCATCAGCCAACAAGTAAACACTGTTACCGAACGAGTAATTATGACTCGTGACGTAAGCAGTGAAGTTGAGTTAGAGACATTCAGTTGTGACAACAAAAGAGTACATCCTATGCAGTTCATAAATAGAGTGAGAGAGTTCAATAAGTTTAGTACTAATAACTGGGAAGTTCAATTATTAAAAATTTTAAAATGCTTCAAGGGTAGTTCGGAAATATGGGCCGAGGTACACAAAACGGAATGGGGGTGTTTTGAAAGTTTTGAGTCCGCATTCAGAAAAAAATACTGGTCCGAAGAAGATCAAGAAGTGTTACGCAGTAGAATTATGGGAACCGGGAATTTTGGGGGGCCCAATAATAATATAACCGGGTATGTGATGAGAATATTTAATGAGGCGAAATACTTAGAACCGCCATTGCCATTTAGATCCTTCGTGAGGCATATAAGCAAGCCTTTGCCAAGGGAAGTACAAATAACACTTATGACGCGGGAGGTAGCTAATATTAGCGAACTAGAAAATATTTTAGATGTGTTTCAGAATATCCGGGACCAAGAATTGAGTCGCCGTCAGAACCAGCAGAATATGCATAATGGAGGTAACCAGGGACCGCCGAGGGGACCTACAAATGGACCGGCATACCCAGACGAGAACAAAATAATCGAGGACCAAAATGGACTTGCCCGGCATGCTCACAGGAGAATCATGCGACACAAAATTTTTGTTTTAGATGCAGGAGGGAGAGACCAGGTCAGCGACAGGGACAACAACCCACGCAGAACCACCAGGCATACCAACGAAGGGGAGAGGGCCAAGGAGGAGCGCCGAGAGGCCACGCTAATGAACAGCGAGGAAATCAGCACGAACGAGGATACAACCCTGCAGTGGCGAGCACATCTGCGGGAAACTAAGAGAGACAATGGAACACCGGACCAGACCGTTGTCGCCGGAAACTTCTGGGGTCCAAATGGATGACAGATATCGAAACAACGTTGTTATAACGGATTTATCTGAGGAATTATTGGAGGAGGAAGATTTCGAAGCAGGGAGATGGGAGAATGGACTGACTGAGGTGAAAATCAACATAGAAGGTAAGGAGATTAAAACTTTAATAGATACAGGTAGCGAAATCTCTGTTATTTCTGAACACGTACTAGATGAGTTAAAAGAAATAAATAATAATATTCCATCTTTGCCAGTAGCGGGGGTGACGATTGTAGGTATTACGGGAGTTAGAAGTAAAAGAGTCACGAAACAAGTACATTTAAACATGATAATTAATGGGGTAGGGTACGATAATACATTTCTAGTCGTACGGGGATTAAATCTTGAGGTTATATTGGGAAATGATTTTCTGATCAAACATAAGGCGGTAATTGATTTTAATAAACCGATGTTAGAATTAAATAGTGAAGGGGAACCAGTCCGTATTAAATTTGAGAGGGTGTTAGATGCAGTAAGTATTTCGGGAGTAAGGGTGATACATAATCGGGTTAATAAACAAGAAATGGAAGTTAGTATGAATGTTTGTAGTGAGAGTAACACAGAATGTGAGGGGAATGTAGATCACTTATGGAATGAGAGAGCACTTAAATTTTGTAGTGAGGGTGGCGTAATAGGGAGTTCTCAACGTGCATCGTTGTGGCGGGTAGTAGAAAATTTTAGAGAAGTGTTTGCCGATATACCGGGGAGGGCAAGAAACTATGAATGCGAGTTAAGGGTAAGGGAACACGCGCCCTATGTGCAAAGAAGTTATCCGGTGCCATATGCGAAGAGAAGAGCGGTTCAGATTGAGTTAGAGAAAATGTTAGAGGGAGATATAATTGAGCGATCCGTATCACCATATTCTAACCCCTTAGTAGTAGTGATTAAAAAAGATGGTAGAGTTAGGTTATGTTTAGATGCCCGCAAAATCAATCAAATAATCATTCCCGACCGGGAGTCACCTGAAGCGATAGAAGAAATTTTTCAGAAGTTCAGCGGCGTAAAATATATGACCTCTTTAGACCTAACCGCCGGGTATTGGCAAGTTCCGTTGGCAGCGAATAGCAGAAAATATACAGCCTTTTTATTCAATGGAAAAAATTATCAATTCAAGAGACTACCGTTTGGATTGAACACAAGTGTAGCTAGTTTTATCAAGTGTCTTGACGAAATTTTGCAACCCCATAACTTAGATTTTTTAACCATATACGTTGATGATATTCTGATAGCTTCTAGAACATTTGAAGAGCATGTAGAACATTTAGAATACATATTGGAGAAGTTGTACCAGGGAGGTTTGACAGTGAATTGGGACAAATCAAAATTTTTGCAAACTGAGATACATTTTTTGGGTTTCATCATAACACCTACAGGGATACGTGCCAATCCGGATAAAGTAGAATCCATCCTGACGTTTCCGGAGCCTAAAAATATAAAACAATTGCAAAGTTTTCTTGGTCTCTGTAATTTTTACAGGAAATTCCAGCGGAACTACGCCCAGACGACGGCCCGACTCAGCGCAGTGCTGCAAAAGAATAAACAATGGAGGTGGGGAGATAACGAAAGAGCAGCGTTCAACGAAATCAAAAATAAGTTCGCTGATATGATTTTAATGAACTACCCGAATTTTAATGATAAATTTTACTTACAGACAGACGCCAGCAATATAGCACTTGGAGCGGAACTGTACCAAGAGGATGAGGCGAAAGAACACAAAACCATTGCCTTTGCCAGCCGGACGTTGCTAGCCGCAGAGCGTAACTATACTACCACCGAGAAGGAGCTCCTCAGTATAGTGTTCGCCGTGAGGAAGTTCCGTACGTATCTGCTGGGTAACAAAACCATCATCCGGACGGACCATAAAGCGCTGTCGTTCCTGAATACTTGTAAACTCACACACAGCCGGATAACCAGGTGGGTGTTAGCTCTTCAAGAGTATAATTTTTCTTGGGAATACATTAAGGGTGTAGAGAACAGGGTGCCAGACACACTATCACGAGTAGACACAGACAGAAATAGAACGGGTAGAGATATTAAAGAAATAGAGATTTATAGACTATCCCGGGAAGATAAACTTTTTGGGGAAGAATTAAAGGATATAAATGTAATGCAAAGAGCTGATATTAAGTTAAATAAAATAATTACTAGTGTAGAATCAGATGTAGATGAGTTTGGTTATAAACAATATTTTCAAGTGTTTAAAGGGAGTTTGTTTAAAAAAGTAGAGGGGAGAGAGAGGGATTGGAGGTTAGCTATACCTGAAGGGTTGATAGAGAAAATAGTGTGGGACTGTCACCTTAGATACGGGCATTTTGGGGCACGGAAGTGTGTGAATGTGTTAAAGGAATCTTGTCTATTTAAAAATATGGAGAAACGTGTCCGAAAAATACTTAGAGTTTGCGAGCTATGTCAGAAATCTAAAGTTGTGAATTATAGGTTAGAAGGAGAACTAAATTACATTAAAGTAGAAAAACCATTTGATTTAGTAGCTGTAGATTTGTACGGCCCATTGCCAAAGGGTAGGGGCGGAGTGATGCATATTTTTGTGGTACTTGACACTTTTTCCAAATATGTAAGGTTATATAGCGTGAAGCGAGCAACGAGTAAGGTGCTGAGTGAGAAGATCACACGCGACTACATGATCAACGTGGGAAAGCTGAAGGTGATCTTATCCGACCATGGACCGCAGTTCATCAGCGGGAGATGGCGCCAGACTCTCGGATGGGAAGGTATCATCCCAAAGCACACCGCTGTGTATCACGCGCAGTCCAATCAGGCGGAGCGAGTCATGAGGGAGCTGGGAAGAATTTTCCGAACATACTGCCACGCCAAACACAGCGAGTGGCCACTCTATGTCCAGAAGATTGAAAATTGGCTTAACTGCACCACCCACGAGTCGACAGGGTTTACACCTTATGAGTTAGTAAGAGGGAAGCGTCCACAGAGAATTTTGGAACAATTAATTGAGTATCCACCGGAAACCAACACTATTGGTCACGAGGTAAAACTTAGACTAGCGAATGAAAGTTTATTGACTAAAGGGGAGAAGAGAAAACAGAGGCATGACATGAAAGGTAAGTGGACGCAGTACGAGGTTGGACAGCTGGTATTGGTGCGATGCCACGATTTATCAAGTGCACAAGATAAGGAGATCAAGAAATTTTTCTTACTCTACGAGGGGCCGTACGAGATAATAGAGGTAAAAATGAAGAATTTATATGTGTTACAGGATAGAGAAACGAGGGAGATAGTGGGAACGCACAACGCTACAAATTTGAAATTATTTTGGTCAGCATAAGGATTTTTATCAATGATTAAGTGTATGAATGTAATTTAATTGTTTTTTCTATATGTTTTTAGAAGGGATGCTCCCCCATTTTCGGGCGGTCACGATCTTACTAGTCCTGGCCGTGGAATTCAGAACTCGGAGGCGGGCCATGGTTGGCGGATCTTCCTTCGGGCGGTGAAAACAACGATGGTCCGGCTCCACCAAAATTGGTACAAACTAGAAATTTAACTACATATTTGAACGGGGAGGGGGACCCCAACAGGTACGTGACACGAATTAAATTTTTTTAATACACTCCAGGTGCAGCGGTTTCGGTGTACCTGTCACGTGCCTGCACTGCCTTAGAGTGTTGTATATAATGAAGGCTGCACCTAAATACAAGGCAGTGCATACAAACTTAAATATTTTAGTGTCAATGGCAAAATTCAAGTTGAGCCATTGACAATAGTTTCGCTTAAGCCAGAAACGAAGAGTTTTGCAGAGAAGGATGAGGAATTTCGGCTCAGACGACGGGTTAGTAGAGATGAGAAGAGAAGGTAGCACAGTAGAAAACAAGGGGAAGTAACTGCATAAAGTAGATCTGAGTTGAAATTTCTATATCTTTCACCGCAGAACACCCCCATTTCAGGCGGCCACAATCTTACTAGTTATGGTTAAGGATAGATAGAGTCAGCCTTCAATGTAAATAGGAATTTTGAAAAAAAAAACAAAAAAAAAAATACCAAAGTAATTTTGGATGTGCATAATTTTAAATTTAAATAAATTTTAGAATTAAGTGACCAAATATAATTGTCAAGTTTTAGTATCAGTGAGCATGGGAACGTTTAAAAGATGTGTAATAAAATAAAAACTTGTTATCAATACAAGAAGTGGGGATGATTTTGGGGGGTAGATTGGTGCTCAATGAAGTGATAGAACAGTGGAGTGTGGAACTGCAATGGGTGAAAGTTTTAGTTTATCAATGTTAATTAGTTAGTTATTAAGTTACTATTGCGGGGGTGGCCTGTGCCCTCGTAGGTAGCGAAATGGGTTGGGGGTAACAGAGAGTGTTACCTCCATCGGAGGCCAAAATGGCGAAAATTGTGCGACACACCTTTTTCGTGTAAATTCAATTTACACACTGATAGACGATCGTGTCGCACATAATAAGACGATGTAGAACAGGCACTGAAATGAAGTTAGATTTCCCCGACTTTTCGGGCGATTACTGCCTTACCAGCACTAATCGTGGATTTGGCTAGCGGTTAGCTATGGTCATATCAAGTCCCTTGACCATAGCTGACTTGAAATTGGTATATAGTAGAAATTAAATGGGGGGGTGAATTTTAGGGGAAATCCAAGCACTATGGAACAGCGGCTACCACTCTGCCCGCTTGGGGGCAGCAAAGCCAGGTGGTAGACCCGCATTAAGGGCATGTAACTATAGACAAAGGTATGTTGATATCTGAACCTTTTAAAATGTAACAGCGGAAGCAAAGACACGGAGAGGTAAAACTACTCCAAAATATGCCGTCTTTATGAAAGCGAGGGGGCGCCACAGCCTTACATAACTTGAAATAGTGTGTGGATGGGAGGTGACTCAGAGGAGCCACGAATTTAAATTTTACCACATAAAAAATTTTTGCTAATTCAAATTTTGATCCAATAAAAATGCTTGTGCTCTGTTAAATAACTAGCTGCTCATACATTCAATATAAGGTATTCATGCTATAATTTTAAATGTATTATTTTATTGTTGTACGTCAGATATAGGTATTGATAAAAATATGTGTTTTCATTATGTGTGTATTTTAAACTAAGCAGATAATTAAACTGACTGGCAGGCAGTTAACGTAATAGAAGTGAGTATTGATAAATATATATTTCATGTAATTTGTTCAATTTGGAGATGTGTTTTCATTGTGTTAGGGATATCAGCTGATCAGCAATAACATGTCACTGGTATATTGGTTATAAACGTTCCAAGTAATTAAAGTTCAATGTAATGTTTTAATGTATTACAGATGTTTTAAAGTAATGAAAAAAAAAAAATTAATTTGATAAAGTGAGAAGTAAAGTAATAATTTATGCAAGTTAACAAGAGATAGTTTTGGGTGATAAATATTTTGTGGGACATATAGATCTGTCCAAGTTGAAGTTAGAGTTGAAGTAGTAAAGATCGAAATATTGTTTTGAAGTAATGTAATGTTATAGAATTTTGAGAAGTATTGATGTTGACACAGTAGTTATGGCGAACTTATGTAGAGTTTTGGAGTGATATATTGTTGTTTATAATTATTGATGTTATTTTGTTGTAGTTGTAGTAAGGTAATGAGATTGAGATTTTGGGGATGGCAATTTTGTAGTAGGGGGTAGTGTAATGTGGGAGTCCGCAACATGATGATAAGTTGGGACGGGATAGGTACCGATTTAGTGAGGAGGGGCCGCCTTAGGTAGAATCCAGGGGCCAGATAAGGGAATTGAGTTTTTTGGGGGGGGAAACACGTATCCTATGTACAAAGGGTTAGAGAGTATTTTTTTATATATAGAGAGAAGGTGGCGAATTGAGTTTAATGATAAGTTGGGGTTAGAGAGTGTTTTGGGAGATGTTTTTAATAGAGATGGGTGTCATGTTACTAAAAGTTGTTAGAGGTTAGAGTCAAGGAGGGAGAAAGATTATATATGTATACAGATCAAGTAGTACAGTCAATGAGAATAGATAATTTAAATCACCCACAGTAATAGGGAATGAGATTGTAAAATGAAGAAAGTTGTAGTTGAATATATAAAATTTTTATTTTGAAACCAGTGACAAAACTTTGAAAGAATTTGATAATGTAAAGATATAAGGTGTTTATTTTGAATAATTTAAATGTCAATTTGTTTATTATTTCTATTAATATTTTGTTTATTTTAAATGTTTTATTTTATTGTTTTGTGTTTCAAATTAGATTGTTACAGATGTCAAAGGTAATTTCAGATAGAAAGCGTACATAACACATGTAGGTCAAGGGTCTGGAACTTGACCTAGTTTCGATCAGCTGATGAGGTCATACACCCACTAAGCTTGTATAGTAGGAAGTCAATTTAATTTGTTTATTCGATCAATTTAAACCAAATTTTAAACAATGTCTAAATATAAAGGAAACATTTTCATAAATTAAAATTTTTTTTGAATTTTAAAATTTTTTGGAAAATATTTTTTTTGAAAAAAAAAAAATCTTGATTTTTCGCCTGCCAGCTAAGGAATATTTTAAGTATTGATTATTTTATTATTTGTGTGCTAACCATGTTTATTTTTTGATTTATTTTGCGTTGCATTGTATTGTTAGACTCTAAGTATCCACATGTTAGGTTAAGGATATGTTTAATTAGGAGAAATGTTTAAATTAATTCATTTTAAATAAAACAGAAGATAAGGAAGAGAATTTTTTGATACAATATTTTATTTTGAATTTTGAATTTTTTTTCTTAGAGGAAATAGTGGATTTTAAAGAATTTTTCAATGTATAATATGTAATGTGAGTGTGTGTGAGCCCAGTATCTGCTAAAGGCAGCCCAGCTTGCATACAAGGGGAAACATATCGGTGGAGGATCTGGCGGAATCTAAGCCAGGGATTGAGGATTTTGGGGGTAGCATGTTAGAAGGTGAGGTGTGCTGTGGTACTTGTCTGTTTGATTTCTCGGTGTTGGGATCTCTTACGGAGAAGTCCAGTGATCTCGTTCAGATGTGTCCATGGTCGCCAAACCAGGGGGGTCGTGTACCCATGTAGATTAAGAACAAGGGGGTTGTTGGCACCAGTTCCTCACTGGTCCTCTACGGAGTTTATCAATGAGATTTCTTCTGTTTTGGACAGCAGAATTCTCATTGAGGGGGTATTGTAACGTGTCCAAAATTGGGTTATTTTATTTATTACAGTATGGGGTATTTGCATTTTTATTTGTTTCATTTTGTGTGGGATTTTATAAATTTATTGTGAAAGTTTTATTTCCCGGCGAACGTTATTTCCATTACAACAGAACACGTGGTAAGAAACAGTGGTGAAACAAAGCAGTAAGACGCAGTTGTTGTCGAGTAACGCGGCAAGGAATTCGCGCCACCCTAATTTTTCTCAGAACTCTGTATATGTGTGGCGACGCGCGTACTCAAAATCTCAAGCATGCGCGCTGTTAGTGACGCCGTGAAACTCCAACGAAGCTGTAAAACATGGCGCTGGAGTGAACGATTTGGGACCGCAACCAGCCAGCTACAGGAAATGTATCTAAGCCACGCCCGCTGCTAGTGACATCAGGATAGCAGAGGCAAATATCGTCCCCGGTTACCACACCTATAACGACTATGTTCCATGCATAGAACTCATAAGTCACAGCAAATCAACATTATACGACGACGAAAATCTGTTGGCAGTGAATACGCATTTCCTCCCGCTCAACCAAGGACACTTCCCAGTCTTACTCTGTACGTGTCGGCCGACGCCAGAGCTAAGTATGCTCTATTAAATTTCATCAGTTTTTTGATATCAAAGGGAATTAATCTCTTTAAACAAGTGACAGTGATGGAGGAATAGTTGCAGAACATTCACATCTAAATTTGTTGATTCAGTTTTTGTTTTTCCGGGACGTTTACGACTTACCGCGGTGTGGCCACGAGGTCACTGAAGAACGCGTTGCCGGCGGGGACTTTATATCATGTATTAACTCGAGTAATCAGGGTAATGGGGTTTTATAATAGAATGTGAGTAGTGAGTGAAAGGCAGGCTGGGCTATGTTGAGTAAGTAATTAGTATTAGTTATATATGTAAAAGTAAAATGTAGGAAACAAAGTTGCACAACATTTGACGACATGTAAATGTATTTGGTAAACAATAATTTCAATAGTTGATCATTAAAACTAATTATTTCTCTTCATAACGATGTGTAGAGTTAGTTATTTCGATAACCCATGAAACACATGTTTGTATCTAGCGTTCGCACGAAAGAATCCTGGCCCCAGAGAAACGAAACTTTGAAGGTAGGTGGGAGTTGTATTTATGTATTTTATATATTTTAAAGTGTATTTGAACATCACAATATTTTATGTATTATGAAGAATTAGTAATTCATTTAACGTTCATTGTCGATTGACAATACAACAAGTTAACCTATAATGCTAGAACCAGGCATGGCTATAATGTTTTCTATTATGCATTAAGATGTAATTGATTTGTAATCACTCTCCGACTACCCAATAATGGTAGTATAAGTTTTCTAGTTGTTTTATTTGTATTCTCCAGGCTAAAAGAACCTACATTTTAACTAAATAGTTAACCAAAAAATAAGTTTAATCAGTCTGATAATTGTAAATCAGAACTACCAACCCTGAGACAAGATTTTCATAAAAGTAAATTCTATTGTAAAGCAATTTAAACTCAGAACAGTTTATTATATTTTTAAAACAATTTAAAGAATATTATCAGAGAATAAATTACCATTTTATATGACAAAATAGTCAGACGATTTATTTCAGTAGACTAGGTTATTACAGAACAGGTGGACACCTCTCCATGTATGTCAACACAGACAGCGGCAAATTGAATTTATGGTGAATAAATCTAAAATTAGATTGTCACCTCAACACTGCGCGGTCAGACAGATTCACTTCAAGTACGTAATTATTTAATAAAAAACTAAAATGTACTTTCAGTGAGAGATCGACTTCATAGATTCGCCTAGTCAACAGAAGAAACGTCATACCATAAACCAGTTTTGAAGAAATATAATCGAACATTTTAAATATTTTTCAACCACAACAAAAATCATTAACCGATTAATAAAATTAATTAAATTCAAAACAAAATTCTTAAACTTAAGTAAAACCAAAATAGGACCCCGTTAACAGTTTTGTTACAATAGTTATTAACTTTTAGTTTTATGATTAATGGAAATATGAAACATTTTTTAAATGTAGGTCTGCTTCATTTTAGGGTAAAGAAGAGGTACAAATACTATTGTTTGATAAATTAGGTTTTTAATATAATCTCAAGTGGAGTCATTGTAAACATGAAAAGTTTGAAAAACAATTTTCTTTTCTGGGTGTCTTAACACATACAGTAATAGTGGTAACTAAAAAAACTATACAAATTACCATAATTTGACAATGTCATTTGAAAGTGGCACCACAGAAAACAACTTACAAAAATAATGAAAAACTACATTCATGTTGTTATTTAGTACATAAACATGGAATGAGTTAGAAATTGATTAATTTTGAAAATAATGTTATCACTACTGACCAAATTAAGGACTGAATATTAAAACAAATACAGGAGTTTGTTTCTTCTGGTTTTAGAATATGGAGATCAATTTTAGCTAGTTTCATTACAATATTATGAATCTTCTTTGTCTTGAGAAAGCTGTAGGTATTCCATATCAATGGAATATCCAATTCCATTGATACTCCAGAAACTTTCTGTTTAATTTTTGTGTTTGGATATTTAGTCTTTCTTGCATCATTTAACAGCCTGCCTTGTGTCGAGACATACAGCAGAGAACAGCGTACTTATAGCACTAGAGATAAGAAACTAATTCTCTGTTTGGTGGGCAATGTAACCCATCTGGAACAAGCATAGTTTTACAACATTTTGTCACCATGTGGCTTTCTTAAAGTTTTATTTTAATAGCACAAACTGTACTTTGTTACAGTTTTGTAGTTCATACACGATACAAGAAAAGTATATAAAGTAAAATTTAAGAAGCTGAATTACTGTGCCTGATTAATTGGTTTATCACATAAGATCAACTTGTACCTGAGCTGCAGAGTACCATGATTTGGTTTTACTGGTGAATATTTCTTAATTGAATGACTGTATTATCTACTGTAATTCTCTTTAATGAATTTTTCTGTTTGCAAAAAATGATTTTATTATTAGTAAACATGCATTTTGATATAAAATTATTGCTACACAAAGTATCTTAAACATGTAAAACCAAAAGCCCATTCATCCAAGTTTTTATGGCATTGTCAAAATACAATGTACAACTAGTAATATACAATATCCTTGTCGTACACTTATGTTCACAAGTTTCTAAAACCATTCTCCTGATTATTTTCTATAATACTCTATCAAAGGCCTTATCAAAATCTAAGAGGGTTCAAATCAACAATTCGACAAGCAACAACAGGGTTTAGTAAGATGCACAAACTATTTTGCAGTAAAGATTTGACTCTTAAGATTTGAACGTTGTGATTCTAATGTTCACAGTTTTGCTGTATGGAACACGCAGAGGAAGATATAACCTTTTACAAGTTATACACATGGGTGCCGATACCCCCCAACCCTTATGACACTTCCCCAATTTTATAAAAATGTCCCCCCTTTTTCTGACATGACCTTTTCTCTCTTTTACAGTAAAATTTCTTACCTAAGCGAGCAAAGGCCGGGGCCTTCTAACTCAAAACGATTAAAAAATATTACCTTTTACCGAAACAATATATTGATTGCAGGTACAGTGGAACCCCGCAGGTCCGAACCCCGCTAGTCTGAAAACCCACTTAATCCGAACCGGTAGTTTGAAAAAAGGGTCTAAAAATTGGACAAAGAAATAAAAAAATACGACAAAATAACTGGAACATATCAATATAATTTGTACATAATAAGCTTAGATAAAGCACACTAATGCATTTTTAGTGAAATTTTTATTAAAACTAAGTACTTTAGATTGTTTTAAATATATGGCAAAATAAAGTTTTGAATTGCGTTATCAAGAAATCAGCGTCTGTATAATGAATGGAAAAACATATTAGTACTTACAGTTTAGTGCCAGTAAAAGTATATAAAACACAAAAAACTACAATAAATACACACTTCATAACTAGACACTACTTAAGGTGTTGCACGAAAACAGTCATTTTTCTCTGATGCAAAGCTGTAAATCCAGCAGACGCCGCAATGTTCTGCCAGCGCCTCAAAAATAAGACATCTGCCGGTGTAGCACTGGCTTGCTGCTCTACATAGGCTAACGATAGTTCAAAAGCTCTCGCTGCTTCGGCGTGTGAGATCTGTGGCACAGGATCATCTGCTTCTTCATTTTCATCGGAATCGTCATCACGTGTTTATTGTATCAAAGGTACGATTTCTTCATCAGTCAAAACTTGATGGTCGTCGATGTCAGCTGCCAGCCATTCGTTGACGTCTGTGTCGTCTGCTTCTTCACAGCCTGGGATTTGTTGTATGTGCTGCAAGACTTCACTTCTCTCATTGGCTTGTTCAGGGCTGTCAATGTAGGTACGGTCTGGCCATAACTTAGACCAAGACTGTCTGATGAGCTTGTTATTTTCCCATCCTTCGGATATCCAGTATATATTACGTCTTTTATTGGTGACTTTGTTGAGGACTTGAAGAATTGCTTGTGTAGGTTCCTCGTTTTCAATTGGAGACCTTAGAAGCAATTTCTTACATACACACTTCATGTTCTGAAGAACCTGTTGATCCATTGGCTGCAGTAATGGAGTGACATTTAGAGGTAAAAAAATTGCTTTGATACCTCCGTTTATAAGTTTTTCTCTGGGGGGTGTGCTGTAGCATTGTCTAAGACTAGTAAAGCTCTGGGTTGTAGGTCGTTTTCTTTACTGAACTTTTTAACAGTGGGCACAAATTGTTCATGAAACCAGTCCTTGAATAATTCGCTGGTCATCCATGCTTTTCTTTGGCTCTTTTAGTATACAGGAAGTGAGTTGATGTTGATGTTTTTGAATCCCTTCAGTTTTTTAGATTTGCTTATAACCATGAGAGACAACTTATTAGTCCCAGCTGCATTACTGCAAGCTAAGACAGTGAGTCATTCTTTGGACATTTTAAAGCCAGGAGCACCAAGTTCTTGTTTAGCAGCAAGGCTCTTTTTAGGCGATGCCTTAAAATTTAATCCTGTCTCGTCGCAGTTATATACTTCTTGAGGTGAATAATTTTCTGATGCAATTATGTCTGAAAATTTAGATACCTACATATTCTTTTGCCGCATAATGATCTGCTGACAGAGATTCCCCAGTTATGGATAACATTCGTACACCGTGCCTTCTCTTTCACCTGTCCAGCCAACCATTGCTGGTGACAAATTCTGGGTCACCATTCATAAGTTTATTAAGCCTTTTCCTGGATTAAGGGACCACTAAGGGGAACACCTCTCAGTCTTTCTTGAGAAAACCACGTAAATAGGGCTTCGACGGCTTTGTTAAAGTCTGACACCTTTGATGTATGGCGTTCCTCGAAAACCTTCTCTGTTGTCGTAACACAAAACTGCTCAATCTTAGTGTGATTTTTTTTCCAGTCACTTATTGTCGCCTTACTAACACCGAATTCAGCTGCTAAGTTTATACCACTCTTTCCTTTATCTAGCCGCTTTAACACATCAAGTTTGTCTTTCAAAGTACATGAATTATGTTTTCGCTTTCCCACCATCTTATTCAGTTATAAATGCAACACGTAAAATTAATATACAGACTTAAAAAAATATGTCTTGCTACAGTATAAACCACAAACAACAAATAAACATAGATCACACCAATCTAACACACATCCACCACGTCGGTGAATACTTCCAGACTAGGCTGAAAAGAAAATGGCTGATTTGTTTTACCCAAAAATAGACATTTTGATTGTACAATGTACAGTACTTTGATTGTAGGCATGAATGTGGTACTGTTTATACACATTATACAATTTATATTTATAATATACAGTAGGCTACTGTATAACCTATAACCCAGTTAATCCGAATTTACGCCAATCCGAACAGGACTTGGTCCTAATTAGTTCGGACTAGCGGGGTTCCACTGTAGTTATAAACTAAAAAAATAAGGATTTCTAATAATAAATCACAAATTAATATTTTCAGTAAAACGTAATTTGTTTTAAATACCAATACTCTATGACTTTATTGAAAAGATAATTAATTTTTACAACTTAAACCTCTCACTTAAACCTGTTTTTATCGATAATTGTGCGTCTGATACGTGTCTGTTATACGTTTTTTACAGTTTTGTAAAATTGGGGAAGATTTTTCATGCAATAGTAAAAAAAAATCCCCCCCAAAATATTTTAAACGATCCCTACCCCTGATTATACAAGGCAAGATCTAAAGGAAAATGAATCCAGGAAGAAGGCACACTTCCTGGTTAAAGAGCTAGAGACTGTTTCAACTGCAGTTCCAGCTCCAAACACCAAGCAACATCCTAATATAAATATTACAGCCACTATTAGAAAGCTTATGTCTCTATAGTTAACAAGGCAGGCCAATTTCCTTTCTTAAATATATCAGGTACTACTGATGCTTTCTTTTACTGAATTAGCATCTCCTTTATATTCCAACATTGATGTAGAAAATACAGAAGCTTACCCACTAACTAAAGTTAGGTTAGTTAGCTAACCCACTAGACATAATAAAAAAGATCCATGTTTAAGATATTCATGCCTAGTGCTTTTCATGTTATGACATACAGATAATGCATTCTCCAATTCATCCTAACCTAAAGTGTTCATGCTACTTAACTTATGTTAGTTGAGTGCCTTAACGGAGATAACTTGCTCACCTCCAGTGTACCAGTGTCTCTTACAGTACTGTAACATTATTAAGGTATTTAATTATTTATAGGCTGAAATGTGCCTCCCACAAACACCATGATCAGTATTGAATATACCTATCCTATAACTCTCTATGAAGTCTTGTAACAAAAGTTTCTAACCTTCTAGACTGAAACTGCTACTGCTCTTGATCTTCTGTTTTATCTGATGATAGCTATTCCAGATAAATGTACTTATTCTTCCTTGTCTCTTGATGAGGTTCATCATTTCATACGTATAAAATTTTTCTCTTTCACCATCTTTGCTCTTTCTGAAGAGCGGTCTTAAATGGTATGGGTATATACCACTTTTCCTTGAATGCAGTATCTCACGTCAGTAAACAATGATGTGTGCCTATGTATCACTTCCTTGGAATTCTCTGCCATTGTGATAGAATTGGGACAGTCTGACATTAGCTAATGTAATCTACTATCAATCTGTAACCTCGTTATGTTCAGTCTGTATGTACATTTCGGTGTGATCTAATATACGTATAAAAGTCACACACACACAATGTATATATTGTACAGTTATTTTTTTTTATGAGTTGTAATTATTTAATAGTATAATATAATTAATAAATGTACCTACTGTTATTATGTTTTTTTGTTTACCAGTACATATAAAGAAACTCTTTCTCTCAGGGTTAATGATTATTAAGCTGTTTGATCGTATTTACAATTGTATCTAATATTTTCTTTTCTTTAAACCAAACCAAATTCAGTTAATATGTAGTATTTTGAGAATTAACCATGTAAAAAATAAATACCAGACTAATGTAACTTGACCGACTCTGAATTCTTCCAGCTGCCACGGGTTCACTTCTCGTTGTTGTTTACCTTTTTTCAAAAGCAATATTAGGCTTGGCAATCTGTTCCTTCACACAAATTTCTTATTGATCTCACTGCTGAATGCCGCTCTCCAGGACGACTGCAACACAGATGTCTCCTTGGAACACTTAATTATCCTTTATGGCCACTTAAACTCTTCTTCAGTCCAGGATTTCCCTCTTCTATCGTTGTTCTATTAAGGATATTGTTATATTTCTCGTAATATTATTTATTTATTAAATATTATAATCAAAACTCTGGTATCACAAATTAACTTCCTTTACTGTATTTTCTTTTCCATGTTACATTAACTTGATGATGTACAAATGTTATTTTATGAATTTAGACTCTTCAAGCTACTCTTATAGATATAATTTTAGACTCTTCATGCTGTTACCATTAGATATTAAATTAGACTCTTCATGTTACTCTTATTGAAAATAACATGAGAGTTATAACGTTACTCTTATTGAATATAATTTAAGACTAATAAAAGTTTCCTTCATCACTATACAATACAATATTTTTAATAATTTACAAAATTGCCACTTTGATAATTCCCTAATTTCTTTACATCTGTTTATCATATACCTATTAAAACATATATCATTTTTCTATTTCTTATTAAACATCTTTATTTTACCTCTAATATTCGTAATTCTATTTGTTATTTATTAAATTATAATTTTATTACTCTTTACTCTTCTTATAACATTCATTCCAATTTCATATATTCTTTTCATAACATATAACTGTATATTGTTTTATATCATATAGGAATCGACCTCTATGTTGACTGGGTGAGTCGATAGTCCCAATGTTTTTTGTTTACATTTTAAAACATATGTTACATTCAATACAAAATCGGCATCCTTTCTCTTTTAAAATTTATTACCTCCCTATTATGTACTGTGTGCATTTTAACAGCAGTACATAATACCTTCCCTTATTTCATAATTTCAGATACAATTTTAGATGAAATTTTGAAATAACCAACATAGTCTAATCTTAATATTTAAACATCTGATTAATTAGGTATTTGTACCTCACAAAATTCTTTTAACAAATTGGTTTTTTCTTTTATTAATATTACAAATATGGTTCATTATTATCATGAATCATGATATCTTAAACACTTATTTATGACTTAAAACAACAATAATTAAACCAACTGGTTTTACATCAAAATAATAAATAACAAATAACAATTGTGCCTAATTTCATGGCTAAAAAACTCAAAAACATGACTAAAACATTATCTTTCTTTCGGACATCACCTTCCCAATCCTGGTTATACATTTCCTGTGTTCTTTATTGCCGAATTCATTTATTTCTTATCTGACTTATATGGGTGAAGTTGATTAATATTGTAGGTTCCTTTAATTTTTCCATCCTGGTATTTTATTACTACCGTATTGTTATCATTCACTGTATTAATTATGAATGGGCCTACATAACATAAAAATAATTTTTTCATCAACTTCTCCTTACTGCTGTGAAGTTGTCTATTACAAACCAGTACTAACTCTCCTATATGATAATCTATTTGTTTATACCTCTTCTTGTTTTGTCGTCTGGCTCATTCCTCTGCCTTCACTTTAATCCGACTCTCCATAATAACTTGTATGTCATTCTGTGGTTGAGTGAACCATGTAAAATCAACTAAACTTTCGATAATTCTGGGTGGGTGTTTCTTATACATCGCCTCATATGGTGTCACACCGGTACTATCATGATTGGCTAAATTTATAAACTCCTCTGCTTTACTAACATATTCGCTCCATGTATTATGTTGATCATGGCAATATGTGTGGAATAAACGACCCACTTCTTTGAGCATTCTTTCGGCCGGGTTACTATTGGGATGGTAAACCGATGTTTTATACGTACGAATTTTTATGGCTCTCATAGCATTCTGCCACTTGACACCTTTAAATTGTGTTCCATGATCAGATATAATACTATGAGGCAATCCTACCTCCTTTATAAACTTTTCTTTAATTATTTTAACTATAGTGTAAGTATTGGCCTTAGTGATGGGATATAATTTTGTGAATCTAGTAAAACTGTCCATGATAATCAATACGTACTTGCTACGTCTCCTACCACTAGTTGGGAATGGTCCACAAATGTCAATAAAAACTTGTTCTAGCGATCTCAATGCTTGATTATTTATCCACCTTCCCTCATATCTAACATTAGCTAACTTGACTTTTTGACAAATATCACATGTTTCTATGGATCGAATTACTTTCTTTTCTAATTTATTCATGTAAAAGTGTTCCTTGTGTGCTGACACTACTTTCTTCTGGCCTTGGTGTCCATATCTCTCATGATAATCAACAATTAATTTATTACATACCTCTTCCGGCACTAAAATTTTCCAATCAGTATTTCTTTTGTCGGTGTTCCTAAACATCATTCCTTCATGAATCATATAATGTGATGTAGTGTTGGAAGTGCTTTCCATCCTTTTCCTCAACTTTTGTATTCTAATATCGGTTGGCTGTAATTTCTTTATTTCTTCCACAATGAGTTTTAATTCTCTTTTATTCCTAAAGCATGCCAAAATTTTATGTGCTTCTTTGGCCATTATATCTTCTTAATCACCTACTCTGGATAATATATCCGCTACTATATTTTTATTGCCTGGTAAGTACTCCCATTTTATATGATACTCTTGTAACTGGAGCATCCATCTTGTGAGCCTTCCATGTGACATCTTACAGTTTTTAAAAAAGGTTATTGCTTGATGATCGGTTCGTACTACTACCTCACTGTTTAATAAGTATGTTCGGAATTTAGTTATTGCAAAAACCACACTCAATGTCTCTTTTTCAGTTATTGTATAATTAAATTCTGCTTTAGTTAGTGTACGGCTTGCAAAAGCTATTACCTTTGGTTCTCCCTTGTCATTTTCTTGATATAACACCGATCCCAAACTTACTCCACTGGCATCAAAATTTAAATAAAAAACTTTACTAAAATCTGGGTGACTTAACATGACACACTGTAAAAATCTCTGTTTCACTTCATTGAATACTTCCTCATCCTTTTCGGTCCACTTACACTTATTCTTCTTACAAATTAAATGTTGATAATGATGTGTCAGGTCGGAGTAATTACTTTGGAAACTTCTGTAATAATTACAAAGACCTAAGAAACTTTGTAATTGTTTTACATTTTTTGGACATGGGAAATTCTGTATTGATTGTATTTTATCAGGATCCGCCGATATGCCGGTATCCGAAACTATAAACCCTAAAAACTTAATCTTGCTGGCAATGAATGTTGACTTATCTAATTTTAGCATAATTCCATGTTCTCCCAATCTGGTAAGTACCTTATCAATTCGATGACAGTGTTCTTCCCAACTGCTTGATGCAATTACCAAATCATCGACATATACTGTAGTTAATTCCAAAATCTCCTTACCCAATACTTCATCAAGACATTTTATAAATATAGCCACACTATTGACCAGACCAAAAGGTAATCTTTTAAATTGATAATTCCTACCGTTTACTATGAAACTCACATATTTTCTGCTTTCTGGATGCAATTCTACTTGCCAATATCCAGATACAGCATCCCAACTACTAAAAAATTGTACGTTATTAAAACGTTTTAAAATTTCTCCTATGTTCTCAGGCGATGTCTTATCAGCAATTATCATCTGATTAATTTGACGTGCATCTAAACACAATCTTAATGACTTATCTTTTTGGGGAATTACTACTAATGGGCTAGTGTGTTCTGACTGACTTAGTTCAATGATGTCTTCACGAAGCATTTTGTCGATTTCTTCCTGTACTTGCTCTCTTAATTTGTATGGGATATGATCTTTTGTTAAATGTCACATTTTCTCTTAGTGGTAACTTACATTGCATTCCTACTATTTTGCCAGGTTTGTTTGAAAATACTTTATAATGTTTCAAATAAATTTCCATTAACTGATCTATTTGCTCTTTGTTTAGTTGATTATTATGATTACAGAATTGTCTGATTTCTTGCATTTTCTCCTCCCACATTGGATTATTTATTGTTAACTGCTGTAGTGACTTTCTATTGATTGGTCTATCCTTATATGAGTATTCAAATTTATCACTTAATTTGGTTGAATTGACCATTTTCCTTAACTCTTCATTTCTATTTATAATTTTTATAGGTATTTTTTGTTTATCGTATGTAAATACCACCTGATTAGTTTCTAAATCAATAATAGTTTCATACTTCCGCAAGTTATCACACCCAACTAATATTTCCGTTTCTATATTTTTATATACTACAAATGTTAATGGTATCACCCTTCTATTGAATTGTACATTCATCATTATTTGTTTGCGAACAGTTCGATTGGCTCGTCCTGTTACACCCACTATAGTAATTTTGCTCACAGGTAATTCATAAATTCTATTAGCCTTTCCTTCAGATGACGTGATTCCCTTTTCCATTTCCTTTAATTCATGGTATTTAGTCATTCTCATCACTGATATTTTGGCACCAGTATCAATAATAAAATTTTGATTGGTTTTTCCATATTGACCGGTAATAGACACTACATCACTTTCAATTACATTTTTATTGATTCTCTCATTGTCCATAAAATCCTGACCTAAACTGGTTATCCAAGACAGTGATCGGCTATTTGACTGTGGTTGACCACTGCAATCACTCACAGTATTCTCTAGTTTTCCTGATTTTCATTTATGGTTACTCTCTCCTCTCTCCTTCCTTCCTGTTGAATATTTTCTGACTGGGAAAGGGAACTATGTTGCTCTCTATTTCTTAACTGTTCATAATTGTTGTTCACCTCACTCTGTCTCTCCTCACTGCGAGAATATCCATTTCGATCAGTCTCCCTCGGGTAACGACTATTGTAGATTCGGGAATCATAGTTTCGGCGTATAAAATTCGCTCGATAGTTATTTGAAGCATGGTTGCCCCTATAATTATTATTGTAATTATTATTATTATTATTATCATATCTCCGGTCATTCCGGTTATCGTTTCTGTAGTAATTTCTTCCACCTTCCCTATCTTGGTATCTTGGAACATTTCTTTGGTCGTTCCTTTCTACTATTTGATTCTAATCACGGTTTTGTTCTTCCGGATATCTATTAGGGTAGCTGTCTCTTCTCATATTCCCTTGTTTAGTGCGATTGTCATAATTCATTTTCCTCTCATAATCAGTGACTAATAAGGTCATCGCTTCTATAGTATTGGCTTGACTGGAAAATTGTGCTAAGCTTACTGTTTCAGGAAAATGATGACTCAAAGCTTCCACCACATATCTGTCATCCATGGGTGGATCTAAATATCTTGCCCTGCAAACATGTGATAAGAAATACGAGGTCGGTGTTTGTCCTATGCTTGGGTTGTACCTACTATATACTATAGTCTCCCGCACCCTTGTCTGTATGGATCGCGTCCAGTATTTATTTTTATAGCTGTCCACAAATTCCTGGTAGCTATTCAAGGTGTTTCTAACAGCATCCCACCAATAATCATTCATTTCATGGAACCCTTGATCTAACATTAGCTTAATTCTCTCCCATCTATTTTCCTTGGTACTATGCAAATATTCCTTCATTCTATTTAAATACTCCATAGGATTTTTTATATATCCTTTCATATGTGGCACCTCATGACTAATATTCTTGTCTTCTCGTATAACACATGTTTGATTACCATTTTGTTCTATTTCATTGACCCTTACTACTAATTGTCCCATGGTATCCTCTATTTTGGTATTATTGCTGTCCAACTGTTGTCCCATGGATCGATATTGCTCGTTACTTCCTGTTTGTGTTTGACCAATTCTCGTCATCTGTTCTATGACTTCTTGTTTATTTTCTCCTAATTTCTCTTCCACTTCTTCCTTCAGTGACTGTTGTTTCGTTTCTATATTGTCTAATCTATTTTCCATTGTTTCCATATCCAATTTCACCTCTGCAAATTGTCTAACATTCCCTTCCTCATAATTTTTCAGTATTAACTCAACTTCAGCCTTTTGCTGGTCTAATTTATTATTCACCCCATTTATTTGTTGTTGAATGGTCTCCTTTAATTCCTCATTATTTTGTTTTAATAAATTTTCATTATCTATTTTCATTTGTTTCTTTAATTCCTCATTATTTTGTTTTAATAAGGTTTCATTATCTAATTTCATTTGTTTATTATCCTCTTTCATTTGTTTCTTTAATGTTTCACTGTTACTATCAATTTTTTCATTTATTTGTTTCAATAATGTTTCACTGGTTTTGTTATTCCCTTCCATTATAATTCTCATCATCTCCTGGAAATTTGCATCCATTGGTTGGTTTGGTTTCTTTGGTTGGTCCCCTTGGGCATCCTCTACTATTACTTCCATTTCAGTTTCTTCCTCTTCAGCACTATTACTCCTTAATTCATATCGTTGCTCTGGTTTGTTAGCCATTTTACAATCTTTAACTTAATTTAATTACGAGGAAAAAATGTTTTATGCTAATCAAATTTAACAAAATTGTTATTTGGTGCTGGTTTAAAGAAAATCTTTGCTTTCACGTATGGGCGCCATTTAATGTACTGTTATTTTTTTTTATGAGTCTTGTAATTATTTAATAGTATAATATAATTAATAAATGTACCTACTGTTATTATGTTTTTTTGTTTACCAGTACATGTAAAGAAACTCTTTCTCTCAGGGTTAATGATTATTAAGCTGTTTGATCGTATTTACGATTGTATCTAATATTTTCTTTTCTTTAAACCAAACCAAATTCAGTTAATATGTAGTATTTTGAGAATTAACCATGTAAAAAATAAATACCAGACTAATGTAACTTGACCGACTCTGAATTCTTCCAGCTGCCACGGGTTCACTTCTCGTTGTTGTTTACCTTTTTCAAAAGCAATATTAGGCTTGGCAATCTGTTCCTTCACACAAATTTCTTATTGATCTCACCGCTGAATGCCGCTCTCCAGGACGACTGCAACACAGATGTCTCCTTGGAACACTTAATTATCCTTTATGGCCACTTAAACTCTTCTTCAGTCCATGATTTCCCTCTTCTATCGTTGTTCTATTAAGGATATTGGTATATTTCTCGTAATATTATTTATTTATTAAATATTATAATCAAAACTCTGGTATCACAAATTAACTTCCTTTACTGTATTTTCTTTTCCATGTTACATTAACTTGATGATGTACAAATGTTATTTTATGAATTTAGACTCTTCAAGCTACTCTTATAGATATAATTTTAGACTCTTCATGCTGTTACCATTAGATATTAAATTAGACTCTTCATGTTACTCTTATTGAAAATAACATTAGAGTTATAATGTTACTCTTATTGAATATAATTTAAGACTAATAAAAATTTCCTTCATCACTATACAATACAATATTTTTAATAATTTACAAAATTGCCACTTTGATAATTCCCTAATTTCTTTACATCTGTTTATCATATACCTATTAAAACATATATCATTTTTCTATTTCTTATTAAACATCTTTATTTTACCTCTAATATTCGTAATTCTATTTGTTATTTATTAAATTATAATTTTATTACTCTTTACTCTTCTTATAACATTCATTCCAATTTCATATATTCTTTTCATAACATATAACTGTATATTGTTTTATATCATATAGGAATCGACCTCTATGTTGACTGGGTGAGTCTATAGTCCCAATGTTTTTTGTTTACATTTTAAAACATATGTTACATTCAATACAAAATCGGCATCCTTTTTCTTTTAAAATTTATTACCTCCCTATTATGTACTGTGTGCATTTTAACAGCAGTACAATATATATATATTGTAACGCAACAGAAATGCTGTCATCCATGTTACATAAATATTATATTAACAAAATAATAAGCAAGTCAATATCTAACCCCATGATAAAACAAAAGTCTAATAATTACATTTATGATTATAGATAAAGATAAATAAGGATGCAAGGTAGAAATAACGAGAATGAACAAACCTGTAAATTAGACAATAGTTAATGATTTATGTTCAGTGAAAAGTAAATCAATGTGATACTGATGAGAATTGTAAGAAGTAGAATAGTACAGAAATTGTCAAAGTAAATGACCATGAAAGTAAACAAAAATGAAACAATAATTTACCTTATAGCAATAGCAAGTAAGGATTTTGAATTAAATGATATTATTTTGTGACAACGAATGTTATGATAAAGTTTATGTTATGTTATACCAATTACTTGTTGAGTTAATGAAAGGTAATGAAACAAGAGGTATTATTCAATTACTGTTATAGAATGATGTGGGAAGCAGCTAGTTAGCGTTAATAGATTTCAATTTTCTTATATGTGATCCATAGATCAAGATAAAATTGTCATTAGATATGAAAAGAATAATTGTTTATGTAAATGTTAATAGTTAAGATTTGATTATATGTATGAATTTATGTAAAAGGGCTATAGTTGTTCACCAGTTATAAACAAAGGTAGGTCCGTATACAATAAAAGGCCTAACAGCCAATAACACTATATAACTACTCATAACATAAAGGTTAGGTACGTAAGTTAATAATAATTAATGAATACGGTTCGAAGAGCTAGGAAAAAACATTAAATTAGTAATGATATATAATAAACCATCTCAATTTATACAAATTATGATAATGCCACAATGCCATGATATCGATTGATAACGTTTGATATCGAAAAAAGTAGTAAATATAAAAGAAACAGGCTCATATCAAAAAACCAGCAGAATATATGTAGAAAATAATAAACCAACTATCGGTAAAGTTATATTCTGATATGATAGCAAATTAATAAGGAATAGACAAAAAAATATATGAAATAAACACTATATACAAAACATGGAGAAGGAAGAAAAATAATGGGTTGCTATGGACTACAGGAAATGAAGAAGTTGTTGATTTTCAATTATTGCCTTTTATGATCTGAATGTGATGAGATTAAAAAAATCTAAGAAACGTCTAAGATAATCGGAATATCATAAATTATTTAATCCTCTAATAAAACACAAAAGTTTAATGATAATATTCTTGACTCTTGCCAGTACAGTTTAACCAAACGAGGCTATAGTATGATATCACAATAAAAAATAAATAACTGGGTTCTACAAGGAAGGACTTGAATTGTCCCATATCCGAAAGGAGTTGACAATATATTAAACCCAATATAAAGAGTTAACTGTATCACAACCAATAATATACACTACACTGGAACTCATAACCTTATAAATACACGGAACATCACCAATTACTTCAGACGAGAGAAGAACGTATTTGGATCCAGAAATTACAGAAGGAACCAGTCTGGCAGTAAATCAACCTAGGGAGCTGTATTTCCGAGGTGAACAGGACAAGAATTCCATTTTATTAACATCCGAAGAAAGAAAACCGTACAACATGGTCATCCAGAACAGTGAAGTTATCAACCAACAGCCCACACGATTCGCTTCGTTCTAGTCTGGTAAATTATTATTGTATAAATCATATTAACTACACAACACTTCAAATTTGTAAATCTTGCATTCTTATCTATGTATTTTTAATCTTCCCCACAGTTACAAGAACCTTCACACCCTGAATTAAGTTAATTACAAACTAAAACACATTATATAACCGAATCTAAATAAAGTATCGGACTGATCAATAATCGATTCACGCAATCTATAGCCTTTGTGTATGCCAGTTGGAACATATCTCATTCAATGTTGAAGAAGTAAACAAATAAAGAACCTTTGTATAGTTGCAAAATCTTGTCATTTGGAGTATTATTTAATGAGTTGGGAATAAAAAAGTAACTGACTAAGTATAGAATAATTGGTTAACCTAAATAGTGAATTAACCTCTACGTTTCGTTGACCCGGTACTACAGTGCTTATAGCGGAATTCTCCGACACCAAAGAGAGAGCGTTAAAATACAAAATTATACATAATTCTCTTCAAGGTATAATAGGGTTGAACGAAATTACAGAATAACACATTAATTATTCAAGTTTCAAGTACACTAACACTGATATTTTTTAGAGAAATAAGTTAATATTAGTTAATTAAATCACTATATCCCACAACTCCAAATATCTCAGATATTTGAATAATTGAATTAAATTAAAACGACCTAAGAGAGTAAAGACAGAGGAACATACCCGTTCATAGCAACGAATAGGCTTACATTGTGTGAAAATAACGAGACACACTTATCCGGTTACGACACAAATTGACGAACTCCACAGTGGGGTTTAAACCGTACGTGCTCGTCTCATTACAAATTGGCGCTCAACCAGTGTAGGGCTTAGGTTAAGTAAAACCATAAATATATTAACATTACTTAACCAGAGCAGGCAACTGTGGGAGAATAAACATGCATACCAGAGGTAGATCAACGATTAGGGCAGGAGAAACGGAGAAGGAAATAGATGAACAAGAACAGGAAATAGAACTAATAACAGATAGTGAAATGGAACAACAGACAGACGAAATAACGGAAACTGAAATAATCACGGACAAGGAAAAGGGAGTAATGGAAGAAGAGGCCCAAGGGGATCAACCAGATAAGCCCAACCAAAAGGAAGACTTGAGTATACAGGAAATGTTTAAACTACTATTGGAAAAATCAAAGAGACTGGAGGAAAAATACGATAAAACAAATGAAGAAAACAAGGAGAATTTTAGGAAACAGGAGGAAAACTCAAGGAAAACAAATGAGGAAATTAAAGAAACCTCAAAACAAATGAACGAAAGATTAAACCAAATTCACGAAAGGTTAGATAGGAATGATGAGGGTTTAAAACAAATGAAGGAAGACATCTTACAAATACATGAAGAAAATTTAAGGCAAATTAATGAAAAAATTGAGAATATTCATGTAACAGTTAACCAGAAGGTGGACCAAAATAATGAGGAAAGAAAATTAGAAATAGCCAAAACAAATGAAGGGTTAGAAAAAACTAACGAAACAATAGTACAGGTTCGTGAAGAACTACAAAATAAAATTAATGACATAAAAATTGAGAGTAAAACAATGGTCTAAGAAATCCAACAGGAAACTGTCGGAAAATATGAGCAAATTAAAAACGAAGTACATCAAGTACGGGAGGAGAATAAGGAAGGGATTACGCAAATACAGACAGACATGGGTGAACGACTCGAAAGAGTATATGGCAATTTAAACAGTATGGAAGGTCAAATTAATACCAGTAAAAATAAAATAGAGGAAATTAGTAGACGTGAATTACAGTTGCAAGAAGAAGTAGATGCATGGCGGGATAGGACATGCCAACATAGTCATACAAATAACCACGAGAACCGGGAGTCGATTAATTTTTGTAATTACAAGCGCAATCCGATGGAATTTTTAAAGAGGTTGGAAGAGATGATTACAAAAAATAGAGAAAATCGCTGGAGTATTATACGCAGTATGATTGATGAGACATTTAAAGATACCTATGATAATTGGTGGACAGCGGTGCGCCCGGATATACTGGACATGACCGAGTTCAAAAAACAATTTAAAGAGAAATATTGGTCTGAATCGACCCAGAACATGATTAGAAATAATTTGAGTAACGGTCGATACGAAACAAACATAGGCCAGTCTCCTACTTCATACTTTCTAGGAAAAGTATGTATGGCACGGAACTTAGAGCCCAGAATTCCCGAAGAATGTTTGGTGATACAACTATCCTACCATTATGAGGAAGGGATAAAAAATGCACGTATGTGTAGCCAAATCAAAACGATTTCAGCCATGGCCAAATTCCTTGAGAATTATGGGCACGAGAACCAATACCAAAGAAATAGGATGTTAAATTATAAATATCAGAAGTATAATAATAACGAGCCACCAACCAATTCTCATAATAATGATCACAATCGACCTGTGCAGAACGTTAATGCAAATAGGACCCAAAATGAGCACGCGAATAATAATTCCAGGAACTATAATTATCGTGGCAATAATACTTATAATTACCGCGATAGTCGCAATAATAGAGGAGATGGGGACAGACGACCCAATAATTATAGGCATAACGTTAATTATCGTTAACGATAAGCCTACTCCAGGCCTCAAGGTAATCAGCGACGGTATTACCCAAGGAGTCACCGATATGACAATCATTATGACCAGTCCCGGCGTGAAGACAACTATCCACCTGAAAGAAATTATAGGATAGCGGAACCTAATACAGAGGACCGCACCGAAACTGTACTAAATCAACATAATACCGGTAATCCAAATGAAAATAGAGAAGAGGGGATAAGCCCTCATTTAAACTAATAGAGGCAGTGAAAAATAATGAATACCCTTCACTGAACCGTAATCTTGGGGAACAACGACTTGTGAACAAAATTAAGAATAATAATACCATAACTATAATTAATAACCACTATTTAAAGAATATCAGAGAAGATTTATTGGAAGAGGATAAGAAACATGTAAACAGTAATAGTAATAACGAAATCATATATGTAACAGCAAAATTAAATGGGGTACAATCTAACATAATGATAGATACTGGATCTAACATATCGTTGATAGACAGTACTGAACTTGAAAAAATACAGCGAGAAGGCCAGTTGCCCATCCCGACCTTACCTGTCAATAATGTGATAATTATCGGAGCCACTGGGCGACACAATAAAACAGTTAAAAAAACAAGTATCGCTCGATCTTACTAATAATAATATAACCCTACCAATCAGGAATCCATAAAGAAATATTATGAATAAATTCTAAAATACAATAAGAACAACTTATTACCAGTTTTGAAGAGAAAATACTTGGAATTAAAAAGAATTTGAATTTAAATATTATGAATAAATTCTAAAATACAATAAGAACAACTTATTATCGATTTTGAAGAGAAAACACTTGTAAATAAAAGAGAATTTTGTGAACAATAAAATAAATAGAAAAAATGTCATTCAAAATGAAATAAGTCTGAATTAAAATATAGTTATGAAGAAGGTATTAAGAAGAGTTAATAACAAACCCCAAGATTACAGAAGAAAGCTAGAATTATTACTAAACGTCTACAAAGAAATAGTGTGAATAATGAATAATGAAACCCCAAGATACAAGTTTTTACCTCAAATCTACCTATACAAAATAATAAAAGAAAAATCATATAACCTAAAATACATACCGCATTGCCAAGTGAAAGAAACAACTTCAGTAAATGATTGATTGTAACCAATGTAATATTAAAGAAAACGAGGAAAAAAAGAATATTTATGAACATAATTCATTGAAATATAAACAACCAAAATAATGAAATACGATAAGAAAAATAATAGTTGAGCTAAGGACTGTATCTAGTCAGAAACACAATTATAATGATAATCAAACAATAACTATTTAGAAAATATTGAGATCAGAAAAACAAATGAAGAAGATACTTAGCGTTATTATCACAAGAAAGAAAAAACAAAAATAATTACAAATGATAACTGTCAGAATTATCATCAAAGAATGTTTAAGGAAACTAAAATGGAATCACAAAGTATGAAGGATAGTAATAAAGAAATATAAAAGCAACAAAAGAAAAAAAAGATTTTCCCAAATATTTATTATTAAGTAATTAAGGAGATTATTAGGAGATTATTATATTTTATAGCTGACTGTAGATGAATTCCAGCAGTACTATATTAAGGTGTAGTGTGGGCAGCAGAGTATGAAGCCAAACAGTGCCTCTCTGAACTGTACCAACGCACATATTAGGGATTGTTAGGGAAATTAAATATTTAAGGAATATTAGAATAGTTGCAAGAATGACCTCAGTTTCCAGAAGAGTAGGACGAAGAAAACAGAAAGAAATTAGATGACAGAAGAATAATTGAGAAATACAGTGATTACAGTAATTATAAGTAGAAGAGATATGAACCTAAAGTATCATTCAATATTGTCGCCAACTATCAACAAATACTGTTTACAGAAATTAAAAATGATCAAGAATGTTAATTGAAATAATGAAATGTTATTAAATAAAGAATTATTAATACTAGTCTAATGAAGTTACATTGAGAATCCCATCGTCAACCATTAATATTGATATGAAGAAAAGGCATGTGAAAAAGACAAGTTTATTTGACCTAAACTTCATTCAGGTAAACTAAACATTTTTAGGAGGGAGAGCATATGTAACGCAACAGAAATGCTGTCATCCATGTTACATAAATATTATATTAACAAAATAATAAGCAAGTCAATATCTAACCCCATGATAAAACAATAGTCTAATAATTACATTTATGATTATAGATAAAGATAAATAAGGATGCAAGGTAGAAATAACGAGAATGAACAAACCTGTAAATTAGACAATAGTTAATGATTTATGTTCAGTGAAAAGTAAATCAATATGATACTGATGAGAATTGTAAGAAGTAGAATAGTACAGAAATTGTCAAAGTAAATGACCATGAAAGTAAACAAAAATGAAACAATAATTTACCTTATAGCAATAGCAAGTAAGGATTTTGAATTAAATGATATTATTTTGTGACAACGAATGTTATGATAAAGTTTATGTTATGTTATACCAATTACTTGTTGAGTTAATGAAAGGTAATGAAACAAGAGGTATTATTCAATTACTGTTATAGAATGATGTGGGAAGCAGCTAGTTAGCGTTAATAGATTTCAATTTTCTTATATGTGATCCATAGATCAAGATAAAATTGTCATTAGATATGAAAAGAATAATTGTTTATGTAAATGTTAATAGTTAAGATTTGATTATATGTATGAATTTATGTAAAAGGGCTATAGTTGTTCACCAGTTATAAACAAAGGTAGGTCCGTACACAATAAAAGGCCTAACAGCCAATAACACTATATAACTACTCATAACATAAAGGTTAGGTACGTAAGTTAATAATAATTAATGAATACGGTTCGAAGAGCTAGGAAAAAACATTAAATTAGTAATGATATATAATAAACCATCTCAATTTATACAAATTATGATAATGCCACAATGCCATGATATCGATTGATAACGTTTGATATCGAAAAAAGTAGTAAATATAAAAGAAACAGGCTCATATCAAAAAACCAGCAGAATATATGTAGAAAATAATAAACCAACTATCGGTAAAGTTATATTCTGATATGATAGCAAATTAATAAGGAATAGACAAAAAAATATATGAAATAAACACTATATACAAAACATGGAGAAGGAAGAAAAATAATGGGTTGCTATGGACTACAGGAAATGAAGAAGTTGTTGATTTTCAATTATTGCCTTTTATGATCTGAATGTGATGAGATTAAAAAAATCTAAGAAACGTCTAAAATAATCGGAATATCATAAATTATTTAATCCTCTAATAAAACACAAAAGTTTAATGATAATATTCTTGACTCTTGCCAGTACAGTTTAACCAAACGAGGCTATAGTATGATATCACAATAAAAAATAAATAACTGGGTTCTACAAGGAAGGACTTGAATTGTCCCATATCCGAAAGGAGTTGACAATATATTAAACCCAATATAAAGAGTTAACTGTATCACAACCAATAATATACACTACACTGGAACTCATAACCTTATAAATACACGGAACATCACCAATTACTTCAGACGAGAGAAGAACGTATTTGGATCCAGAAATTACAGAAGGAACCAGTCTGGCAGTAAATCAACCTAGGGAGCTGTATTTCCGAGGTGAACAGGACAAGAATTCCATTTTATTAACATCCGAAGAAAGAAAACCGTACAACATGGTCATCCAGAACAGTGAAGTTATCAACCAACAGCCCACACGATTCGCTTCGTTCTAGTCTGGTAAATTATTATTGTATAAATCATATTAACTACACAACACTTCAAATTTGTAAATCTTGCATTCTTATCTATGTATTTTTAATCTTCCCCACAGTTACAAGAACCTTCACACCCTGAATTAAGTTAATTACAAACTAAAACACATTATATAACCGAATCTAAATAAAGTATCGGACTGATCAATAATCGATTCACGCAATCTATAGCCTTTGTGTATGCCAGTTGGAACATATCTCATTCAATGTTGAAGAAGTAAACAAATAAAGAACCTTTGTATAGTTGCAAAATCTTGTCATTTGGAGTATTATTTAATGAGTTGGGAATAAAAAAGTAACTGACTAAGTATAGAATAATTGGTTAACCTAAATAGTGAATTAACCTCTACGTTTCGTTGACCCGGTACTACAGTGCTTATAGCGGAATTCTCCGACACCAAAGAGAGAGCGTTAAAATACAAAATTATACATAATTCTCTTCAAGGTATAATAGGGTTGAACGAAATTACAGAATAACACATTAATTATTCAAGTTTCAAGTACACTAACACTGATATTTTTTAGAGAAATAAGTTAATATTAGTTAATTAAATCACTATATCCCACAACTCCAAATATCTCAGATATTTAAATAATTGAATTAAATTAAAACGACCTAAGAGAGTAAAGACAGAGGAACATACCCGTTCATAGCAACGAATAGGCTTACATTGTGTGAAAATAACGAGACACACTTATCCGGTTACGACACAAATTGACGAACTCCACAGTGGGGTTTAAACCGTACGTGCTCGTCTCATTACAAATTGGCGCTCAACCAGTGTAGGGCTTAGGTTAAGTAAAACCATAAATATATTAACATTACTTAACCAGAGCAGGCAACTGTGGGAGAATAAACATGCATACCAGAGGTAGATCAACGATTAGGGCAGGAGAAACGGAGAAGGAAATAGATGAACAAGAACAGGAAATAGAACTAATAACAGATAGTGAAATGGAACAACAGACAGACGAAATAACGGAAACTGAAATAATCACGGACAAGGAAAAGGGAGTAATGGAAGAAGAGGCCCAAGGGGATCAACCAGATAAGCCCAACCAAAAGGAAGACTTGAGTATACAGGAAATGTTTAAACTACTATTGGAAAAATCAAAGAGACTGGAGGAAAAATACGATAAAACAAATGAAGAAAACAAGGAGAATTTTAGGAAACAGGAGGAAAACTCAAGGAAAACAAATGAGGAAATTAAAGAAACCTCAAAACAAATGAACGAAAGATTAAACCAAATTCACGAAAGGTTAGATAGGAATGATGAGGGTTTAAAACAAATGAAGGAAGACATCTTACAAATACATGAAGAAAATTTAAGGCAAATTAATGAAAAAATTGAGAATATTCATGTAACAGTTAACCAGAAGGTGGACCAAAATAATGAGGAAAGAAAATTAGAAATAGCCAAAACAAATGAAGGGTTAGAAAAAACTAACGAAACAATAGTACAGGTTCGTGAAGAACTACAAAATAAAATTAATGACATAAAAATTGAGAGTAAAACAATGGTCTAAGAAATCCAACAGGAAACTGTCGGAAAATATGAGCAAATTAAAAACGAAGTACATCAAGTACGGGAGGAGAATAAGGAAGGGATTACGCAAATACAGACAGACATGGGTGAACGACTCGAAAGAGTATATGGCAATTTAAACAGTATGGAAGGTCAAATTAATACCAGTAAAAATAAAATAGAGGAAATTAGTAGACGTGAATTACAGTTGCAAGAAGAAGTAGATGCATGGCGGGATAGGACATGCCAACATAGTCATACAAATAACCACGAGAACCGGGAGTCGATTAATTTTTGTAATTACAAGCGCAATCCGATGGAATTTTTAAAGAGGTTGGAAGAGATGATTACAAAAAATAGAGAAAATCGCTGGAGTATTATACGCAGTATGATTGATGAGACATTTAAAGATACCTATGATAATTGGTGGACAGCGGTGCGCCCGGATATACTGGACATGACCGAGTTCAAAAAACAATTTAAAGAGAAATATTGGTCTGAATCGACCCAGAACATGATTAGAAATAATTTGAGTAACGGTCGATACGAAACAAACATAGGCCAGTCTCCTACTTCATACTTTCTAGGAAAAGTATGTATGGCACGGAACTTAGAGCCCAGAATTCCCGAAGAATGTTTGGTGATACAACTATCCTACCATTATGAGGAAGGGATAAAAAATGCACGTATGTGTAGCCAAATCAAAACGATTTCAGCCATGGCCAAATTCCTTGAGAATTATGGGCACGAGAACCAATACCAAAGAAATAGGATGTTAAATTATAAATATCAGAAGTATAATAATAACGAGCCACCAACCAATTCTCATAATAATGATCACAATCGACCTGTGCAGAACGTTAATGCAAATAGGACCCAAAATGAGCACGCGAATAATAATTCCAGGAACTATAATTATCGTGGCAATAATACTTATAATTACCGCGATAGTCGCAATAATAGAGGAGATGGGGACAGACGACCCAATAATTATAGGCATAACGTTAATTATCGTTAACGATAAGCCTACTCCAGGCCTCAAGGTAATCAGCGACGGTATTACCCAAGGAGTCACCGATATGACAATCATTATGACCAGTCCCGGCGTGAAGACAACTATCCACCTGAAAGAAATTATAGGATAGCGGAACCTAATACAGAGGACCGCACCGAAACTGTACTAAATCAACATAATACCGGTAATCCAAATGAAAATAGAGAAGAGGGGATAAGCCCTCATTTAAACTAATAGAGGCAGTGAAAAATAATGAATACCCTTCACTGAACCGTAATCTTGGGGAACAACGACTTGTGAACAAAATTAAGAATAATAATACCATAACTATAATTAATAACCACTATTTAAAGAATATCAGAGAAGATTTATTGGAAGAGGATAAGAAACATGTAAACAGTAATAGTAATAACGAAATCATATATGTAACAGCAAAATTAAATGGGGTACAATCTAACATAATGATAGATACTGGATCTAACATATCGTTGATAGACAGTACTGAACTTGAAAAAATACAGCGAGAAGGCCAGTTGCCCATCCCGACCTTACCTGTCAATAATGTGATAATTATCGGAGCCACTGGGCGACACAATAAAACAGTTAAAAAAACAAGTATCGCTCGATCTTACTAATAATAATATAACCCTACCAATCAGGAATCCATAAAGAAATATTATGAATAAATTCTAAAATACAATAAGAACAACTTATTACCAGTTTTGAAGAGAAAATACTTGGAATTAAAAAGAATTTGAATTTAAATATTATGAATAAATTCTAAAATACAATAAGAACAACTTATTATCGATTTTGAAGAGAAAACACTTGTAAATAAAAGAGAATTTTGTGAACAATAAAATAAATAGAAAAAATGTCATTCAAAATGAAATAAGTCTGAATTAAAATATAGTTATGAAGAAGGTATTAAGAAGAGTTAATAACAAACCCCAAGATTACAGAAGAAAGCTAGAATTATTACTAAACGTCTACAAAGAAATAGTGTGAATAATGAATAATGAAACCCCAAGATACAAGTTTTTACCTCAAATCTACCTATACAAAATAATAAAAGAAAAATCATATAACCTAAAATACATACCGCATTGCCAAGTGAAAGAAACAACTTCAGTAAATGATTGATTGTAACCAATGTAATATTAAAGAAAACGAGGAAAAAAAGAATATTTATGAACATAATTCATTGAAATATAAACAACCAAAATAATGAAATACGATAAGAAAAATAATAGTTGAGCTAAGGACTGTATCTAGTCAGAAACACAATTATAATGATAATCAAACAATAACTATTTAGAAAATATTGAGATCAGAAAAACAAATGAAGAAGATACTTAGCGTTATTATCACAAGAAAGAAAAAACAAAAATAATTACAAATGATAACTGTCAGAATTATCATCAAAGAATGTTTAAGGAAACTAAAATGGAATCACAAAGTATGAAGGATAGTAATAAAGAAATATAAAAGCAACAAAAGAAAAAAAAGATTTTCCCAAATATTTATTATTAAGTAATTAAGGAGATTATTAGGAGATTATTATATTTTATAGCTGACTGTAGATGAATTCCAGCAGTACTATATTAAGGTGTAGTGTGGGCAGCAGAGTATGAAGCCAAACAGTGCCTCTCTGAACTGTACCAACGCACATATTAGGGATTGTTAGGGAAATTAAATATTTAAGGAATATTAGAATAGTTGCAAGAATGACCTCAGTTTCCAGAAGAGTAGGACGAAGAAAACAGAAAGAAATTAGATGACAGAAGAATAATTGAGAAATACAGTGATTACAGTAATTATAAGTAGAAGAGATATGAACCTAAAGTATCATTCAATATTGTCGCCAACTATCAACAAATACTGTTTACAGAAATTAAAAATGATCAAGAATGTTAATTGAAATAATGAAATGTTATTAAATAAAGAATTATTAATACTAGTCTAATGAAGTTACATTGAGAATCCCATCGTCAACCATTAATATTGATATGAAGAAAAGGCATGTGAAAAAGACAAGTTTATTTGACCTAAACTTCATTCAGGTAAACTAAACATTTTTAGGAGGGAGAGCATATGTAACGCAACAGAAATGCTGTCATCCATGTTACATAAATATTATATTAACAAAATAATAAGCAAGTCAATATCTAACCCCATGATAAAACAATAGTCTAATAATTACATTTATGATTATAGATAAAGATAAATAAGGATGCAAGGTAGAAATAACGAGAATGAACAAACCTGTAAATTAGACAATAGTTAATGATTTATGTTCAGTGAAAAGTAAATCAATATGATACTGATGAGAATTGTAAGAAGTAGAATAGTACAGAAATTGTCAAAGTAAATGACCATGAAAGTAAACAAAAATGAAACAATAATTTACCTTATAGCAATAGCAAGTAAGGATTTTGAATTAAATGATATTATTTTGTGACAACGAATGTTATGATAAAGTTTATGTTATGTTATACCAATTACTTGTTGAGTTAATGAAAGGTAATGAAACAAGAGGTATTATTCAATTACTGTTATAGAATGATGTGGGAAGCAGCTAGTTAGCGTTAATAGATTTCAATTTTCTTATATGTGATCCATAGATCAAGATAAAATTGTCATTAGATATGAAAAGAATAATTGTTTATGTAAATGTTAATAGTTAAGATTTGATTATATGTATGAATTTATGTAAAAGGGCTATAGTTGTTCACCAGTTATAAACAAAGGTAGGTCCGTACACAATAAAAGGCCTAACAGCCAATAACACTATATAACTACTCATAACATAAAGGTTAGGTACGTAAGTTAATAATAATTAATGAATACGGTTCGAAGAGCTAGGAAAAAACATTAAATTAGTAATGATATATAATAAACCATCTCAATTTATACAAATTATGATAATGCCACAATGCCATGATATCGATTGATAACGTTTGATATCGAAAAAAGTAGTAAATATAAAAGAAACAGGCTCATATCAAAAAACCAGCAGAATATATGTAGAAAATAATAAACCAACTATCGGTAAAGTTATATTCTGATATGATAGCAAATTAATAAGGAATAGACAAAAAAATATATGAAATAAACACTATATACAAAACATGGAGAAGGAAGAAAAATAATGGGTTGCTATGGACTACAGGAAATGAAGAAGTTGTTGATTTTCAATTATTGCCTTTTATGATCTGAATGTGATGAGATTAAAAAAATCTAAGAAACGTCTAAAATAATCGGAATATCATAAATTATTTAATCCTCTAATAAAACACAAAAGTTTAATGATAATATTCTTGACTCTTGCCAGTACAGTTTAACCAAACGAGGCTATAGTATGATATCACAATAAAAAATAAATAACTGGGTTCTACAAGGAAGGACTTGAAATGTCCCATATCCGAAAGGAGTTGACAATATATTAAACCCAATATAAAGAGTTAACTGTATCACAACCAATAATATACACTACACTGGAACTCATAACCTTATAAATACACGGAACATCACCAATTACTTCAGACGAGAGAAGAACGTATTTGGATCCAGAATTACAGAAGGAACCAGTCTGGCAGTAAATCAACCTAGGGAGCTGTATTTCCGAGGTGAACAGGACAAGAATTCCATTTTATTAACATCCGAAGAAAGAAAACCGTACAACATGGTCATCCAGAACAGTGAAGTTATCAACCAACAGCCCACACGATTCGCTTCGTTCTAGTCTGGTAAATTATTATTGTATAAATCATATTAACTACACAACACTTCAAATTTGTAAATCTTGCATTCTTATCTATGTATTTTTAATCTTCCCCACAGTTACAAGAACCTTCACACCCTGAATTAAGTTAATTACAAACTAAAACACATTATATAACCGAATCTAAATAAAGTATCGGACTGATCAATAATCGATTCACGCAATCTATAGCCTTTGTGTATGCCAGTTGGAACATATCTCATTCAATGTTGAAGAAGTAAACAAATAAAGAACCTTTGTATAGTTGCAAAATCTTGTCATTTGGAGTATTATTTAATGAGTTGGGAATAAAAAAGTAACTAAGTATAGAATAATTGGTTAACCTAAATAGTGAATTAACCTCTAAGTTTCGTTGACCCGGTACTACAGTGCTTATAGCGGAATTCTCCGACACCAAAGAGAGAGCGTTAAAATACAAAATTATACATAATTCTCTTCAAGGTATAATAGGGTTGAACGAAATTACAGAATAACACATTAATTATTTAAGTTTCAAGTACACTAACACTGATATTTTTTAGAGAGATAAGTTAATATTAGTTAATTAAATCACTATATCCCACAACTCCAAATATCTCAGATATTTAAATAATTGAAGTAAATTAAAACGACCTAAGAGAGTAAAGACAGAGGAACATACCCGTTCATAGCAACGAATAGGCTTACATTGTGTGAAAATAACGAGACACGCTTATCCAGTTACGACACAAATTGACGAACTCCACAGTGGGGTTTAAACCGTACGTGCTCGTCTCATTACAATATTCATCTTTTCTTTTCAAGTAACTTATATTTTAGTTTCTTGTTCTTGCAGTATTTATATGTTATTATTCAAGAATAGATTACTTCTGCAAGTGTACCTTAGTTTTTATCAGTATATTCGAGATCTGTACAATAAGTATCTGACTATCTAGCCGGAAAAAAAGGTTCTATATCTGATTGATTACAATGCCTAATCCCCTTCAAAGTAGGCTCACACACTTAGTCAAGTGGTCCATCCATTGCTGGGAGCAATGCTGGAAGGCTTCTTTTAGAATAGCATGCAATGGTGCCATCGTGTTTTGCATTATTTCCTCACAACTCTCAAAACGGGATCCTTTCAGGATATTCTTCATTTTCAGGAACAGGCAGAATTCACAAGGAGCCATGTCATGAGAGTAGGGAGCCTAGTGAACGTGTGAAATGCAATTCTTAGTCAGCAAAGTCTGGATCAGGTGTGCTGAATGGGCTGGAGCATCATCACAATGCAGCTGCCAGTTCCCTGCGCCCCCACAGTTCTGATCTCTTGCATTGAACACAACAGAGGACTTCTTGGTAGTACTCTCGATGGTCTGGCCTTTGGTGGATATTCATGATGCACTATGTTCTGGTAGTCGAAAAAACCAGGATTGCCTTCACCTTTCTATGAACCTGTCGTGCTTTTTTGGCCCTTGGGGAACTTGGGTGCTTCCATTGTGATGACTAAACCTTAGTTTCCAGGTTGTACCTGTACATCCACCAGCGACCTCAGTCTCCAGAAACTCAGGATCCTTGTTGGTGCATTGTATCATGTAAACTGAGACCTCAACAGAGAGTTACACATCTGTTTCGGTGAAAGCAGCTTGGGCACAAATTTCGCAGCCACTCTGTGTATGCCCAAATCCTCATTCAGAATGTTGTATGCGGAACAAATGTTGATCCCAACCTCATCAGCAATTTCCCGGACTGTCAAACCAGGCCCTTCATGATCAATGTCCATGCTTTCTCGATAATGGCAAGATTTCAGCCATTTAAATTAAGAAAATTTTCATTTTACTTCCATGTTCCTTAAGGAAATGGAAGTAGGGTCATGGCGAAAAAATTGTGTTCGAGATAAAGGCAGATTCTGATTGTACTACCCAAAAAAACATGAAAAAAAATCATTTTACTTCCATGTTCCATAAGGAAATGGATGTATGGTCATGGCAAAAAAATCATGTTCGAGGTAACTGCAGATTCCGATTGTACTACCATCAAAACATGAAAAAAATCATTTTTCGAAGTGTCTGTGTGTAGAATTTTTTCTATGGCAAACGATAACAGCCGCAAATTCAAACAGAATCAAATAATGTTTTACATACAGCCCTGAATTGTAGAGGACTCAAGGCCTATTGTTTTTAGTGAAGATCGGTTAAGGGAGAGGGGTAGTTTACCTGCAACATTTTATGTTTTAACAAGAGTAAAGTGCTTAATTTTGATAAATAAAGTATCCTAAAAAGAAGGTCATAATAATCCACTGTAGAAAGGTAGATGAAATATCTAATAAATGAAAAGGGTAGTTGAAGGGGAGGGGATAATTTTTTTATAAATTAAAATGGTAGTTGATGAGGCAGGTAAATTTTTATAAGTTTTATATGTGTACTACGTTATTGACAACAAAGAAGTAGTTTCTATAGAAACATTTCATTTCACTTTAACAAAATTCTATATTTTTCATTTTAATTTAAATCACGTACGAGAGAAAATATATCGTTCCTGGCAGGCAAGCATATCTCAATTATGTAATGTTTACTTTTCCAAATTTTTATTGTTGTGATTACCACAATAAAAAGGCCGGCAGGACACACACACACAACATGTTATTACTGCCCTCACTCATGTTTATTTTCTTACGTTTGCATGCTTTTTAAATGAAAAGTGCCAAAACCCACACCAACACAACGCGTGCAAGCCGAAAAGGTGGACAGCGATTTGCTTCCTGTGGATCGCTGGCCAGTGTAACTGCATGTGTTTACAGAGCAACTTTTCATATACTACAGACTTTTGGTCTTTAGGGAATGAACCCTCTGCAAGAAGTTGCTCAGGGTCTATGAGAGACTTCGAAGCACTCCTTATTTCCCACGTGTTTGTTCTGTGAAACGTACACTGTATGGTAGATTCGCAGCTTTACTCTGAGCAACGCTCCATAGGGAATGTTGAAAATTTTTGTCTACGGTGTATCCTCATACACACTAAAACTTGCTCTGACATTTTGATTAAGGACATCATAATATTAAAACTTTGGAAACTTGAGCACAACTTAATGGAGATCAAACATTAACTTTACCAAGCTATTAATTTTATGCATATTTTTATATACTACATTATTGGCAACAAAGAAGTAGTTTGTTGTTAAAATTACTTTGCGGGCTGTTTGAACAAGTTCCAGTGTTTTATGAAAAACCAGATGTTTCGGCAGTCCCATCACCTGCCATCATCAGTGAAAATTGAATGCGCTAACTGGAGGTGATATATGTTAGTGACCACAGTACTGTGGTTAAGGCTGAAGAAAGAAGTCATTTCTGTGGAAATATATTAGTTCGAAAATGATTTTAAATATAAATCTTAGAACATGGAAGTCATGTATGTTTCTCCATACCGATATTTTAAATTGTAATGGAAATGCTAAGTCAAAAACAAATACCAGCTGGTTTTTAGTATAAGTACAGATATGTCCATATAAAGTGTATACAGATATAAGCTTACTTTAATTTTTACCTTATAGAGTACTATGAGTAGGCTCCATGAACTGCAGAACTTGCTCACTACTGTGAATGAAATATATTTAATATTAGATAAACTTCAGTACTTGAAAATTTTTCAATGTTCAGAAGAATTATGATAACCCTACGATTACTCCAATATTTTTTTTGTAATAAAATAATTGTAAAGCAGACAATTATATAATAAACATTAAACATTCTAAATTACTGCATTTTTTAGTTAAATTTGTTACCATAATGCCTACATGACAAATAAGTTACTCCTAGCTTTTAAATTTATATATTAGGTTTCTATAGCTTTTCACTTACATACATAGCTGATAAACTATATAATTATACAGAGCTTGATTTCAGGGGGAACGCGCCGGAACGTAGTTCCATAACCTCTTGAATCCAAAAATAAAATTATCTTGTTGATTCATCCTCTTCGTTCACTTTATAAAATAGTATTGTATATATAAACTTTCACAATATGAACTTACTTTCTTTATCACTTCCCCAAACGTTTCGAGGTGATGTGCCTCTTCCTCAGTGGGAGTAAATACTGAATGTCATTTTACAGAATAACGGTTATAGACTATAGGTGTGTGTGGTGGGGGTTGATGGTGGGAGGGAATTGGCGCTGGGGTTCAAATTGTGTGTTTGGATCAGTGTATCGAATAGTGTATGTGATCTATAATGTAATTGTTCATTTAATATGTTGTTAGGTTGTAGTGCGTGATATCTGTATATTTCAAATTGTTCAGCTGTGTTTAGTTTTCTACTTTTTGGTAAGTAATGTAAAATTTCCATGTTGTGTTCTATGTTTGTGTAACTGTGGTTTTCGTTTTGTAAATGTGTGGCAAATGTGGAATGTATGTAGTTTGTGGTGAGGGCTTTTAAATGTTCTGAAAATCTGGAGGAAAAAGATCTTCCTGTCTGGCCGATGTAGAATTGGTGACAATCATTGCAATTTAATTTATATACCCCTGTTTTGCTGTATGTGTCTGTGTCTTTGTTAGTATTATTTATGTGTTTCCTAATGGTGTTGTTGGTTCTGTAGGCTACTTTATAATTATGTTTTCTAAATGTATTTGCAATTTTGTGCGTATTGGAATTGTAGTATGTAAGTGTTATGTATTTACTGGGTTGTGTGCTGTTGGCCTGATGTGTTTAGGATGTGTTTGTGTAGTTTATTTATTAAATCGGGGTTGTATCCAATTTTGACTGCTATATATTTTATTGTGTTTAATTCTTCTCGGTAGTCATGTGTGTTTAGGGGTATTGAAGTGAGCCTATGGAGCATGTAGTTGAAAGCTGCATGTTTGTGTTGAGTTGGGTGGTTGGATGAGTTATGTATGACCATGTCTGATGTGGTGGGTTTCCTGTATATTTTGAATGTGTGTGTGTTGTTTGTTTTGGTGGTTGTAAGGTCTAAGAAGTCCCTCCCACCATCAACACCCACCACACACACCTATAGTCCATAACCGTTATTCTGTAAAATGACATTCAGTATTTACTCCCACTGAGGAAGAGGCACATCACCTCGAAACGTTTGGGGAAGTGATAAACAAAGTAAGTTCATATTGTGACAGTTTATATATATAACCAAAAATAAATTACCGAAAAAAATATATGAAAAGAAAAACCTAATTATTACAAAAATTTACTACTACTTTTTAAATTGTGCCCTTGATAATCCCCTTTACAAAACTAAACATTTGTCAAAATCAAACACCACCACTAATCTTTATCTTAACTACTATCGTTCTTTTTTTATGCGTTCCGGCACCTATAATTTTAGAAATTAACCACTGTAACTATAAAATTTAACTATGTAAATTATATAATGTTTTTTTGCCAATATATGTTACAAACATTTTGAAGGCAGTCCACAATTTGCAAGGGGTGGTCAGAGGTATTAATTCTGTCAAATTTGAAAGATATCAAATTTTTCATTTTGAATAAAATTCTTTATACAGTAGCCCACATATACTTTTACGATTTCATTTGACTTGACTTAAAATTTTGGCTTGCAGTACCCCTAAAGTTACATTTTTTTTAGTATGTTTGGATTTGGTTTAAAATTCCAGTTAAACTTATACTCCATATAGATTTTCTCAAAACTTTGATCCCTTTTTTTATGCTTTCGTGTCCCAAAGTTTTGAATTTCCAAAACTGTACACTACATTCAGAATTTGGTTGAAATTCTCTTTAACCTGCCATCTCATATGGATTTTTGTGCTTCTTCCAACATTTTGATTCTTTTATTTTTGCCTCCTACCCTCCTTCTTTGGGGAGGATCAATCTCATAAACAACAGGAGGCTGTAGGGTAAAAGTAGGAACATGCATGACAAGTTTGACAAAAGTTGGTTGATGCATTCAAAATTGTTGTAAGACACACCTTAAAGAGTAATGCCAAACAGTAAAGTTACAATATTGAGAATACGGTTCTCTCATTCAGAATTAAAAACACCCTTTTAATTGTATAAAGAATTGTAATGAAAACAATTTTATTAAACATTACCACAGAGACAGACCAATGAACCTACTCAGTGCTGTAACGGGTTCAACTTATATGTTAGGATTAAAGCAGCTGTTTGCACTCTTTGTTAGCTTAGAAAGTTCTTACACCTAATTAATAAGACAGCAAGCAATAAGATGCAAGACTGAAAGCAGTGCTACAGGTTTGGCCATAACACCTTTGCCTGCCACAAATATGTAGACTTGCTCAACCACTTCTACAAAGACAGATAAGGTAACTGGCAACACAAGGTCAGACCAAAGCGTTCCAAATGGATAAGGCCAGTCACATCAAAGGACGGGATGCTAGATAGCCAGATGCTCACTGATCAGACATTGATCTGAAGGTAATTCCCAAGTAATGTAGACCGGGCAACGAGCGGCAGTGTTCAGCACGTGACGTCTGTTGCCCCAGCACAAATCTCCTCTGGCAGTGAAACTGCAAATGCCGTTGCTCCTGAGCACTGACTCAGATTATGTCCCAACACAAGCTGCACTATTAGAACGTATGCCTTCCATGCCTGACAACTTGGACACTCTCCCATATCAAAAGCAGATTCCTGCTCCCATTCTACACTTATTACTACTACATATTTGTTTCCCCAATGCGAGCAAGAAAAAAAGTTGTCAGCTAAACCTATAACAATGTTAAGCCAAAAGTGTTTGTCATGAAACCCAAGCCCGTTCTTTAAAAGTCTTAGCACCCACTCACTCCTCAACCATTGCACCACAGAACAGCTACATAGCTGCAGCCAAGCACTCATCCCTACAGACTGCTGACGATCTCACCTTTGTAACAGACTTTCTTGTGAGTTACAGCCTGTAGAAAATAAATGACGCTTTCAGGTTCATCTGGGAGTGATTAGACACTGCCGCACTCCAAGGAAAGTTTCTCTTACTGGAAGCCTGCCATGTATTGGGACTGTTGTGGACAGCGGACAATCATCTCAGTCCCTCAAGCGAGATCTGCGAATTATGGTATGGAATACCAACGGTCTTGCATCCGACATTCCGAGCTCTTAGAGTTCATTGTCCGTCACCAGACCTGTGTGCTGCTCTTCAAAGAAATACTCCTGAACGCGAACAAGAGGTTTCAGTAAAGGTTTATGCTACTGGGACGACAGGCTCAATCGAGCAGGAGGTGGTACCTCCATTGTGGTGAAGGCGTGGACTACGAGTCCAACGAGGCTGAGCTTCATGGAAGTTTCGTTTCGATGGTGGAGACTGTGTAACTGTAAGCATCCCGATTTGGGAAACTGCCTAGCTAACCGAAACGGTGAGCTCTTACACAGTACTCGCTTCATAAAATCCAGTCAAGTTGATGTCACGTACTGAACACTGCCACTCGTTGCCCGGTCTACATTATTTGGGAGCTATCTTCAGATCAGTGAGCATCTGGCTGTCCAGCATCCTGTCCTTCGATGTGACTGGCCTTATCCATTTGGAACGGTTCGGTCCAACCTTGTGTTGTCAATTACCTTAGAAAGTACTGATAGACACTCTCCAGCATTTCACCGAGACTATTGCTTTGTTTGATGTGGCCATTGCCTCGGTCATAGACGTATGCATTCTCCCGTATGAAGCCTTCGCCCAACTACACCAGCGCTTTATAGTGGGGAAATTGCCTTCGAAGACGCTGATAACGGACTTGTGATCCGGCCGAAAAACCATGTTTAACAGAGCATCCGTGCCAAGTCAATGCTGACATGGTATCGTTTAATGTCCAAGTTCGTCCTTACATGGTGGTGTGCCATAGACGATGCTGGGAGCGGGTTGTAGCATAAATGGATGATCTGCTTGAGGACCGTAGTCTCTGGTAGACTCCCACCTTTAAGGGGAACACTAGAAGGATCTAGACCCAGTCGCGGGGAAGTCCGAGTTGTTGGCTGACTGTAACAAGCAACAGTTCCCTCCTAACCCACCTAAGAACCTTCAGTGAGCAGGTCCGTATTGATGCCCGAATTCATTTCAAAGAAGTTGCGTGATTAGATTGGTTCCAATGCCGCCATCCATCATCTTCCGGAATGGTGAATACTTTTTGTTGGTTCGTTTCAACGCCTGTCTCAAGCTGACTTACCTTTCCGCGAATGGAAGACACCCAGCGTGATCGTGTTTCTGAAGGGAGAAATACTCTTCTCGCTCGAACAAGCTACCGACGAGCTTCCTGTCTGCAATGTCAAAATCATACAGCGTTGCATATGAGACAACCTCGAAAGACCGGACGTACTAATCCCCTGCAAAACGCACTCCTCTATTCATCAACTGATGAGACTGGTGTAGAGTACTACCGCGGTATTACTGCCTTGGCTCCCAATACTTTCGTGAGGTGGAAAAAGCTTCTGACCACGTATGGCACGAAGGTGTTCTTCACAAATTCCAGAAAGTCTTTCTCCAAGACAGTTACAGTCCATCGATCGGTAACTTTTTACCAGACCGTAACTTCCGGGAGAAAATACATTGTCTTTTGAAGAGGCGAAATAATGAAGACGTCCCGCAAGTCAGCGTTCTGGGTCCTCTCCTGTTTTCACTGTTCCAGCTTTGGTGACTGGAGTAAGGCTGGCTCTATTTCGACTGACCACGATGATAATTTTTAGCCGTTAAGCTCCAGCAGCAACTTGAGCGTACGTTGGGTGGTCGATAAGCAGAAGGCCACATCAAAGCTTTCAGTAGCGCTGAAGTAATAGGCCTAAGTATTATCACGAAAACTAAAGTGGCTCAGTCGAGCTGCCGTGGACCAATTGAATCAAGTACTTCGGACTTCATGTCGACTCAAGCTCACCTGGCGATCCTACATACAGATCATTCGATGTGCCTCGGCCCAGCTTTATAAATTGTCGCTTATTCTTTTGAGTTCAACGACAACGCCTACTGGATATGTCCGTCTCCCATAAAATAACTTCCAAGCAACCCCAGCCTGTATGTCTTTTCTTCATAATCCTTGCTCTCTTGTTTGTCTGTTTCATCAGCAGTTTCTATTCGTTTCCTTTCTTCTCAGTTATGTTTTGTTGTTGTGGGTCCTTTTCTTTGCCTTATATCCCAGTCCTACCCAAGCAATTTTTTAACCATCCTCTTCTTTGGCATCTTTTCTATATGACCTAGTCACTAATTTTTTTGTCACAGTGTCCACGTGTATGTTATTAATTATAATTTGTGCAGACAGTTGTGGTGACTCAGAACCAGGTGACATGTCGACTGGAGCAGTATTTTCCACAGGCCAACACATTTAGACAGGAAAGGTGGATCAAAGATTCTCCACACTACCAGACATGCAGTCCTTACCTTGTTCTTCCGTTTGGTCATGGACCTTGTACTAGGGATGAGCATCGCAAGAAACCCATCGATGTTAACATCGTGAAGAGTACTTCGATGTTTTTATACCAATGTTGCAATTCAAATAAACATCTATGGTTTTTACATGTTTGTAATAGTATAAATAATTGGGGATGAATAATAAATAAAAATAATTAAAGAGAAGAATAATATACCCCGATACTTTACTCACTTACCTTATCAGAAGATTCTGAAAAACCAAAAATTCTTGGGTCACCACCACATTTTGACAGGCGGAATGTGGAAACCTCAACACTGTACCCAAGAAAACAGTTTAAATACATCTAACTTCCCCGTATCAGAATTTCCAGGGCCGTTGACGATAGGGTTGCCACCTCAAAGTATCACGAAGTCGGGAGATATACTCATCCTCGTTCGTGCATATGAATTTGTGAGTGTGTGTGTGTGTGTGTGTTTTAATAAACAACTTATAGTTATAAATGTTTAATAATTAAATAAATACTCAAAATTTAAATAATTATTTTATTTTAGGCCAAAATTATAAATAAATTAACATAAATTAAACATTTTTATTGTTGACGTGTTTTTAAAAAATAACTTAGTTATCATTATCATTAAATTTAAAGTCATATTTGGTATTTTTTTTACAGCTTTCCGGTAAAGCTCTTTGGTCAGACTTAGTGATAAAATCTAAAAATTCATTACAATTCATGTTATAATTTATTCTCACACATAACTCAGCCTTTACCATCGGAACACTCAAATTATTTCTCTCTTCAGTCCATAAGTTATTCATGATTGAAAAGATTCTTTCAACAAACGCATTACTTATAGGTATTGACAGTACTTTACTATCTTCACCAATTCACTCGATTCAAATATCTGACACCATTTTTTGTCAATAGGGATATCCATACCAGTAACTTTTTCGCGAATAGAATTAACTGCGCCAATTTCATCAAATATTTTATCTTCATCAATACTGATGACTAACTTCCAATTTCATCAAATATTTTATCTTCATCAATACTGATGACTAACTTCTGGGCTAATTTTAAAATGTTATCATAATTGATATGTTTTAAGATCGAAAATCGAAAAATATTGGAAATAACTATTATCAAAGTCATAAAAATCATTTAAATAATCTAATGTCTTTGTATAGACCTTGTTAGCTTCAGATATAAATTTTTTTTGTTGCTGCTGTGTCAAATAAATCAGAGCTTGTTTAATTCTGGCGCCATAAAAACTTGAATCTAATCTATGTTTTATTTTTTCTCTTAGCTGGCACATTATGTCGTGTAATTCTATGCTGGTCAGATCTTTTTTTTCTAAAATCAAAATAGATTCAGTCAAAACATTCATATAATGATGCACAAAATATAAATTTCAGGAAATGTTAATTGGCTTGACAGATCATTAGTTACTTCATCTTCATCATCAATGAATCTCCAGATCGCTGGCTCACAGTTTTCCTTGCCTATTGAGATGAAATATGATTTCAATGCAGGCCAATTCAAAATTAATCTATTTTCGCATCGAAATAAAGATAACCATCGTGTTACAACATGACGAATGACTTTATGATACTCTAACTCAAAGTCTTCAAAAAATGATTTTAAAGTGTCTAAATTCTTTGCACTTTTAGAAAATTCAGCATAAACTTTGAGTACTAGAGTTTCAATGTCGAAAGAAAGTGCTGCACAAGCTTTACGGCCAGCGTTGTGAATGACATGACAGCAATAGTTTGCTTTGACAATTCCTGGTGATGTTTCAGATAATTTTTTAAACACAGATTTATGTATTCCATAATTAACCGGCGCGTTATCAGCAGAATATGATGAAACTGATGTAAGCTTCAATTGGTGAGATTTTAAGCACTTTTCAATGTTTGAAAATATATCTTCAGCAGCTTCTTTAGAATCTTCTACGAAATCTAATAGCTTGTCTTGAATTCCACTCTTGACAGTGAAATAACAAACAGCTATTGGAAATAATTTTTGGTTACCTTTGTTTGATGCGTCACTGGCAATTGAAAAGTAAACAGGATTCTGGTTAGCAGGCTTAAGATCGTTAATTATCATTTCTACTGATTTAGGACCTAGCACATTCTTAACGATTGCCTCAGATTTAGTTCTTCCACAGTGTACTTGCTTAGAAAGTTTCGAATCACTATAAATTTTCGCATTTAGTTTAATTCCACAATCCGTACTTAGATAACTGTGATGATGACGTAGACCATGATAAATTGACATTAGCTCAATTTGAGTAACTTTTAGATCATTTGAGGATGATTCAGATGATAAAAATCGAGTTAAAAGGGAATTTGTTTTTAAATTACTTTGAATCATCTTATGGTTGCCTGAATCCAGATGTTTCTTTATTGCCATTTCTCCTTCCCACTTTACAGTAAAATTAGTTTGACAATTAACACATCTACCTGTCTTGTCATCTAATTTTCGTAACCAGCTGCTATTTGTAATCAGGATTTTTAATCCAATCATCGCTAAATGATGTATAATATTTTAGACGTTTCCTCTCGTTTGGGTTTAGCACATTATCATCGTCTGACTTTCCCATCGTTCAAATAAAAATCTTGGATTAATACTTCAAATAGGAACAAATACTTCTAATCAGTTTTCTTTGGATGAAAAACGTCTGTATTGATTAATATTCTAGGTACTTTGGATTATCACAGAGTAACCTAAGAAAACAATAAAAAATATGAACTCGTTGACGAATAAGTGATAATAAGTTGATTTAATAAGTGAACGAAGAGGATGAATCAACAAGATAATTATTTAAATTATGTTCTAACACTATCACAATTAAAAGAGAAAAACGCTACACTCAGTATGAAAAATAACTAAAAAATCTAAAACTAAATCAGAATGAAAACTAAATACGCTAACGTAAAGGGTAAACAGTTATTTCGTACGTATGTCATGTATGTAAGATAAAGCTAACTTTGAAACTGTTGAAACCTATGTAACGGTAGAGCTCTATAGGAATTTATAGATCCTTAGTAACGGTCTCCTATAAAATGGTTTTGTTTAGTTTTACCATATTATTACGTCACTACGCAACTACGTAGCTCATATGCATATAAGATACATCATATACTTATCGTTTACCTAGGTTAGTGAGAAAACTACGTAGCCATTAATATCTAAAATAAAAATTTGTTGATTTAAAATAAACTAAATTTAACAATCAACTTAAAAAAGTCTTCATTACAAATTAAAAAAAAAGTGTTAAAAGGAAAACATCGAAACGAAACCATCGATAGTATGAAAACATCGCAACTGAACCATTGATGTTTTTGGAATATCGGCCATCGATGCTCATCATCGTACATGTATTGCAAGACGCTTTGCGGAACAGAATTTGATTACCTTTTTACTTCGTGTGAGTAACATAACCAAATATATTAAGGTTTAGATTTTTATTTATTTATTTACTATTACTATTATTATTTATTATTATCATTTGACAGTGCCACTCGCATCCTAGTTTGCAGATTTGTCAGTCCAAAACAATCCTCTATCCCGCATCGCTTCTTTCGTCTATCTACCGCATTACTTCTGTATTCCTAACTGTGGTCTTCAGTCTGCTTCTGCCTACGGGTCCCATTCGTTTGTAATCTTAAAGCGCCCTTCACTTAAGATTCTCTGAATATTTTCTCATTCATTAGATGTTTTATTAGGATATAACTTAACGTGTCATTTTTCGTTTTAAAGTAAGGTCTGTTTCAAGACGATTTTAAGTTTACCGCCATTTTTAGAAGGCACGTGGATAGGTAATTTGTTTACACCTGTTGATATCTGCCTAAAAGATTTAAAATGAGTGTTAAAATAAACAAGTTCTCCATGTGTGAAGTTCCAGCAGTAATTCGGTTCTTACAGGCAAAAGATCATACTCCTGCTGAAATCCACAAAATTATTTGTGAAACTTACGGACCGAATGTTATGACTGATAGTGAGGTTAGAAAATGGTGTGTTTTCCAAGAAGAGAAGAAGACGAATATTCATGACAAAAAATTCTAATGGTCGTGCAAAATGAATTTTGTTCATTGCCTCAAAACGAATTGGTGGTTGTGGCTGGGTGATGTAGGAGTTTAAGGAACAATCTTACAAAGTTTAAGGACAAAAGCGTTAAGGTGTATTTTTTTTTAATCCGTGTAGTTTTTATTTGAATGGAATTGAGTTTTTTTTTGTTCACAAGTGCTTTACTTTAAAACGGACGTTTCTTTAAAAATACACCCAAAGTTTTTATTATTTTAAGGTGTATATATAATACAAATGTTTTGTTGTAATGACATTTAAAATTAATTTTTGAATTACAAAACAGTAGCGGTAACTGAAAACAGAGTAGTAACTTGTAGCATCAGATATTGAAAAAGTACATCTAATGTCGAAATACACAACACAATGCAGTTGTTGGAATAAAAGGACTGTCAATAATTATGGTTGATAAAAAAGTTCAAAGATTCCTCAGCAGCTGTTACAAATCACCTTGATGTAATCGATGGTATTTTTAACTACTTTTTTTAAGTGGATGTACTTTTTGTATATAGGCTAGTGTTCTTGAAAAATAAATACAGAAGTAATCTTTCGGTGATTTATGATTGAAACAACTCTTTCAAATCAGATGGAGACTGATTGATTAAACAGTTTCATGTATCCCATTGATATTTTGTAGTGTTTACTTGTAATGTTCAGGTATGATGTTGGTTAATCATGTTTTGTATTCATTGTAATAAAGATCATCGTTATTACTGTAGACCATGCATGGTTAATATATTTTACCTGCATTAGCTGATTTTAGTTGGATTCAAATGACATTATTCCTTAATCGTTCAACAATAATGATACAGCTTTTTTTACAGCTAGCTGTTGAACAAGTAATCTAAAGCTAGATAATAATAATAATAATAATAATGTTACACACACATCTTATGTGAATTACAAACAAAATTTCAAATCTTGTCATTTGCCCTATAGTTTCAGAAAAGCTGCTGGTTAAGTTATCAAAAATACATCCGTGTACCCTCCCCCACACACACATATATTTGTGAAGAAAAGTATTTCATTTTAATGTATTATGTTTGAGTGTTATTACAGTTAACTTGTATTTGACCAATAATTAGTATTAAGTGATAAAAAATGGAACAAATATTAATTTTGTGTAGGTCTATTTAGGAAGTCATATTTTTTTTTTGATTTTGAAAAAGGGTGTTGAGAAAAGTTTGGTAAACTATAATAGATTAGATTGAATTCTAAGATAAAATATTGGAAACCAAGTGAAGACGGTAATATAAATTTAGATACTGTAACTTTATTTCAAAGCAAGCATTTTTATGTGGTTGTTTATCAGATGGCCTTCAGAAGAACACAAGTTGAATTAAAGCTAAGTGGACAAAATTAGTGGTACTTCATCATGTGATTAAGTAAATAAAAATTTATTAATAACAATATAGATATTTTTGCAAGTCAAGTGTTGTACAATTTATTTTTGAACTTCCTTTACAATAAACACCATTCGTTTGGTTATTAATTACCAATTATATTTTGTAAATTTTGTTTCATACAATTTTATTTCATGTGATTTACTGATCCTAACAAACGTATCATCATATTGCTTTATTACACTGGTATGTATCCAATTTTAGGTGGTGCACAATTACAGAATGAAATGGGAAGGAGGAGCATTAGACTGCAAGTCGCTACTTATTAACAAACCAGATAAGCCACTGTCATTAAACTTTCTACCAAGATAACAAACGGCTGACATTGACAGAACTTGGAGGAGACTTTATTTATTTATTATTTTTAACAGTCACCAACTATATTTGCTAATCACCAACTAGTAATCTTTTATCAGTAACAGTAATTAAGGCGCTTGGAATATTTTATCGTGTATCATGATCTTCTACGTTGTTGGTACACTGTCCTTTAAGGCAACATGTAATCGGACTCCGTATTTTAAAATCTGTGACCTTTATTAATCATTGTGTGATCTTTTGTTTGTGTGTAGTTGTAAAAGGTACTGTATGATTGCTTTTATTTGTTTCATATGAAGCAAGCAATTTAGAGGTTTAGTTATGGTTATGTGTGTGTAGCTACATAGCTACACCAACATAGATACTAATCTTGAAATATTACACCTCTTACCCAAAGGGCGAAAACTCAACACAGCTGAACAGTATGAAATATACAAACACAACACAACACAACCAAACAACATACTAATCGACCAATTGCAATATAAATCACATACACTTTTCGACACAGTTATACACAAAACAAACAATAATTCGGATCCCCGCGCCAATCCCCTTCCCCTATACACCACCCCCACTATACCTTCCAACCAACAAACGTTACTAGGTACTGGCAGTCTGTCGCAAAGCTGAAGAAGGCGAACACGACGCCGAAACGCGTTCTACATACAAAACAGACAAGTAAGTTTCACTTGAGAAAGTTTTCAATATTATATAAAGTGTAGTGCAATGAAAGAAGACGATGAACAAACAAGACAACTACAATATTATGTTTGTGTTGGTGGCACTGATTTTAAATTATATTCTGATTCAGTGACTACCCATTTCCTTTATCATTCTTTCATATCTTTTGATTCTTCCAGGGAAATTTTATTGCTAACATACTTCTTATCTTTGTGTCAGTTTAAGCTTTTTCCTTCCTTTGTTCAAGTCATCATACATGAATTGAAGACAAATAGAGTATTGTGATAAACTCTTGTTACACTTGGTATTTTTTTATTTGGCATCTTCCTTTATCCCCCCCAGTGCTTTTTACTCTTATTTCTTAATGTTCATCTCATATCTATAGTTATACATGCCTTATGTCTTATGAGTAATTGTAAATGTTAAAATACTGATAACACAAATTCACTAATTAGAAACTAAATGTTTTTGTTCATTGTGACTAAGCAAGTAAATTTATGTTTATTTTATATTTCTGTTTTACAACCATTGTAACAGTGCCTTATAACGCTTCAGTCACAAATTATAATTAAATTAATGTGCATTCTAAAAAGATCTTTACTTATGTAATATGCTTAAAATTAGAAGTGAATTTAATAACATAATTTCTAATTGATTTATGTCTATGTATTTGGTAAGCAATAAAATGATGAACTTTTTATATTACCTAGTGTTAATTCAAGTAAGTACAAAATAAAGTTTAGCAGTAAGTAGGAAATGTTTTCTTTCTTGCCACATGTTATCTAGTGAGAGGAGTATTGCAACGTGGGTGTCAGCATGTTATGGTGTGAAATAAAATTACACGAGCTATAATATCACATCATAATTTGTATTTTTCCTTTTATCCAAAACACATTTTTAATTCAACAGTCTTTCCATTACAAAATTCACTAAGCATTGTTGAGTGCAATGCAATAGGTGAATGGGTTTACTGAGTTTCAGGTAAACAACTAAAAACAGAGAATAGTAATTACAAGACGTAATTCTATCACTATAAAAATATCAGTAAATAGAAGGAATGGATATGGTAAGTAAAAGAGGAGAATTCAAGTGTATTCGTAGCATTACAAAAGAAATTTGTAAATCCACAAACAGACAACCGCCAAAACAAAGATGTTAGTACAGTGTATATAAATGTTTCTACCTGTACTGTTATATTAGAGTGGAGAGAACTGGCTCTTAATAGAGAATTCGTGATGTGAAAACTAGTTTAAAACAATAAAGAAAATTCTTGGATTTCGTTGTCCATGACGTGTCCGTTACTTAACTAAATATCACTATAATATTGACGACTCGGAACACAAAGTTTTTTATAAGTAAAAACGTAAAGTTTTACCTTACAGCCTAAACCGGCTTTCACCTATAGAAGGCTTCATCAGAGGCTCTGATGAAGCCTTCTATAGGTGAAAGCCGGTTTAGGCTGTAAGGTAAAACTTTACGTTTTTACTTATAAAAAACTTTGTGTTCCGAGTCGTCAATATTATAGTGATATTTAATAAAGAAAAGTTAATGTGAAACGTTTTAGCACCTTTCAATTTATATGGATGCACAACAATCTATAAATGATTGTATCCTTATTAAGCCTTTAATTTGACTATGTTCTTTGTGACATTTATTTTCAGTAGTTTTTCAGAGTAGCAATCAAGAAGCCTATGTTTCACAAGCATTGTCACTCTGGAACGTCATTTTATTTATAGTTTCCACAGTAGCTTTGCTGCTGTAGTGTTTTGAATTCTCACAAAAAAAAATTGCGACTATAAGTTAGGTCAGTGTTTCAGGAATTGTTATATATCTTCTTCTTCTTCTTCTGCACCTCAGAGTAGGCACTTTGCCTGTTCCGTCTTCACAGAGTATCTCTCCATCTCACATGGCCTTTCTACCTCTCATGTACCAAAGGGCCTATATCGGAACACAACCGCACCCTCCATTATGTCCAGATGCTGTAATCATTCCCTGCAACATGTCTGGATTTTATCATTTATGGAGAGTACCTGTAGCTCTTTTCTAATATCCTCACTGTGCAAACAGTCTTGTCTTGTGCAACCATTTGTTCTTCTCAGAAGCTTCATTTCCGAAGTTTGAATCTGGTTTTTAATCTTCTTTGTAGGAACCCATGTTTCACATCCATATAGTAAAACATGCACTACCATTGTTTCATAAAATTTAAGTCTTGTCTCTTTCCTTGATTTTCCTCAATGCTCTGTATATGATGCCACACATCATCTGAAACCTCAATATTTATTGTAATGTATTTTGAAGGTAATAAAGTATACAATTTATTAGAAAAATAAATGAATCATTCTTTTGATAACATTCCAAGGCAAGTGGTATTCATTAATTTATATTGTTTAGAGATGGTCGTGGAGCACTGACAACTCCAATTCATTTTAATTTAACTTATAATACATTCAGTCAAAATCAAATGTAAAAACTGCAACTGTAGTGTAAATAATACTTAATAAATGTGGGAAAATTGTTTGTCTTTATTTTAATAATAAGAGTTAGTAATTAACTAATATAAAGAAGTTATTACAGTGGATAAAAAACTGTCTTTCAGTATTGATTAGTGGATTCTTAAGTTAATATCGTTACTGAAAAGTAGCATATTAGTATACCTTTATTTAAAATTCACTTTTACAGAAATCACACATGAAATACATAATATTTTCCTGTCTGTGCATTCGACATGAGCCCATCCTTAATATTTCATGGACTGCACCCTGTCTTCATCAAATGACTCTTTGCAGATGGCGCACTTCTGTTTTAATCTCAGGCATCTCTTAGTTTGCTCTTTGTGGTCATATCATATTTTTTCTTATTTTTCTTTAATGTTAAGTTCTTTTCTCTCTTGCATTTTTTATGTTTATATAGTTTCCTTTCAGTGAGTCTTGCTTCAGTGAGACATTTTCTCATCAATCAGTCTCTTTTTCATCTCAAGTTCTTCTATTAAGGAATTGTTGTTAGAATCTCTAACAAGACACAACTACACACAGTGTGTGTGCATGTTAAAAAGTAACAAATAAATACCCAATAAATAACCTACTATTTCATTAAGAACTTATAAACACTATTCCAGCATGGAACACAAGTATTTTAGATTAACATTTTTAGTGTTTATAAGTTCTTAGTGATACTTAGACACATCATGGACAACAAAATCAGAGAATATATCACTTGTATGCTGTTGTTTCATTTTCTAATTTATTCTTTCTTTTTAGGTGCCAAAGAAGATATATTAGCCTAGAGCTACAAAAAGTTTGAATAAATTGCTATCTGAAAGAAGTGATCTGAATATATATAATGGATATATTTTTGGATATAGAGTCAGTAACTATTTGGCATATCCTGAAAATATATATGCTCCATGACTAGCAGTATTAGAGTTTATTATATTATAAATGATAATTTTTCTTTGAATTTGATAAGACAAGATGCTTGAAGATCTAGATAGAAACAATTTCTTGAAATTTCTGGAGATGATTATTATGTACATGTCTACTTACAATCCAACAGACTTGTCTACTCCTCAAGTCAATCTGACAAATGTACTAGTCCCTTCACAAGGTGTAACAAAACTTCATTTAAACATTGTGCAAAAAAGTAAAAGATTCAAAACAAATCACTATACTTATGCAGGAGATTATTCCCCTTTCAGTAGTGGGAGTCCAATTTTGGAGCCTTCCACAAAAAAATGAAACCTATGTCTTGTTGTCTTCTAGGTCAGCAATTGAAATAAAACATTTGTATCACTTTCGACACTGTGTATTTACTGATATCACAAATAATTTTTTACAAAACAAAAAATTCAATTTTTATCCACAATTGTGATATCAATTATTAACACAAAGTATTGATCTACAAATGTTGTATCAAACACACTCACTAACTCTATAACTCACTAGCCGAACTCTCATTGAAGACTGAACTTATCTCCATCTATTACTGTTTATATGTAATTGGTTATGATGTCATTCATCAGCACACATCATTACTAGACAGTCAAGATAATTCCAGGTGCTTAAACTATAACACTCTAGAACAAACTATGTTGTATAGTACATTGATACAGAACATTCTAGTGTATGCTATAAATAGTGTGCACCCATATACATAAGTTATACATCAATTGTGGATAACGTAAATACATGTGGATAATAACCTTCGAATTGTTCTAATGACAAACAGTTTTAATAATACCAATCACAGGATTACTTAATATATTTTTATACATACCGTATTCATAATATTACTTTGAATGTGGGTTGGGGGTTCTCTAGTGTATAACAATCTATTAAATTCAAAAGAATAGATTCAATCTTTCTAGGAAATGGAGACATACTGGTACCTGATAATGAGGTCAATATTTCAGACAAAATTTCTACTGCATTAGATTATTTCAAAAAATTCTTTCATAATGGGTTGGTTAACTTAATAGTAAAAGATACTAACATTTATTCTCCCAAAACAGATTACAATGAATTCTATGATTTAACAGGATTTGCTTATCATAAGAGTTGACCACCATAATGATCAGAACAGTAATAATTGTTCTGCATACGAATTGGAGCACAAAAATTGAGGAATAAATACAAATTTGAGGCATGACAAATTTGCAAATCTTAAAAGAAATTTTAGCAGTTTCAGAAAGAAGTGTGTGTTTTGTACACAATACTTTTCAAAACCATCAGCTGACCAATGTTTCAACATCTCTTCCTAGTTAAGTAGCATGTGTTATAACTACTTAAAAATTGACAAAGAAAGTTGATTTTTATCAACAATACTTGAAGTAAAACAATAAACATGTTTAAAATGCCAAGGAGTGTCTGATATTGTGTATGATTTTTAATACATGATAGAAAAAATATATTCCCTGCAACAGTATACATTTTCACACAACAAGGAGGCATTTTGTTAAAGGAGGGTTGTGTATTGAATTATCTAGAAGTATTCATGAAACAAAAAATATTTTAATAATTTTTCAGTAATCTCTTAAAGTAACTTTTCTCATTTGTAAACTGTAAGGAGTAACAGAACTGCATAATGTGACTTAATTCATTTACAGAACAAAAGAGAAAGTTTTAAGTAAATGTAAATTATTGTTGTGGAATGGGTGGATAATAAATCAGTTCTCTTCAACGTTTATAGAAGTTTTAATCCAATATCATTCATTAAGGGAAAATTATAGTCAAACAGTTGTTTTATAAATTTAATTGTTTACATTTTGTTCTGAAGAATGTGATGACACTATTATACTGATCTGAAATAGGAAGTGATCCAAAATATTATTTGAAACAAATACCACAAAACAACAGTTATCTGTTCTAAATGTACTGCAATTGTAATGCAAATAATATTTAATCAAAAGGTATCATCTTATTTATACAATCATTATAATTCTGTGATTTTATTACACACACACACACACATAGTTATTAACTTTTAGTTTTAGGATTAATGGAAATATGAAACATTTTTTAAATGTAGGTCTGCTTCATTTTAGGGTAAAGAAGAGATACAAATACTAATGTTTGATAAATTAGGTTTTTAATATTATCTCAAGTGGATTCATTGTAAACATGAAAAGTTTGAAAACCAATTTTCTTTTCTGGGTGTCTTAACAGATACAGTGATAGTGGTAACTAAAAAAACTATACAAGTTACCATAATTTGACATGTCATTTGAAAGTGACACCACAGAAAACCACTTACAAAAATAATGAAAAACTACATTCATGTTGTTATTTAGTACATAAACATGGAATGAGTTAGAAATTAATTTTGAAAATAATTTTATCTCTACTAACCAAATTAAGGACTGAATATTAAAACAAATACAGGAGTTTGTTTCTTCTGGTTTTAGAATATGGAGATCAATTTTAGCTAGTTTCATTACAATATTATGAATCTTCTTTGTCTTCAGAAAGCTGTAGGTATTCCATATCAATGGAATATCCAGTTCCATTGATACTCCAGAAACTTTCTGTTTAATTTTTGTGTTTGGATATTTAGTCTTTCTTGTACTCCATCATTTAACAGCCTGCCTTGTGTCGAGACATACAGCAGAGAACAGCGTACTTATAGCACTAGAGATAAGAAACTAATTCTCTGTTTGGTGGGCAATGTAACCCATCTGGAACAAGCATAGTTTTACAAAATTTTTTCACCATGTGCCTTTCTTAAAGTTTTATTTTAATAGCACATACTGTACTTTGTTACAGTTTTGTAGTTCATACACGATACAAGAAAAGTATATAAAGTAAAATTTAAGAAGCTGAATTACTGTGCCTGATTAATTGGTTTATCACATAAGATCAACTTGTACCTGAGCTGCAGAGTACCATGATTTGGTTTTACTGGTGAATATTTCTTAATTGAATGACTGTATTATCTACTGTAATTCTCTTTAATGAATTTTTCTGTTTGCAAAAAATAATTTTATTATTAGTAAACATGCATTTTGATATAAAATTATCGCTACGCAAAGTATCTTAAACATGTAAAACCAAAAGCCTATTCATCCAAGTTTTTATGGCATTGTCAAAATACAATGTACACAACTAGTAATATACAATATCCTTGTCGTACACTTATGTTCACAAGTTTCTAAAACCATTCTCCTGATTATTTTTCTGTAATATTCTATCAAAGGCCTTATCAAAATCTAAGAGGGTTCAAATCAACAATTGGACAAGCAACAACAGGGTTTAGTAAGATGCACAAACTATTTTGCAGTAAAGATTTGACTCTTAAGATTTGAACATTGTGATTCTTAATGTTCACAGTTTTGCTGTATGGAACACGTGGAGGAAGATATAACCTTTTACAAGTTATTATACACAGGGGTGCCGATCCCACCCAACCCCTATGACACTTTGCCCAATTTTATAAAAAGTCCCCCCCTTTTTCTGACAAGAACTTTTCTCTCTTTTACAGTAAAATTTCTTACCTAAGCGAGCAAAGGCCGGGGCCTTCTAAATCAAAACTATTACAAAATATTACCTTTTACCGAAACGATATATTGATTGCAGGTACAGTGGAACCCCGCAGGTCCCACTTAATCCGAACCGGTAGTTTGAAAAAAGGGTCTAAAAATTGGACAAAGAAATACAACAAAATAAATGGAACATATCAATATAATTTGTACATAAAAAGCTTAGATAAATGCATTAGATAAAACACACTAATGCATTTTTAGTGAAATTTGTATTAAAACAAAGATTGTTTTAAAACTGTGTACTTTAGATTGTTTTAAATATATGGCAAAATAAAGTTTTGAATTACGTTATCAAGAAATTAGCATCTGTATAATGAATGGAAAAACATTGGTACGTACTTACAGTTTAGTGCCAGTAAAAGTATATAAAACACAAAAAACTACAATAAATACACACTACATAACTAGACACTAAGGTCTTGCATGAAATCAGTCATTTTTCTCTGATGCAAAGCTGTAAATCCAACAGACGCCGCGATGTTCAGCCAGCGCCTCAAAAATAAGACATCTGCCGGTGTAGCACTGGCTTGCTGCTCTACATAGGCTAACGATAGTTCAAAAGCTTTCGCTGCTTCGGCGTGTGAGATCTGTGGCACAGGATCATCTGCTTCTTCATTTTCATCGGAATCATCATCACGTGTTTCTTGTATCAAAGATACGATTTCTTCATCAGTCAAAGCTTGATGGTCTTCGATGTCAGCTGCCAGCCATTCGTTGACGTCTGTGTCGTCTGCTTCTTCACAGCCTGGGATTTGTTGTATGAGCTGCAAGACTTCACTTCTCTCATCGGCTTGTTCAGGGCTGTCAATGTAGGTACAGTCTGGCCATAACTTAGACCAAGACTGTCTGATGAGCTTGTCATTTTCCCACCCTTCGGATATCCAGTATATATTACGTCTTTTATTGGTGACTTTGTTGAGGACTTGAAGAATTGCTTGTGTAGGTTCCTTGTTTTCAATTAGAGACCTTAGAAGCAATTTCTTATATACACACTTCATGTTCTGAAGAACCTGTTGATCCATTGGCTGCAGTAATGGAGTGACGTTTGGAGGTAAAAAAATTGCTTTGCTATAAGTTTATAAGTTTTTCTCTGGGGTGTGTGCTGTAGCTTTGTCTAAGACTAGTAAAGCTCTGGGTTGTAGGTCGTTTTCTTTACTGAACTTTTAACAGTGGGCACAAATTGTTCATGAAACCAGTCCTTGAATAATTCGCTGGTCATCCATGCTTTTCTTTGGCTCTTTTAGTATACAGGAAGTGAGTTGATGTTGATGTTTTTGAATCCCTTCAGTTTTTTAGATTTGCTTATAACCATGAGAGACAACTTATTAGTCCCAGCTGCATTACTGCAAGCTAAGACAGTGAGTCATTCTTTGGACATTTTAAAGCCAGGAGCACCAAGTTCTTGTTTAGCAGCAAGGCTCTTTTTAGGCGATGCCTTAAAATTTAATCCTGTCTCGTCGCAGTTATATACTTCTTGAGGTGAATAATTTTCTGATGCAATTATGTCTGAAAATTTAGATACCTACATATTCTTTTGCCGCATAATGATCTGCTGACAGAGATTCCCCAGTTATGGATAACATTCGTACACCGTGCCTTCTCTTTCACCTGTCCAGCCAACCATTGCTGGTGACAAATTCTGGGTCACCATTCATAAGTTTATTAAGCCTTTTCCTGGATTAAGGGACCACTAAGGGGAACACCTCGCAGTCTTTCTTGAGAAAACCACGTAAATAGGGCTTCGACGGCTTTGTTAAAGTCTGACACCTTTGATGTATGGCGTTCCTAGAAAACCTTCTCTGTTGTCGTAACACAAAACTGCTCAATCTTAGTGCGATTTTTTTTCCAATCACTTATTGTCGCCTTACTAACACCGAATTCAGCTGCTAAGTTGGTACCACTCTTTCCTTTATCTAGCCGCTTTAACACATCAAGTTTGTCTTTCAAAGTACATGAATTATGTTTTCGCTTTCCCACCATCTTATTCAGTTATAAATGCAACACGTAACATTAATATACAGACTTAAAAAAATATGTCTTGCTACAGTATAAACCACAAACAACAAATAAACATAGATCACACAAACCTAACACACATCCACTCACGTCGGTGAATACTTCCAGACTAGGCTGAAAAGAAAATGGCCGATTTGTTTTACCCAAAAATAGACAATTGATTGTACAGTACTTTGATTGTAGGCATGAATGTGGTACTGTTTATACATGTTATACAATTTATATTTATAATATACAGTACTGTATAACCTATAACCCGGTTAATCCGAATTTACGCCAATCCGAACAGGACTTGGTCCCAATTAGTTCTGACTAGCGGGGTTCCACTGTAGTTATAAACTAAAAAAATAAGGATTTCTAATAATAAATCACAAATTAATATTTTCAGTAAAACGTGATTTGTTTTAAATACCGGTACCAATACTCTATGACTTTATTGAAAAGATACTTAGTTTTGCAACTTAAACGTCTCACTTAAACCTGTTTTTATCGATAATTGTGCGTCTGATACGTGTCTGTTATAAGTTTTTTACAGTTTTGTAAAATTGGGGAAGATTTTTCATGCAATAGTAAAAAAAAAAATCCCCCCAAAATATTTTAAACGTCGCCAATGGCGACACGATCCCCCCCCCATAGGCACCTCCTGATTATACAAGGCAAGATCTAAAAGAAAATGAATCCAGGAAGAAGGCATACGTCCTGGTTAAAGAGCTAGAGACTGTTTCAACTGCAGTTCCAGCTCCAAACAACAAGCAACATTCTAATATAAATATTACAGCCACTATTTAGAAAGCTTATGTCTCTATAGTTAACAAGGCAGGCCAATTTCCTTTCTTAAATATATCGGGTACTACTGATGCTTTCTTTTACTGAATTAGCATCTCCTTTATATTCCAACATTGATGTAGAAAATACAGAAGCTTATCCACTAACTAAAGTTAGGTTAGTTAAGCTAACCCACTAGACATAATACAGAAGATTCATGTTTAAGATATTCATGCCTAGTGCTTTTCATGTTATGACATACAGATAATGCATTCTCCAATTCATCCTAACCTAAAGTGTTCATGCTACTTAACGTATGTTAGTTGAATGCCTTAACTGAGATAACTTGCTCACCTCCAGTGTACCAGTGTCTCTTACAGTACTGTAACATTATTAAGGTATTTAATTTTTTATAGGCTGAAATGTGCCTCCCACAAACACCATGCTGAATATTGAATATACCTATCCTATAACTCTCTATGAAGTCTTGTAACAAAAGTTTCTAACCTTCTAGACTGAAACTGCTACTGCTCTTGATCTTCTGTTTTATCTGATGATAGCTATTCCAGATAAATGTACTTATTCTTCCTTGTCTCTTCATGAGGTTCATCATTTCATATGTATAACATTTTTCTCTTCCACCATCTTTGGTCTTTCTGATGAGCGGTCTTAAATGGTATGGGTCTATACCACTTTTCCTTGAATGCAGTATCTCACGTCAGTAAGCAATGATGTGTGCCTATGTATCACTTCCTTGGAATTCTCTGCCATTGTGATAGAATTGGGACAGTCTGACATTAGCTAACATAATCTACTATCAGTCTCTAACCTCATTATGTTCAGTCTGTATGTACAGTTTGGTGTGATCTAATATACATATAAAAGTCACACACACACACACACACACTATATATATATATATATTCATCTTATCTTTTCAAGTAACTTATATTTTAGTTTCTTGTTCTTGCAGTATTTATATGTTATTATTCAAGAATATTATTCTGCAAGTGTACCTTAGTTTTTATCAGTATATTCGAGATCTGTACAAAAAGTATCTGACATCTAGCCAGAAAAAAAAGGTTCTATATCTGAGTGATTACAATGCCTAATCCCCTTCAAAGTAGGCCCACACACTTAGTCAAGTGGTCCATCCATTGCTGGGAGCAATGCTGGAAGGTTTCTTTTAGAATAGCATGCAATGGTGCCATCGTGTTTTGCATTATTTCCTCACAACTCTCAAAACGGGATCCTTTCAGGATATTCTTAATTTTCGGGAACAGGCAGAATTCACAAGGAGCCATGTCATGAGAGTAGGGAGCCTAGTGAATGTGTGGAATGCAATTCTTAGTCAGCAAAGTCTGGATCAGGTGTGCTGAATGGGCTGGAGCATTATCATGATGCAGCTGCCAGTTCCCTGCGCCCCCACAGTTCTGATCTCTTGCATTGAACAGAGGACTTCTTGGTAGTACTCTCGATGGTCTGGCTTTTGGTGGATATTCATGATGCACTATGTTCTGGTAGTCAAAAAAACCAGGATTGCCTTCACCTTTCTATGAACCTGTCGTGCTTTTTTGGCCCTTGGGGAACTTGGGTGCTTCCATTGTGATGACTAAACCTTAGTTTCTAGGTTGTACCTGTACACCCACCAGTGACCTCAGTCTCCAGAAACTCAGGATCCTTGTTGGTGCATTGTATCATGTAAACTGAGACCTCAACAGAGAGTTACATCTGTTCTAGTGAAAGCAGCTTGGGCACAAATTTCACAGCCACTCTGTGTATGCCCAGATCCTCATACAGAATGCTGTATGTGGAACAAATGTTGATCCCAACCTCATCAGCAATTTCCCGGACTGTCAAACCCATGCTTTCTCGATAATGGCAAGATTTCAGCTTGTTGATGGTCTCTCGGAATGCTGGTCACTCTCCACGGAAAAGCAACCATATTTGAAACAGCAGTGGTACTGTTTAATTTGCGTGTGCCAGGTTTTTGTATATACTGATACAAATTAAAATGCATTTGCAGGAGTACTCTATTTCTGAACTCTGTGTGTGTGTGTGTGTATGTGTGTGTGTGTGTGTGCTACTGCCTGCACTTATGCTGCTCTTGCAGTAGGTGAAAATACCGGTAGCAGCTGCCAAAGTTATGAAAGAATAAGAAGAAATAGCTTCAGGTCAAAATGTTTTAGTTTTACTTGAATTAGAGATCTCCCTTTTGAACATCCATCTTTGTTATACATGTGTCTCCTTCTGATGGGCGTTTTTGAAGAATATCTGCCTCTATAACATCAAAGGTTGCCTAGTGCTATACCTAGTACATTTGTTTTTGATCAATTGACCTCGTTAGATCCTTCACATGGTTATACTGGATGGGTCGGGGTAGGGTTGCCAGATTTCAGAGATGAGAAATAGGAACACATGTATCGACAATGAATTTCTTGATTTTATTTACAGCACATTTTATGGATAATATACTATACTCAACACAATTAACACGAGTACTTTTCACTTGAGCGTGCAATTCTCAACACTTTTTCATTAGAAAGTACATTCTTATAGAAATCACTGCAACTTTCATCATAATTGAAGTAAGTATACAACTCATTTTTTATTAGATCAACTGAACATGTGTTTCGCTCATCCCTCCATTTAATGTTCATAATGGAGAAAACTCTCTCTGTAAATGCATTTGATAGAAATATACTCAAAACAAATTTAACTAAAACATTGCACAGATTTGATGCACCAATCAGTTCAATAATGTACAACCATCTCTGTGGTATTGTCATAGTAGTTAATTTTGCTTTCAACTGTTCATTTCCTTCCCCACAAAACAAATCAGAAATCCTAGTGATCTCTGAATACATACTATCTATACTAAAGTGATCAACAATGCAAAGTGACTCTGGTAAATTTAAAATATTTTGAAACTCGGGTTTTTTTTTCAAGTGATATGCAGTCCATTAAGGACAAAATGTTGCCATCACCAAAATCAAACCACTTATTTAAATATTTCAGACACACTTCATATACATATCTACATTCTCTCAATTCTCTTTGCTTTTCACCTGGGAAAAGGTCCTCCAATTTATCTAACAACTGTTGCACCTTACAATCAAAAAACAGATCACATTTATCCTATGCTCTAACTCTATTTTTTATTTTCTCCATCACACAATATACTTCACAAATTGTCAGTTCATTTTTTTCTAAGTTGAGTACACCCGTGGAAAAAATTTCAGTTAAATGCAGAGAAAACTGGAGATATAATTCCACTAATATAATTTGTTTTTCTGAATCAGACACCCATCAAGTTTTTTTTAATGAATTTGTGTCAATCATCTATACTAGCAAAGTACGATATAATTGCAGGAAGATTTTTCAACAATCTTTCTATGGCAGGCTTTAGGCTTAACCACCTTGTAGGCACATGTCTTAACAAACTACTGTATTCCATATCAACAAATTGAAAGAAATCTTTCAATTGAGATACTCTTTTAGCTGAATTTGAGAAATAATTGAAAGTCTTAATTACTAACATTTCAATATCTATGGACATAGCATCATACGAGATTTACAGCAATTATGGACTATATGTGCACAGCAGTTTGATTTTATTATACCAGGATTTTCCTTAGTAACATCGGTTACGCCACCGTGTGAAATGGAAAATCCCTCTCCAGCTTTTGCAACGCATAAAGTACACTTTGCTTTATATGCATTTTCTGGGAACTGGCCGCAATTCTGGAAAATCTTTTTCCCAAACCGGGCGATACACTCGCAGTCTTCTCTTCTGGTTTGTGCTGGTTTCAATACCTAGTTTTCTTTTCGTGGGATTTGTCTCACTCCCATCCATTTTGAACACACTACTATTACAAAAAGAATCACTTTCAAAATGTAAAATACACCCTGAACCGTCAGGCTGAACGATGGCTTGCGATAAAGTGAAAGAGTTGAGTAATGAGTTGGTCACGCACGCGCTCCAAGCCTCCAACGAAATGAGCGAAGCCACGTGCCTCGCTCAGCGGCATGCAACGCAGTTCTGACATCACATCCGTCTCACTTAACTGCCATCACATGCTCCGATGCTCGCCCTAGCGTGAACAACAGAAACTGCATCAACGTAAAATTTGCCGCTAGATTCAAAAATACAAGTCATTATGCTTCATGTTCAAAATCGGAACATTTGGCATACGGTTAAAGATTCGCACCGTACGCGGAACAAAACGGGAAAATTCCGTAATGTTCCGGCTAAAACCGTACGTCTGGCAACCCTAGGTCGGGGGCAATTTAGAGTGGGTTCCCCAACTGATAAAGACACACACCTCTTTATGTAGACAAAAACGGGAAATTTCTATCAAGTGCTGATATAATAGTAAAGATTAGTGCTAAAAATGCAACTCTAGAGGATTTAAGCAACAAAGAGGAAGAGCCTAGTAGACATTTAATCTATAACAGTTTAGAAGCCGATGCTGTAACCAAGGTAGACCAACTTAATTTGATGGAACTGAAGTAACAGGAAACAGAGAAAAAGAAGAACTTTTGGAAATGCTAACTGGTTATATACCTTATATGGTTAACAAAGAGATAATGGAATTGTTGACAAATGTGGGACTTGAAAATAAAAAAAGTATGTTTTTCCAAAAAATAAAATAACTTTGCTATCAGCAATTATTTGTAGAGGATTATGAAGCCTACAACTGAAAGGATATGAACAATGGTAGAAATAAAAGATTTTTAATGCTTCCACAAAGAAGATTTGAATAAGGAATCGTTCAATGGTGTAATGAAAACATTTATTAGAAACTTAAAAATGAAATACTAGGAAATAGATGGTTTTAATAATTATGCTTTGTTAACGGATCAGTTTATTTTTTCATTCAACAACCTAAGCTCAGTTATTCATTTTAGTGTGTTGTCACCCAAATCTTTTATAAACAGATGATTTTAAATAAGAGAACAACATGTTTACCAGTGTATGAAGTGAATACAAGTTCTTTCATCGTGAATATTATTTCATTAATATTAAAATTATTATAATTTTAAATGGCATTTACTTATTTAATTAAAATAGTAAAATAAAAAAACAGTAGCCTATATGAACAATGAATTTATTATAATAAGAGCAATACATTTATTTAGTACATTTACTTATATACACTTAATTGCATTTATTTATTGCATCACTTGAACAATGGTGGAATGGTACTGAGCAATAATTTGCTAAGCAGTGAGAAGAATGTAACTGCTGATAGGAACAAAAAGCAGAACAAACTATTTTTGCTTATGTACAGATCAAAAAGCAGCATATTTTTCCTAATTGAAACTGAACGGAGTATGTTCCAAATGTCACTGAAGAGTAAGAATGTAAGTTTAAAATTTCTTTTGCAAGTTTATAATCACTTTCTGCAAGTGCAGCAGAGAACTCTTTTCCAGAACGATGGAGCAGCTGAAAAATGAAGCAGCTGAAAATACTGAAATTACAAAATTCAAAATGACTTCGAAGACGATGATGTAGCAGCTGATATTCAAAATGAAAATAAAAGAAACATGGCTGAAAATGTCTCTACAGACAATGAAAATTAATTACTTCCATGTTCCTTAAGGAAATGGAAGTATGGTATGGTGATGGCAAAAAAAATCGTGTTCGAGATTATTGCAGATTCTGATTGTACTACACTCAGAACAAGAAAAAAAGTCGTTTTTCGAAAAGTGTCTGTGTGTCTGTCTGTAGATTTTTTTTATGGCAAACGATAACAGCCGCAAATTAAAACAGAATCAAATAATTTTTGCATACAGCCCTGATTTGTAGAGTACTCACGACCTATTGTTTTTGGTGAAGATCGGTTGAGGGAAAGGGGTAGTTTACCTGCAACAGTCTTTTTTTATCAAGGGTAATTTTTTTTAGATGGCAAACAATAAGAGCCGCAAATTCAAACAGAATCAAATAATTTTTTGCAGCCCTGAACTGTAGAGTACTCAAGACCTATTGTTTTTGGTGAAGATCGGTTAAGGAAAAGGAGTAGTTTACCTGCAACGTTTTTTTATCAGGGGTAATTTTTTTCTATGGCAAACGATAACAGCCGCAAATTCAAACAGAATCAAATAATGTTTTGCATACAGCCCGGAATAGTAGAGTTCTCAAGACTTGTTGGTTTTGGTGAAGATCGGTTAAGGGAAAGGGGTAGTTTACCTGCAACGTTTTTTTATCAAGGTTAATTTGTTTCTATGGCAAACGATAACAGCCGCAAATTCAAACAAAATCAAATAATTTTTTGCATATAGGCCTGAATTGTAGAGTTCTCAAGACCTTTTGTTTTTGGTGAAGATCGATTATGGGAAAGGGGTAGTTTACCTGCAACGTTTTATGTTTTAAAAGGGTATTTTATATGGCAAACGATAAGAGCCGCAAATTCAAACAGAATCAAATAATTTTTTGCATACATCCCTGATTTGTGGAGTACTCAAGACCTATTGTTTTTGGTAAAGATCGGTTAAGGGAAAGGGGTAGTTTACCAGCAACGTTTTATTTTTTAACATTGGTATTTTTTTGGCAAATGATAACAGCCCCAAATTCAAACAGAATCAAATAATTTTTTGCATACAGCCCTGAATTGTAGAGTATTTTTTGCAAACGAATTGCAAGGGTATTTTTTATGGCAAACGATAAAAGCCGAAAATTCAAACAGAATTAAAATAATTTTTTGCATACAGCCCTGAATTGCAGAGTGCCCAGGACCTATTGTTTTTGGTGAAGATCGGTTAAGGGAAAGGGGTAGTTTACCTGCAACGTTTTATGTTTTAAAAGGGTATTTTATATGGCAAACGATAAGAGCCGCAAATTCAAACAGAATCAAATAATTTTTTGCATACATCCCTGATTTGTGGAGTACTCAAGGCCTATTGTTTTTGGTAAAGATCGGTTAAGGGAAAGGGGTAGTTTACCAGCAACGTTTTATTTTTTAACATTGGTATTTTTTTGGCAAATGATAACAGCCCCAAATTCAAACAGAATCAAATAATTTTTTGCATACAGCCCTGAATTGTAGAGTACACAAGATCTGTTGTGTTTGGTGAAGATCGATTAAGGGAAAGGGGTAGTTTACCTGCAACTTTTTTTTTATCAAGGGTAATTTTTATTTTCTATGGCAAACGATAACAGCCGCAAATTCATTCAAACAGAATCGAATAATGTTTTGCATTCAGCCCTGAATTGTAGAGTACTCAAGACCTTTTGGTGTTGGTGAAGATCGGTTAAGGGAAAGGGGTAGCTTACCTGCAACATTTTATGTTTTAACAAGGGTAATTTTTTACTTCCATTTTCCTTAAGGAAATGGAAGTATGGTGATGGCAAAAAAAATCGTGTTCGAGATTATTGCAGATTCTGATTGTACTACACTCAAAACATGAAAAAAAGTCGTTTTTCGAAAAGTGTCTGTGTGTGTGTCTGTCTGTCTGTGTGTCTATAGATTTTTTTTCTATGGCAAACGATAACAGCCGCAAATTCAAACAGAATCAAATAATTTTTTGCATACAGCTCTGATTTGTAGAGTACTCACGACCTGTTGTTTTTGGTGAAGATCGGTTAAGGGAAAGGGGTAGTTTACCTGCAACGGTTTTTTTATCAAGGGTAATTTTTTTTGTCAAACGATAACAGCCGCAAATTCAAACAGAATCAAACAATGTTTCGCATACAGCCCTGAATTATGGAGTTCTCAAAACCTATTGTTTTTGGTGAAGATCGGTTAAGGGAAAGGGGTAGTTTACCTGCAACGTTTAATGTTTTAACAAGGGTATTTTCTATGGCAAACGATAACAGCCGCAAATTCAAACAGAATCAAATAATTTTTTGCATGCCCCCCTAAATTGTAGAGTTCTCAAGACCTATTTGGTCCTTATTTGGTTATTTGGTTTTTGGTGAAGATCGGTTAAGGGGAAGGGGTAGTTTACCTGCAACCTTTTACGTTTTAACAATAGTAAAGTACTTGAAAATTCATTTAAACTTTCTCAGACAATGGTAATTGTTAAAAATAAAATAATTTTGTTGCCAGGCAATAAAATTATAATTTTTTCATTTTAATGTAAATCATGTATGAGAGAAAATATATCGTTCGTGGCAGGCAAGCATATCTCAGTTATGTAATGTTTACGTTTCCATTTTATTATTATGACTACCGCAATAAAAAGGCAGGGAAGACACACACACCCATACCAACATAACGCGTGCAAGCCGAAAAAGTGTCCAGCGTGGATAGCGATTTGCTTCCTTTGCTATCTGTGGATCGCTGGGCAGTGTAACTGCACATGTTTACAGAGGAACGATTCATAGACAGACTTTTCATCTTTACGGAATGAACCCTCTGGAAGATGCTGAGGGTCCATGAGTGACTTCGGAGCGCTCCTTCTTTTCCGCGTGTTTGTTCTGTGAAACGTACACTGTAGATTCGCAGCTTTACTCTAAGCAACGCTCAATAGGAAATGTTGAAAATTGTTGTCCACGGTGTACCCTCATACACACTAAACCTGCTCTGATGTTTTAATTACGGACATCATAATATTAAAACTTTGGAAACTTGAGCACTATTTAATGGAGATCAATCATTAACTTATACAAGCCATTAATTTTATGCATATTTTTTATATATATGTGTACAATGTTATCGGCAACAAAGAAGTAGTTTTTGTTAAAATTCCTTCCCGGGATATTTGGCCGTAGTCCAATGTTTTCTACAAAACCAGACGTTTCGGCAATGCCATCGACTTCCATCATCAGTGAAAATCAAGTGCGATAACGTGAGGTGGTATACGTTAGTGACCACAGTACTGTGGTTAAGGCTGAAGCAGTAAGTAGAAAGAAGTAGTTTCTATGGTAATATTTGATTTCGAAAATGATTTTAAATATAAATCTAAGAATATGGAAGTCATGTATGGTTCTCCATACCGATATTTACTTCCATGTTCATTAAGGAAATGGAAGTATGGTGATGGCAAAAAAAACGTGTTCGAGATTATTGCAGATTCTGATTGTACTACACTCAAAACATGAAAAAAGTCATTTTTCGAAAAGTGTCTGTGTATGTGTGTCTGTCTGTGTATCTATCTGTAGATTTTTTTTCTATGGCAAAAGATAACAGCTGCAAATTCAAACAAAATCAAATAATTTTTTGCATGCAGCCCTTATTTGTAGAGTACTCAAGACCTATTGTTTTTGGTGAAGATCGGTTAAGGGAAAGAGGTAGTTTACCAGCAACGTTTTTTGTTTTAACAAGGGTATTTTCTATGGCAAACGATAACAGCCGCAAATTCAAACAAAATCAAATAATTTTTTCATATAAGCCTGAATTGTAGAGTTCTCAAGACCTTTTGTTTTTGGTGAAGATCGATTATTGGAAAGGGGTAGTTTACCTGCAACGTTTTATGTTTTAACAAGGGTATTGTCTATGGCAAACGATAACAGCCGCAAATTCAAACAGCCGCAAATAATGTTTTGCATACCTTTTTGAATTAAAGAGAACTCAAGGTCTGTTGATTTTGTTGAAGATCGGTTAACGGAAAGGGGTAGTTTACCAGCAACATTTTATGTTTTAACAAGGGTAATTTTTTATATATATTGAATGATAACTGCCGTAAATTCAAACAGATCAACTACATTTTTGCATACCTTTTTGAATTAAAGAGAACTCAAGGTTTGTTGATTTTGTTGAAGATCGGTTAAGGGAAAGGGGTAGTTTACCAGCAACATTTTATGTTTTAAGAATGGTAATTTTTTTGACGAAAGATAACTGCCGTAAATACAAAGAGAATCAAATAATGTTTTGCATATTTTCCTGAATTGTAGAGAACTCAAGGCCTACTGATTTTGGTGAAGATCGGTTAAGGGAAAGGGGTAGTTTACCAGCAACATTTTATGTTGTAACAAGAGAAATGTTTCCATGACGAACGATAACTGCCGCATATTAAAACAGAATCAAATATTTTTTTGCATGCATCCCTGCATTGTAGAAGACTGAAGGTCTATTGATGTTGGTGAAGATCGGTTAAGAGATAGGGGTACTTTACCTGCAACGTTTTATGTTTTAACAAGAGTAAAGTACTTAATTTTGATAAATAAAGTATCTTGATAAGAAGCTCATAATAATCCACTGTAGAAACGTAGATGAAATATCTATAAATGAAGAGGTTAGGTGAATGGGATGGGGGTAATTTTCTATAAATGAAAATTATAGTTGAAGGTTGAGGGGAGAATTTTGTATATGTGTACTACGTTATCGGCAACAAATAAGTAGTTCTTTGTTAAAATTCCTTCCCGGGCTGTTTAGCTTTAGTCCAATGTTTTCTGAAAAACCAGACTTTTCTGCAGTGCCATCGACTGCCATCATCAGTGAAAATCGAGTGCGAAAACGTGAGGTGGTATATGTTAGTGATCACAGTACTGTGGTTAAGGCTGAAGCAATAAGTAGAAAGAAGTAGTTTCTATGGAAATATTTCATTTCGAATATGATTTTAAACATAAATCTTAGAACATGGAAGTAATGTATGGTTCTCCATACCGATATTTTTTATGACGAATGATAACTGCCTTAAATTCAAACAGAATCAACTACTTTTTTGCATATAGGCCTGAATTGTAGAGTTCTCAAACCTTTTGTTTTTGGTGAAGATCGATTATGGGAAAGGGGTAGTTTACCTGCAATGTTTTATGTTTTAACAAGGGTATTGTCTATGGCAAACGATAACAGCCGCAAGTTCAAACAGAATCAAATAATGTTTTGCATACCTTTTTGAATTAAAGAGAACTCAAGGTCTGTTGATTTTGTTGAAGATCGGTTAACAGAAAGGGGTAGTTTACCAGCATCATTTTATGTTTTAACAAGGGTAATTTTTTATATGACGAACGATAACTGCCGTAAATTCAAACAGAATCAACTACATTTCTGCATACCTTTTTGAATTATAGAGAACTCAAGAGGTCTGTTGATTTTGTTGAAGATCGGTTAAGGGAAAGGGGTTATGTTATGGAACAATGTCTGAAGTCTGGTGAAATTATGTCTGGTTCCATGTTTAAAATTTATAATCTGAAAATCTCTGTTTTTTTATTAATTATTAATAATAATTAATTCACACTATACTCCCTTTTATTTCACTTCAATTGCCACTTATTATGCACTGGACAATTGCAATTTGCGTTTTAGTTGAACACACGACACTAAAAAAATTTGAAGGTTAGGATGTCCCTTCTGTTTACTGTTTACAACCGCACAGCTGATCTCTTGAAATCGACTGTATCCATGCACAGAAGTTGGCCGTCATGTTGCTTCGCTAGTCTGATGCAGAATAATAAAATTATTTGTCTTCTTCGCTGTTCCTATATTGGGAGCACATACCCCCCAGTTGATTTTGATCGATTCCATTGGTTAAATGTGGACATTCTATCCAGCGAGTTCATCCCCTTGTGAATTAATTGAAATTGTTAATGACTTCGGGTTGGAAAGTTCCGTTTGTTGTATTCTCACATTTTCCAAAATAAATATAATTTCTTTAAAATTGGTTTAATGTCCTTGTTATTTGAGTATTACTTAATATGATCTCATCATGTTATCACAATTAATCTGTTCTTTAAAATAAATCCTCACAAGACGTGTGAGTTAATAATAAGAAAGTTAATTCCTTACTTACGACTATTACATTTTTGTTAAATTTTTACATTATTAATTATTAAAATTGACCAAATGATGATTACATTTCATCATATGGTTCCTTTGAGGTCCATTTATGATAATGGTTAGTACCATGATTGTCTAAGATGAATTAAATTACTATATTTGACCCATGCTTTCTATGGCCTAGAGCATGGTCAGTTAGATTTACTTTATTTATTGACATAATTTGTCCTTTTCACTTTTTTATAGCGATATAGATATTCTAAGATGTCCATTACAACTTCTGGGCAGCTTAGTTTTCATTAGAATACAATTATTTGCTTGTTTTTTAATGTAACATTTATTGTTCATAGTCTTAGCATGCCATGTCATTATGATTTAATTCTGAATTATTGATATACCCATCTTTATGGTTGTTCTTTTATAATTACATGTGATATTGATAATAATTCACCAATACTTCTTGCAACTAGTGTGGTCAGACAGTGATCTCAATTTTCCTTAATTCTGGCTAAATTAGTTTTTTATAATAATCATTATATACTATAATAGTGGTAATACATATTATACTGCACATTTATGACATTGTTCTTCACTGGTTTATATTATTACTAGCAAAATACCCGTGCTTCGCTACGGAGTTTCACGTTGTACGTAATTGTACAATTATTGCTCGCTTAATAGTATAGGATTAGATAGATTGTACAAATTCTCAACTCTTAGTTTGTTTATTTACATTCATAGCAACAGCTATTTATTATTTATTTCGAGAAAATCGTTAGAGCTGTTTCCGAGGAAAAAAGGCCATACATTTATTAATTAATTGAACTTAGAAATTTTCTCGACTATAAGAACCTGCAAACAACGAAGTTTTTCAATTTAAAACAATGATTAAAAACTCAGAACTAAATGTATTCGGGGTTTCCAATAAACTGAGATGTCAACCACTTCATTTACAAAGTATGCAATTCCCGCGATAAATTTCATTATTTGGTTTTTTGCCCCTTAGGAGTGAAAGTTTTTAAAACCGTTTCTTAGTGAGCACCTAAGACCTATGATGAAGCTGCGTTCAAAGTTTCATTGATATCCATTCAGTGGTTTCAGAGATATCGTGATCAGTGAGTCAGTCAGAGGTATTTGGCTTATATAGATATCTATATCTAGCCGATTTACCCAGCGTTGCTCGGGTTCATAATTTATTCATAGGCTCATAGGCACCTATTCTTGTTCTAACGTTATATTACTTGTATATTGTATAATCTTCCTTATATTGTTACGTTCGCATTCTCACTGGAGGAATACTCTGTAGCACACCTGTTTAAGAACATGTCATAAACTGTATTCTTATATCTGGAGAAGAATTCTGTTGCGCGTGATGCTCCTGCTCGATTTCTAACTCTGGGAGAGGGCGAACAGCTAAATTAGTTTTCAATAAAATGTCTACAGTACTTGCATGCGCTGCGTATTTACTGTCTTTTATAATTCATTGTGTTAATGTTGAAATAAGGCATTTGTTAAATTAGTGTCTCCTAAACTTATTCTAACAATACAATACCTCTATAGATTTCAGCTTATCAATTTTTAAATTCAAACTGAAGCAAGTGCATTTATATTGTCTGAACACTATGATCTGAATACATTTGCTATCAAAACTTTGTTTTTTATACTCGCTTATAACTTACTTCGATCTTAACTTATCCACTTTTAAATTCAAACTGAAACAACTCTGAATTCACACACTATTAAGAAGTTTCTTAAGATGCATACACCACCTTTGATATCATAACCTATATCTTTATTTATAAGAACCGTGGACTCTGGCCCCGCCGTCTTTCGCGGGATCCGACCTAAGACTCCCCGGGTTCCGTGGATGAACTCCGGGGAAGGCCCGTCGGACGACTCCCGCGCTATTTCCTATGCGGGAGACTTCCACCGATGCTATGGTAACTAGAATCTATTCTATTGGGTTGCCATAGTAACCAGATCTAATAGTTTTTAAGACCCAAAGGACCCCCCAAAGGATCATATCGAAAAAACACTTGTCCTATGTTGGTTCTCCCGTTGCGTAAAATATTTGTGCCAAGTTTGGTTGAAATCGGTCCAGTGGTTTAGGAGGAGACGTGGAAGACCCCAAAGGACCCCATCGAAGAAAACACCTATCCTATGTTGGTTCTCCCGTTGCGTAAAATATTTGTGCCAAGTTTGGTTGAAATCGGTCCAGTGGTTTAGGAGGAGATGTGGAAGACCCCAAAGAATCCCCCAAAGGACCCATCGAAAAAAACACCTATCCTATGTTGGTTCTCCCATCGCGTAAAATATTTGTGCCAAGTTTGATTGAAATCGGTCCAGTGGTTTAGGAGGAGATGTGGAAGACCCCAAAGGACCCCATCGAAAAAACACCTATCCTATGTTGGTTCTCCCGTTGCGTAAAATACATTGATATCCATTCAGTAGTTTTTGCTCTACGTTGATTCTGTGTCAGTTAGTCAGGCAAACTTTCCCCCCCCTTTTCCCCCTTTAAAGGTCGAATTTCCAAAAATCCCTTCTTAACGGATACCAACATCACATAAGGAACCTACATGCCAAATTTCAAGTTTCTAGGTGTTATAGTTTCGGAGATTTCGTGATGAATCAGTGAGTCAGTGGTATTTCTCTTTTATATTTTATATAGATAGAAATTCTGAGTGTGTTTAACGTGTACACTTTTCTGTCGAATTTCAGTCTGTGTCTTTGCATTAAACACCACACATACCACTTTCAAGTAATAAAATTGTATCACTAGGTTCATCTTTATAATGTCTTCTATCATTATTTTATAATTTACCCTAGTTTACATCGTTTTGGTCTTATTTTATATTATAAGCTGATTTATTGCCAAGTTGAGGTTAGCTGGGACCCCTCTGTAGACAACAATGGACTATGTTTTGGCTATCTGGTTTCAATGTCTTACAGGTTATAATTTGATACTTTTAAACTTGTTAATTATTATTTACTATCTCTTTATGATTTCTACCTGTCTACAGGTGATTACTAGGTTATTTTATTGTTATCTTATTTAAATTTGTCAGTATTACAAGTATGCCTGGTACACTGTTCTTACTAAGATAATTACTCTACACTTATCATTCATTATTCTCTTTCATGGTTATGATTTACTTAATTAATGCCATTCTTTTATTAGAATAAAGAGTTTTTTTGTCATGGTTTGTCTTTGGTACTGTCTGTCTATGTCTGTGTCTCCTTGCAGTTTCTTAATTCTGTAGATTCTGGGTTTTATTAGTTTCATTTCCTGTTGATACATATACTAGGCACATTATTTGGCATATTTGTCAATTCTTCTGTGTTTGTTACCTTGCTTGTGTTTATTTATATTCTTCACATTCTCTAGTTAATGCTGAATATCATTGTACTTTAGTTTTGGCCTCTCACTTACCATATCTATTGGGTCATTTGTTTAATCACTTTATTAAGTTGTCTTCTATACTTTCTTCTTTATCGCTATTTATTGTTCTTTGGTTTACTGAGTTAATTACATTAATTGTTTTATTGAGTTCTTGAACCTTATATAATACTTTGTACACAGTTACTTAGTTATCATTCCTTTCTTAGGTGCTCTGGTGTTAGTTTATGAATGCTTCATTCTTTATCTTTTGTTGTTACCTTTATTGTGAAGATATGTACTATTACAATATTCACCAAAAAAACCACACCTGTCGTCACAGGATTCTGCAGGTCAGAAGCTGTGAGTGGCGACAGTTTCCCCACTATCGTCCAATTCCACATATTCGCACATTTTTGCCAATTGCAATGTCTAATGCGGATTTCAAAGTGATCTAACATTGTCTGATTCAATTACACATATTAAACATAATTATCATAATGATCGCATCATTAGTGTAATTACTATGCTCTAAAATTCGCACAGAATTCGCACTGAACATCATAATTCCATAGAATTCGCACTGCACATGTGTCTGACTTTTATGCATTTTTACAAGTCTTTACAATCTTTCTAATATTTGCGGTTTGCTTATAATTAAATAAAACTTAAATTTAGTATCTATTTGGGGTGAGATTGCAAACTTTCAGGCCTCACGCACACACACTACAGTATTTACTTGTGTACACGCTCTCAGGAGAGCGTATAACGATATTTTTTCACAGTGCACTATGTTATGACATTAGTGTAATTTATGTATTATTATATGTTTATCTAGTTAATAGTAATTATAAATATTTATTTGTATTGAGTATGAAGTAGAGACAAAATAATGCCTCATATAGAAATTTTTGTAAGTAATTTAGCTAAGGCAACAGACCAGCGACAGCCAACAATAACTGTAACTTTCTAAAGTCATAAAGTAGAGGAAACGCATTGTTCGCGAGAAAAACTTAAAGTGTCAAATACCGTTAGTTTTTGACAAATGTTAACCTTGAAAGTACAAAGGCAACCACTCCTAAAATACTTGTTTAGCGGGTGTAAAACAGCGTCAGTTTCAGTAGCGAGACCATGTGCTGAAATCGGCACGCTCGCAACTTAAAAAACCAATGACAGAATACATGCCTTGTGAGCGCCAATTTTTTAAGGCGAACAGGAGGGAATAGAGACTTGGTACTGATTATAAATATTACCTCAAGCACGCCCGATCGCTCTCTTAGTTAATTTCTCAGCTTAGAGTCACTTGAATCTGAAGTCGTGTTAAATACAATATTTATATAAACAAAAAATGTAAAGACACTTATAGTGATATTTACTATTTAAAGTCATGAATTAGATTAATAGTTCGGGAAAGACAAAGTGAATTTACATTATAGTTTAAATAATACTTGATGGTGTATTAGTCGAATCACTCTATAATCAAAGAGTAAGTGAAAGCGGAATGGAGATAGGAAGAGAGTCTTCAACGCGAGTGACAATTTAAAACAGTGCGAACCTGAAGCAAGAAGAAGTGTTATTTAATTAGTGATATTTGAACGATAAACAACCAGTATTATTTTCTTGTGCGCGTCAGTCGTGTGCGATAATTTACGGTATGTGTGTAAGATCAGCGAAAGTGAAAGTGAGTTTATTAAAAGCAGAGTATGTGTAATGTATAGTGATAAATGACCACGCAATTCAGCGGAGATCCGGAATGGATAAACTCTTAACAAGTAAAATCTAACATTTCTCTATACCCATTTATTAGAATATATCAAATTTAGTAGAATCGTCTATATACCATAAAATCCCGTCTCATTTTAAAAGAACTTGCACGTAGCTGGATGCTAAATTAAAATTACCTCTTATGACTTTAGAAAGGCATTATTTATTAGTATAATTCAAATTTGAGATTTTAGTTGCATTAATTTAAATTTAACGATGAACAGAAGATGATAAATTGTCATAACTGAAGTTGAATATAAATACGTATATTAATCTTACTTATAGATGTTGATGATTATTGAGATGCTTAACGAATAATGAATATTTGATTGATTATTTTATATTTAATTGTAATCTCTACTATGAATATTCGATTCTTATATTATGTATGTCATATGTTTATCCTACCAAGTTAGATTATTTGATTAATTTATGATTTAGGAAGAACCAAGTAAATTAAATGGCATGTAGTTATAATATGAAGTAGTTGGTTAAGTGATTTAAAGCGTCTGTCAACAACATAAGCAATATACAAATGTATTTATCGATTTCTATGATTCTTAATGATAATTAAAATATCTTAGCATCCAAACTACATTGTTTTTTATTCAAAAAAAACACCCTGAGATAGTATACATCCCTGGCGCCCAGCAACTTTACACATTATGTTAATATTAATATTTCCATATTAAGTAAACATATTGTAGCATAACGGAATTATCACCTTAAAATTTAACTTAATACAACATGAATAAAGAAGAAAATTACAATAGTAAGTGAGAAAAAATAAATGGTTAAAAAATAAACTACAGAAGCTGATCATTAAGTCGATGAAATGTTAATAAAATTAAACTGAATAACAAAGAAAACTCTTGGTCCATATATAAATAACCAACTATATAAAACCCCAGTACAACAGCAGTATACCGAGTAGGTTGGGGAGCAGTAAATGAAAAGACAAAAGTAAAAAGTAAACAAAATATTAATAAGGGGAAATTTATTAAATTAAGAAGCAGAAAACCCCAAGATACAAAACCAGTAACAAATTAATAAGGAGCTGTAAATGAGAAAATGAATGAAACCGAATAATCAAATCAGATTCATTGAATTAATAATATAAGGACATGAAACCACAAGATAAGGAAATACTAATATAATAAGAAGGAAGAGACAAAATATGTCAAGGTTCATAAAAGGAATATAGAAGCAAGAAAGGCTATTCACTAAAACATTATGATGAATGAATATACCCAATTTTTACATAATTGAAACCAATGATAAATGTCAGACCAAATAACTCAAGTTACAGGATACAATGCAATTAAAATAAAATTGTAAACTAAAATGTAAGCCTAATTTAAGAACAGAGTGAAAACAAACCAAAAGACTACCAATAGTGTAGAAACCAACCAAAACTTACCATAGTGTAAAAAATCATTTAAAAAGCCTACCATTAGTGTAGGAAATGTAAGGTGTAATACCATAATAAAAACAATACCAGTTAGAAACTACAGTGAGTGTAGAGAATAATAAGTGACACATTATAATAAAGAATAGTGTAGGAAATAGAAATCATTTAAAAGGACTACCATCAGTGTAGAGAAATACCCTATAAAAAAACCTAAGAATAAAAGACAGTCTAATATGACTAAGAATAGTTTAATGATAAAAGTGCTTTAAAGATTAAGTGATATAAAAATATAATAGGTATAAGATGTTTTTATTTTATTGTTTTATCAAATTAGGTATAGTGAATACAAGAGACAGTTAATAACTGAAAGTGTTATTAGTAATAAGATGTTTTAATATGATTAAATTTGTTATAAAAGGTAACAAAAGCAAAGGACAGTCAATGACTGAAAATATTGTTAATAATAAGATGTTTCCATTATAGTTCAATTATATAAAAAAAAAAATAATGGGCATAAGATATTTTTGTTATGATTAAGTGATATAAAAAAAAAAAATAGTAGATATAAGATATTCTGTTGTATTTGAAATAATGTTCAATAATTTCCAAGATTGTTAAGGCAGAGAAGGCAAGTAGGTAATATGAATATTGTATTATTATTAAACTGTAAACCATATAAAGAGTAATAGGGCAAAATAACTAAAAAAACCCCAATAGAAAAACAAAACAGCATTTTAAACCAAAATCAACTATCATAGCGTCAAACCCAAATAAATAAATTCAATCAAACTGTATATAATGAATAGAAAATAGTCCATGCAAAACAAAGATATGAAAATGTAATCAGTACAGAAACAAATATTAGCAAAAGTAATGACAAAGGAATAAAATTAACTTTATTTGGAAATATGTAATACTAGGCCTAAGGGGTACTCAACTCAGATAAAAAGTAAATTAATCAATATTGGAGTATTATAACAACAAATTATTAACAACAACCAATAATCATGGAGTGAGTAAAATTATTTAAAGGAAATATTAACATAAAATCACTTGTAACCATTTAATTACTAAAATTGTAAAAAATACAAAGCCTATAATAAATATCAAAAATTGTAAATTTTAGGCTTATCTGAACTTAAAACAGACCCAGTTATATATCGAATTATGTAAAATTAGCTTAAGAATATTGCTGAATAGTTAGATTTTCATAAAATTTATAAATAATTAAGTTACAGCAATAAATAGGAAAACTTGTCATGTATTTTTATGAGTTGAAATCAAATCCAAGACATGTAAATTTGTAAAAAACAATGGGAAGAGGAATAAGACATTTACAAATTACCACCGAAACGACGACTTTAAGTCATCAGTCTATTGTTACTCATGAATGTGTACAGATCAGAATTTACAGACGGAAGATTTAAAAAAAAAAAATAGTGCAAAAACTTTGAAGTACAACCTCGAAAAATGTTACAGAGGTTACAACATGGAAAATAACACCACTACATCATAACTAACACCAAACGGAACCAGGACAACAGCAATAGTAATATCCATTACTAGCACGAGACATCAAATGCGATTTTGAGCAAAATTCAATAAATATTATCCGGACACGAACTCAACAGTTTTGAACATAGAACACTGCACCAACAAACTATCACAGAACAACATCGCCGAGGAGGGAAGAACACTTCACACAATTTTCCAGAGGTACTAGGACATCGCAGAGGAAGGAATACACATTTATATTTGAGGGAGCAGACCAAAAATAGCATCAGCAGAGTGTAGCAGAATCCGAGGTGACGGCAGCCATTTTTCATTTGCACAGCGACCAGCTTGGGCACAGCCTCCATGAGCCAGTGACGTCATTCTACGAATTGGTTCGAATCTTTACTTAATAATTGACAATTTTCAGAATCCTGTTATTTTTTAGCAAATAATAATTTAGATTAAAGTATTTGTAAGTATTGTATCTTGTTCCTTGCCCTCTCTGACCATTTCGACAGTTAAAAGAACTCGAAATAATTAATTTTATAACATTATATTTTGTCATTGTTTTACAATCGACCTGAGCGAATCTCAACCAATGCCATAGTCGATGTGCGTAAGATTGGCGCACAAATTCAAATTTTAAGAAATAAACATCAGAATTACTCAATTACTTTGTGTTCATAATTATTTGTATGATAAATATTAGCTTTTTCTTTCTTCTAACATAATTTAGAAATATTAGAGAAATATATCAAGAAGAAGAAGAAGAGGAGCTAAGTTAGAAAAGAGAATATTTGATCCGACTACATAACAAGATTATCTCTAGTGAACAAATATTTTAAAAACACAATAACTAATTTACTCACTTGGAAGTAATTAAAAATTTACAATTAATTAATTATTTAATTAATTAACTAATCACATAAAAAAAAAGATTTTCTATAAAACATTAATAAAAAATTTTTTTATTAAAATTGTAAACACAACAAAATTTTTTCTTATCAACATAATAAATTTATTTATCATTTGTAATCAGGGTATATTACTAATTGGCGTCCAACTAAGGGGATAAAAATAGGAATCGATAGATCAATAAAATAAGGACAATTCGTTCAGTTTCCTATTTTAGCTCGGCAGCTGTCAACAGGTCAGAAAAAGAAACAAGATGCACAGGAGGGCGACATCAAAGAAAAGGGCTGTGGAGGCCGAACAGGAAATGGATATTGAGAATAAGGAGGCAACACCCGTGGAAGATGTGGAATTAATGTTACCGCCAGCAGAACCAACCGAACCAGTATCCCAAGGGAAACAACCCGACAAGCCGACACGAACAGAGAATATGGAAATGCAAGAAATGTTCAGGCTAATGCTGGAGAGTAACCAACAATTGAAGGAGAAAATGGATAAAAACAGTAAAGAAATGAAGGAAGAATTGAGCAATAAAATTGGAGATACAAGTCAGAAGATGGAGGAGAAGATGGAAGAAAATAGTAAGAAGGCGGAAGAAAACAGTAAGAAGATGGAGGAGAAGATGGACAAAATAAAAAACGAAAATAAATTATTAATAGAGGAAAATATTAAGAAGATAGAGGAGAAAATGGAGGAAAATATTCAGAATATAGAGGAGAAAATGGAGGAAATAAAGACGGACAATAAACAGTCGAAGGAGGAATTAAGTCAAATAAGCCAGAAACTGGAAGAGACCAATCAGAGAATGGAAGAAACCAGTAAGAAAATGGAAAATAATAACCAACAATTAAGAGAAGAATTAAGGGAGACTAACCAAGAGAACATGAACCGGTTAGATGGAAAGATGGAAACATTAAAGGAAGAATTGAGCCAGAAGATAGCTGAAAACGATGAAACAATCAGCAGGAAAGTAGAAGAGGAAATAACGGTGATCGAACAAAAGATTACAAGGGCTGACGAAAGATGGAGTCAGATGGAACGAGAAGTACAGAGTATCAAGACCGAAATAAATACTAAGGTTACCAACATCGAAGAAACGAATAGGAAGAATTTAGATGAAAAACTAAAGGAAACACGTGAAGACTGGGAGAGAGTGCAGGACCGATTCACAGAAAAATGTGACGACATTGAAGCGGCTGTGACCAGTATCAACAGTCAGGTGCAACAGAATCAAACAGATATAGATCTTTTCCATAATCGACCAACCAGCATTACCAGTTGTCCGAATAATGAAAATCGTGAAGGGGTTAACTTCAGGTTTTACAAAAATAAACCCATGGAATTCCTGTCCAGAATCGAAGAGTACTTCACAAAACACAGAGGCAACCGCTGGAGAGAGAATAAAGAAGTACTGGACGAATCCTTCAAGGAGATAGCCGATAATTGGTGGATGGCGATCAGAGATGAAGCGACAGACTACCAACAATTCAAAAGGCTATTCAAGGCCAAATATTGGTCTGAATCAACACAAAATATCGCCAGAGACGGGATCTGTCACGGAAAATATAACCCATATGGAAACCAAACTCTAACAGCATATTTCTTGGGAAAGGTGTGTGTGGCCAGACATTTAAAGCCCCGAATACCGGAAGAATGTTTGGTCAGCAAGCTCTCCTACCACTATGAGGAAGATATTATCAGAGCTAGACGTAACAGTCAAATAAAAACTGTACAAGCAATGACCGAACTTTTAGAAATGTATGAGCACGAGGATTACTACCGCCAAAGTCGCAGGAGATACGAAAGGCCGGAGACAAGAAATAACACGAGTAGTACAAATAATAATAATCGGCAGAACAGCAACAACAACCAACCAGACGGATAATTATAGTTCCGCAAACCGGAATAATGCCGAATACAATAATAACCCTCGTAATAATAATAATGCTCCTAGATATAATAACAATAATAATAATAATAATATTCCCAGAAATAATAATAGTGAGGGTAACAATAGTAATAATAATAATAATAATAATAATAACCGTCCGCCTAACAACAACGGTTATTATAATAACCGTAATTATGTTCCTAATGGTCAGAGAAACCCCAACCCACCTAATAACAATTATTATGGTAACTATAACAGAAATTACCCGAATGGAGGTAATAGTAATAATTACAGGACATATCGACCCCATATCAATTACATCAGAGCGGAAGGCAGTGGACAGAGGAGATACCAGCCTCAACGAAGGAGCCAATACTACGAGTATGAAACCTTTCAAGGGAATCAGGGAGGTAATCGTTACAGAGAGTATGAACCCAGACGCAGTTCAAGCCTGGACAATCAAAGAAGACTGCCTGTAATGGAGGCCCAACAAGATGATCGTGCTGAACCAAACGAAGCAGTTTCAGGACTCCAAGTTGATGCTGCTAACAGCCTAATCCGTAATGATGCGGAGCATTTAAACAAACGGAGGCAGTAATAAACCAATATAACCCTTTACTGCTCCAATCTGCTGGGTATGGACAAAAGGTAAAATCGCGTGAAGAAAAGAAAAATTTTACTATTATATATAACAATTACTTAAAAGATATCCGAAAGGACTTGTTAGAAGAGAACGAGGTAAACATTAATACTAACACAACTTAACACAACATTAATACATTAATAACAACAATACTTATGTATTAAAAGATATTAATTCAAATAAAATAAAGGGAACCTATAATCAGTTATCAATCAAAAAATATATAGAGGAAAGATAAAAAACAACCAAATTCAAAAATTAGTAAGGAAAACTTACACCAATTATTTGAAGAAACTATTAAAATAACAAGAAGAATTTGGATGAATAAAAACAACCAAATTCAAAAATTAGTAAGACCAACTTACAAGAATCATTTGAAAAAACTATTATGAATAAAAAGAATTTGGATGAAGAAAAACGCCTAAATTCAAAAAATAGTAAGGCCAACTTACGAGAATGATTAGAAAAACTATTATGAACAAAAAGAATTTGGATGAATAAAAACGCCTAAATTCAAAAAATTAGTAAGACCAACTTACAGGAATCATTTGAAAAAACTAGTATGAATACAAAGAATTTGGATGAATAAAACAACGTAATTCAAAAATTAGTAAGGACAACTTACAGGAATCATTTGAAAAAACTATTCAAATAACAAAAAGAATTTGGATGAATAAAACAACCAAATTCAAAAAATTAGTAAGGCCAACTTACACCAATTATTTGAAGAAACTATTAAAATAACAAAAAGAATTTGGATGAATAAAAACAACCAAATTCAAAAATTAGTAAGGACAACTTACACCAATTATTTGAAAAAACTATTATGAATAAGAAGAATTTGGATGAATAATACGCCTAAATTAAAAAAAAAAAAAAATAGTAAGACCAACTTAGGAGAATGATTAGAAAAACTATTATGTATAAAAAGCAAGTTGGATGAAGAAAAATGTCTAAATTCAAAAGGTAGTAAGGCAAGAAACTATTAAAAACAATTATATATAAAAAGAATTTTGGAGAAAATATCTAAGGTCAAAAAAAAATAGTAAGTACAACTCACCCGAATGATGAGATATAACTATTAAATATAAAAAGAATTTTTTGTGAGAAAAAGCTACAAAATTCTAAAAGCGTAAGAACAAATTGCACTCATAATTTGAGTGAACTCTTACATAAAAGAATTTGAGAGTAAATGGAGTACAAATGTGTAAACTTTCTCAAACTCTCTAGAGACAAAGCAAAAAGAACAGGTTCCAGTAAATAAAGAGAACAGCCTATATTAAACAATTGAATAATTTAATATTACCAGAAAAATATATTAATTAATGTTAAAAGTGTCATAAGAAGGTAGAATAGCAAATCTTCATAAAAACCAGTGTTGATAAAGAGAAAAAACCCTTAATAAACTGTCACAGCTATAAAAACTATACTATAGTTTGTATGGTAATAGTGACTAAGCTAACTATAACCACTATTATAAACAATGTAAATGAGACGATTTAAGACAAAAATGATGCAGAATTTTAAAGGAAAAAGGAAGAAGAAACCAGAATATTTTATAATTTAATCAAAATAACTTAACCAAACTCACAAAGAAAATAATTTGATAAAGATGAAACAATGAAGAAGAACCAACTAAATAAAAAACCAAGTATTAAGACCAGAAACTAAAAACCATGATGATAATATTGTTGTAATAACCACTATTATAGTGATAAGTGATAAAGAAGGAATTAATGTTATGCCATGAGCAATAAAACGACTCATTGAATACCAATTGAAAAAAAAATCTATATAAATGCTAATTACTATGTAAACAAGATGAAAAGAGAAACGATAAAATGTATATTATACCACATACCTAAACCACATAATATGGAATGAGCTTTGATAGAGAAGAAGAGTCAAGTGTATAATAGTATTAATTAATATAAAATATTATGAAGTGAAGAATCCAAGGATGTTTATTATTAGTCAAAAGAGACTACTTTTAATGATTATTTATTTTTATGACTGGATGTAGAAAAATTCCATCAGTCTTATATTTTGAGCAGAAATGATAATTCCTCTGGGCTCAGTTAAGTGAAGTATTGGCCAGCAGAGATTTTAGCCGAAATGTGCCACTCTGAACTGTTCCAACTCACATGTTAGGGAGTAAACATACAGGTGAGGAAGCACCAAATAAGAAAAGATATAAAATGATAATGTTATACACAAGATTGATGATTACTTATTAATGAAAACAGAAGCTAATGAAGGAGATACATATCATCTGAGAGAAAGCAATGGTGGAAAAAGAAGGTATATAAAGTGGAATCACGAATAAAATATGGTAAATAAAAAGAATTAATAGTAATTATTTCATCCATACTAAGAGTATGATCTGAACTAATCACTTTTACAGGAGAGCATATGTAGCATAACGGAATTATCACCTTAAAATTTAACTTAATACAACATGAATAAAGAAGAAAATGTCAATAGTGAGTGAGAAAAAATAAATGGTTAAAAAATAAACTAAAGAAACTGATCATTAAGTCGATGAAATGTTAATAAAATTAAACTGAATAACAAAGAAAACTCTTGGTCCATATATAAATAACCAACTATATAAAACCCCAGTACAACAGCAGTATACCCAGTAGGTCGGGGAGCAGTAAATGAAAGACAAAAGTAAAAAGTAAACAAAATATTAATAAGGGGAAATTTATTAAATTAAGAAGCAGAAAACCCCAAGATACAAAACCAGTAACAAATTAATAAGGAGCTGTAAATGAGAAAATGAATGAAACCGAATAATCAAATCAGATTCATTGAATTAATAATATAAGGACATGAAACCACAAGATAAGGAAATACTAATATAATAAGAAGGAAGAGACAAAATATGTCAAGGTTCATAAAAGGAATATAGAAGCAAGAAAGGCTATTCACTAAAACATTATGATGAATGAATATACCCAATTTTTACATAATTGAAACCAATGATAAATGTCAGACCAAATAACTCAAGTTACAGGATACAATGCAATTAAAATAAAATTGTAAACTAAAATGTAAGCCTAATTTAAGAACAGAGTGAAAACAAACCAAAAGACTACCAATAGTGTAGAAACCAACCAAAACTTACCATAGTGTAAAAAATCATTTAAAAAGCCTACCATTAGTGTAGGAAATGTAAGGTGTAATACCATAATAAAAACAATACCAGTTAGAAACTACAGTGAGTGTAGAGAATAATAAGCGACACATTATAATAAAGAATAGTGTAGGAAATAGAAATCATTTAAAAGGACTACCATCAGTGTAGAGAAATACCCTATAAAAAAACCTAAGAATAAAAGACAGTCTAATATGACTAAGAATAGTTTAATGATAAAAGTGCTTTAAAGATTAAGTGATATAAAAATATAATAGGTATAAGATGTTTTTATTTTATTGTTTTATCAAATTAGGTATAGTGAATACAAGAGACAGTTAATAACTGAAAGTGTTATTAGTAATAAGATGTTTTAATATGATTAAATTTGTTATAAAAGGTAACAAAAGCAAAGGACAGTCAATGACTGAAAATATTGTTAATAATAAGATGTTTCCATTATAGTTCAATGATATAAAAAAAAAATAATAGGCATAAAATATTTTGGTTATGATTAAGTGATATAAAAAAAAAATAGTAGATATAAGATATTCTGTTGTATTTGAAATAATGTTCAATAATTTCCAAGATTGTTAAGGCAGAGAAGGCAAGTAGGTAATATGAATTTTGTATTATTATTAACCTGTAAACCATATAAAGAGTAATAGGGCAAAATAACTAAAAAACCCCAACAGAAAAACAAAACAGCATTTTAAACCAAAATCAACTATCATAGCGTCAAACCCAAATAAATAAATTCAATCAAACTGTATATAATGAATAGAAAATAGTCCATGCAAAACAAAGATAAGAAAATGTAATCAGTACAGAAACAAATATTAGCAAAAGTAATGACAAAGGAATAAAATTAACTTTATTTGGAAATATGTAATACTAGGCCTAAGGGGTACTCAACTCAGATAAAAAGTAAATTAATCAATATTGGAGTATTATAACAACAAATTATTAACAACAACCAATAATCATGGAGTGAGTAAAATTATTTAAAGGAAATATTAACATAAAATCACTTGTAACCATTTAATTACTAAAATTTTAAAAAATACAAGGCCTATAATAAATATCAAAAATTGTAAATTTTAGGCTTATCTGAACTTAAAACAGACCCAGTTATATATCGAATTATGTAAAATTAGCTTAAGAATATTGCTGAATAGTTAGATTTTCATAAAATTAATAAATAATTAAGTTACAGCAATAAATAGGAAAACTTGTCATGTATTTTTATGAGTTGAAATCAAATCCAAGACATGTAAATTTGTAAAAAACAATGGGAAGAGGAATAAGACATTTAATAAATTACCACCGAAACGACGACTTTAAGTCATCAGTCTATTGTTACTCGTGAATGTGTACAGATCAGAATTTACAGACGGAAGATTTAAAAAAAAAAAAAAAATAGTGCAAAAACTTTGAAGTACAACCTCGAAAAATGTTACAGAGGTTACAACATGGAAAATAACACCACTACATCATAACTAACACCAAACGGAACCAGGGCAACAGCAATAGTAATATCCATTACTAGCACGAGACATCAACTGCGATTTTGAGCAAAATTCAACAAATATTATCCGGACACGAACTCATCAGTTGTGAACATAGAACACTGCACCAACAAACTATCACAGAACAACATCGCCGAGGAGGGAAGAACACTTCACACAATTTTCCAGAGGTACTAGGACATCGCAGAGGAAGGAATACACATTTATATTTGAGGGAGCAGACCAAACATAACATCAGCAGAGTGTAGCAGAATCCGAGGTGACGGCAGCCATTTTTCATTTGCACAGCGACCAGCTTGGGCACAGTCTCCACGAGCCAGTGACGTCATTCTACGAATTGGTTCGAATCTGTACTTAATAATTGACAATTTTCAGAATCCTGTTATTTTTTAGCAAATAATAATTTAGATTAAAGTATTTGTAAGTATTGTATCTTGTTCCTTGCCCTCTCTGACCATTTCGACAGTTAAAAGAACTCGAAATAATTAATTTTATAACATTATATTTTGTCATTTTTTTACAATCGACCTGAGCGTATCTCAACCAATGCCATAGTCGATGTGCGTAAGATTGGCGCACAAATTCAAATTTTAAGAAATAAACATCAGAATTACTCAATTACTTTGTGTTCATAATTGTTTGTATGATAAATATTAGCTTTTTCTTTCTTCTAACATAATTTAGAAATATTAGAGAAATATATCAAGAAGAAGAAGAAGAAGAGGAGCTAAGTTAGGAAAGAGAATATTTGATCCGACTACATAACAAGATTATCTCTAGTGAACAAATATTTTAAAAACACAATAACTAATTTACTCACTTGGAAGTAATTAAAAATTTACAAATAATTAATTATTTAATCAATTAATTAATCACATAAAAAAAGATTTTCTATAAAACCTTAATAAAATTTTTTTTATTAAAATTATAAACACAACAAAATTTTTTCTTATCAACATAATAAATTTATTTATCATTTGTAATCAGGGTATATTACTAATTGGCGTCCAACTAAGGGGATAAAAATAGGAATCGATAGATCAATAAAATAAGGACAATTCGTTCAGTTTCCTATTTTAGCTCGGCAGCTGTCAACAGGTCAGAAAAAGAAACAAGATGCACAGGAGGGCGACATCAAAGAAAAGGGCTGTGGAGGCCGAACAGGAAATGGATATTGAGAATAAGGAGGCAACACCCGTGGAAGATGTGGAATTAATGTTACCGCCAGCAGAACCAACCGAACCAGTATCCCAAGGGAAACAACCCGACAAGCCGACACGAACAGAGAATATGGAAATGCAAGAAATGTTCAGGCTAATGCTGGAGAGTAACCAACAATTGAAGGAGAAAATGGATAAAAACAGTAAAGAAATGAAGGAAGAATTGAGCAATAAAATTGGAGATACAAGTCAGAAGATGGAGGAGAAGATGGAAGAAAATAGTAAGAAGGCGGAAGAAAACAGTAAGAAGATGGAGGAGAAGATGGACAAAATAAAAAACGAAAATAAATTATTAATAGAGGAAAATATTAAGAAGATAGAGGAGAAAATGGAGGAAAATATTCAGAATATAGAGGAGAAAATGGAGGAAATAAAGACGGACAATAAACAGTCGAAGGAGGAATTAAGTCAAATAAGCCAGAAACTGGAAGAGACCAATCAGAGAATGGAAGAAACCAGTAAGAAAATGGAAAATAATAACCAACAATTAAGAGAAGAATTAAGGGAGACTAACCAAGAGAACATGAACCGGTTAGATGGAAAGATGGAAACATTAAAGGAAGAATTGAGCCAGAAGATAGCTGAAAACGATGAAACAATCAGCAGGAAAGTAGAAGAGGAAATAACGGTGATCGAACAAAAGATTACAAGGGCTGACGAAAGATGGAGTCAGATGGAACGAGAAGTACAGAGTATCAAGACCGAAATAAATACTAAGGTTACCAACATCGAAGAAACGAATAGGAAGAATTTAGATGAAAAACTAAAGGAAACACGTGAAGACTGGGAGAGAGTGCAGGACCGATTCACAGAAAAATGTGACGACATTGAAGCGGCTGTGACCAGTATCAACAGTCAGGTGCAACAGAATCAAACAGATATAGATCTTTTCCATAATCGACCAACCAGCATTACCAGTTGTCCGAATAATGAAAATCGTGAAGGGGTTAACTTCAGGTTTTACAAAAATAAACCCATGGAATTCCTGTCCAGAATCGAAGAGTACTTCACAAAACACAGAGGCAACCGCTGGAGAGAGAATAAAGAAGTACTGGACGAATCCTTCAAGGAGATAGCCGATAATTGGTGGATGGCGATCAGAGATGAAGCGACAGACTACCAACAATTCAAAAGGCTATTCAAGGCCAAATATTGGTCTGAATCAACACAAAATATCGCCAGAGACGGGATCTGTCACGGAAAATATAACCCATATGGAAACCAAACTCTAACAGCATATTTCTTGGGAAAGGTGTGTGTGGCCAGACATTTAAAGCCCCGAATACCGGAAGAATGTTTGGTCAGCAAGCTCTCCTACCACTATGAGGAAGATATTATCAGAGCTAGACGTAACAGTCAAATAAAAACTGTACAAGCAATGACCGAACTTTTAGAAATGTATGAGCACGAGGATTACTACCGCCAAAGTCGCAGGAGATACGAAAGGCCGGAGACAAGAAATAACACGAGTAGTACAAATAATAATAATCGGCAGAACAGCAACAACAACCAACCAGACGGATAATTATAGTTCCGCAAACCGGAATAATGCCGAATACAATAATAACCCTCGTAATAATAATAATGCTCCTAGATATAATAACAATAATAATAATAATAATATTCCCAGAAATAATAATAGTGAGGGTAACAATAGTAATAATAATAATAATAATAATAATAACCGTCCGCCTAACAACAACGGTTATTATAATAACCGTAATTATGTTCCTAATGGTCAGAGAAACCCCAACCCACCTAATAACAATTATTATGGTAACTATAACAGAAATTACCCGAATGGAGGTAATAGTAATAATTACAGGACATATCGACCCCATATCAATTACATCAGAGCGGAAGGCAGTGGACAGAGGAGATACCAGCCTCAACGAAGGAGCCAATACTACGAGTATGAAACCTTTCAAGGGAATCAGGGAGGTAATCGTTACAGAGAGTATGAACCCAGACGCAGTTCAAGCCTGGACAATCAAAGAAGACTGCCTGTAATGGAGGCCCAACAAGATGATCGTGCTGAACCAAACGAAGCAGTTTCAGGACTCCAAGTTGATGCTGCTAACAGCCTAATCCGTAATGATGCGGAGCATTTAAACAAACGGAGGCAGTAATAAACCAATATAACCCTTTACTGCTCCAATCTGCTGGGTATGGACAAAAGGTAAAATCGCGTGAAGAAAAGAAAAATTTTACTATTATATATAACAATTACTTAAAAGATATCCGAAAGGACTTGTTAGAAGAGAACGAGGTAAACATTAATACTAACACAACTTAACACAACATTAATACATTAATAACAACAATACTTATGTATTAAAAGATATTAATTCAAATAAAATAAAGGGAACCTATAATCAGTTATCAATCAAAAAATATATAGAGGAAAGATAAAAAACAACCAAATTCAAAAATTAGTAAGGAAAACTTACACCAATTATTTGAAGAAACTATTAAAATAACAAGAAGAATTTGGATGAATAAAAACAACCAAATTCAAAAATTAGTAAGACCAACTTACAAGAATCATTTGAAAAAACTATTATGAATAAAAAGAATTTGGATGAAGAAAAACGCCTAAATTCAAAAAATAGTAAGGCCAACTTACGAGAATGATTAGAAAAACTATTATGAACAAAAAGAATTTGGATGAATAAAAACGCCTAAATTCAAAAAATTAGTAAGACCAACTTACAGGAATCATTTGAAAAAACTAGTATGAATACAAAGAATTTGGATGAATAAAACAACGTAATTCAAAAATTAGTAAGGACAACTTACAGGAATCATTTGAAAAAACTATTCAAATAACAAAAAGAATTTGGATGAATAAAACAACCAAATTCAAAAAATTAGTAAGGCCAACTTACACCAATTATTTGAAGAAACTATTAAAATAACAAAAAGAATTTGGATGAATAAAAACAACCAAATTCAAAAATTAGTAAGGACAACTTACACCAATTATTTGAAAAAACTATTATGAATAAGAAGAATTTGGATGAATAATACGCCTAAATTAAAAAAAAAAAAAAATAGTAAGACCAACTTAGGAGAATGATTAGAAAAACTATTATGTATAAAAAGCAAGTTGGATGAAGAAAAATGTCTAAATTCAAAAGGTAGTAAGGCAAGAAACTATTAAAAACAATTATATATAAAAAGAATTTTGGAGAAAATATCTAAGGTCAAAAAAAAATAGTAAGTACAACTCACCCGAATGATGAGATATAACTATTAAATATAAAAAGAATTTTTTGTGAGAAAAAGCTACAAAATTCTAAAAGCGTAAGAACAAATTGCACTCATAATTTGAGTGAACTCTTACATAAAAGAATTTGAGAGTAAATGGAGTACAAATGTGTAAACTTTCTCAAACTCTCTAGAGACAAAGCAAAAAGAACAGGTTCCAGTAAATAAAGAGAACAGCCTATATTAAACAATTGAATAATTTAATATTACCAGAAAAATATATTAATTAATGTTAAAAGTGTCATAAGAAGGTAGAATAGCAAATCTTCATAAAAACCAGTGTTGATAAAGAGAAAAAACCCTTAATAAACTGTCACAGCTATAAAAACTATACTATAGTTTGTATGGTAATAGTGACTAAGCTAACTATAACCACTATTATAAACAATGTAAATGAGACGATTTAAGACAAAAATGATGCAGAATTTTAAAGGAAAAAGGAAGAAGAAACCAGAATATTTTATAATTTAATCAAAATAACTTAACCAAACTCACAAAGAAAATAATTTGATAAAGATGAAACAATGAAGAAGAACCAACTAAATAAAAAACCAAGTATTAAGACCAGAAACTAAAAACCATGATGATAATATTGTTGTAATAACCACTATTATAGTGATAAGTGATAAAGAAGGAATTAATGTTATGCCATGAGCAATAAAACGACTCATTGAATACCAATTGAAAAAAAAATCTATATAAATGCTAATTACTATGTAAACAAGATGAAAAGAGAAACGATAAAATGTATATTATACCACATACCTAAACCACATAATATGGAATGAGCTTTGATAGAGAAGAAGAGTCAAGTGTATAATAGTATTAATTAATATAAAATATTATGAAGTGAAGAATCCAAGGATGTTTATTATTAGTCAAAAGAGACTACTTTTAATGATTATTTATTTTTATGACTGGATGTAGAAAAATTCCATCAGTCTTATATTTTGAGCAGAAATGATAATTCCTCTGGGCTCAGTTAAGTGAAGTATTGGCCAGCAGAGATTTTAGCCGAAATGTGCCACTCTGAACTGTTCCAACTCACATGTTAGGGAGTAAACATACAGGTGAGGAAGCACCAAATAAGAAAAGATATAAAATGATAATGTTATACACAAGATTGATGATTACTTATTAATGAAAACAGAAGCTAATGAAGGAGATACATATCATCTGAGAGAAAGCAATGGTGGAAAAAGAAGGTATATAAAGTGGAATCACGAATAAAATATGGTAAATAAAAAGAATTAATAGTAATTATTTCATCCATACTAAGAGTATGATCTGAACTAATCACTTTTACAGGAGAGCATATGTAGCATAACGGAATTATCACCTTAAAATTTAACTTAATACAACATGAATAAAGAAGAAAATGTCAATAGTGAGTGAGAAAAAATAAATGGTTAAAAAATAAACTAAAGAAACTGATCATTAAGTCGATGAAATGTTAATAAAATTAAACTGAATAACAAAGAAAACTCTTGGTCCATATATAAATAACCAACTATATAAAACCCCAGTACAACAGCAGTATACCCAGTAGGTCGGGGAGCAGTAAATGAAAGACAAAAGTAAAAAGTAAACAAAATATTAATAAGGGGAAATTTATTAAATTAAGAAGCAGAAAACCCCAAGATACAAAACCAGTAACAAATTAATAAGGAGCTGTAAATGAGAAAATGAATGAAACCGAATAATCAAATCAGATTCATTGAATTAATAATATAAGGACATGAAACCACAAGATAAGGAAATACTAATATAATAAGAAGGAAGAGACAAAATATGTCAAGGTTCATAAAAGGAATATAGAAGCAAGAAAGGCTATTCACTAAAACATTATGATGAATGAATATACCCAATTTTTACATAATTGAAACCAATGATAAATGTCAGACCAAATAACTCAAGTTACAGGATACAATGCAATTAAAATAAAATTGTAAACTAAAATGTAAGCCTAATTTAAGAACAGAGTGAAAACAAACCAAAAGACTACCAATAGTGTAGAAACCAACCAAAACTTACCATAGTGTAAAAAATCATTTAAAAAGCCTACCATTAGTGTAGGAAATGTAAGGTGTAATACCATAATAAAAACAATACCAGTTAGAAACTACAGTGAGTGTAGAGAATAATAAGCGACACATTATAATAAAGAATAGTGTAGGAAATAGAAATCATTTAAAAGGACTACCATCAGTGTAGAGAAATACCCTATAAAAAAACCTAAGAATAAAAGACAGTCTAATATGACTAAGAATAGTTTAATGATAAAAGTGCTTTAAAGATTAAGTGATATAAAAATATAATAGGTATAAGATGTTTTTATTTTATTGTTTTATCAAATTAGGTATAGTGAATACAAGAGACAGTTAATAACTGAAAGTGTTATTAGTAATAAGATGTTTTAATATGATTAAATTTGTTATAAAAGGTAACAAAAGCAAAGGACAGTCAATGACTGAAAATATTGTTAATAATAAGATGTTTCCATTATAGTTCAATGATATAAAAAAAAAATAATAGGCATAAAATATTTTGGTTATGATTAAGTGATATAAAAAAAAAATAGTAGATATAAGATATTCTGTTGTATTTGAAATAATGTTCAATAATTTCCAAGATTGTTAAGGCAGAGAAGGCAAGTAGGTAATATGAATTTTGTATTATTATTAACCTGTAAACCATATAAAGAGTAATAGGGCAAAATAACTAAAAAACCCCAACAGAAAAACAAAACAGCATTTTAAACCAAAATCAACTATCATAGCGTCAAACCCAAATAAATAAATTCAATCAAACTGTATATAATGAATAGAAAATAGTCCATGCAAAACAAAGATAAGAAAATGTAATCAGTACAGAAACAAATATTAGCAAAAGTAATGACAAAGGAATAAAATTAACTTTATTTGGAAATATGTAATACTAGGCCTAAGGGGTACTCAACTCAGATAAAAAGTAAATTAATCAATATTGGAGTATTATAACAACAAATTATTAACAACAACCAATAATCATGGAGTGAGTAAAATTATTTAAAGGAAATATTAACATAAAATCACTTGTAACCATTTAATTACTAAAATTTTAAAAAATACAAGGCCTATAATAAATATCAAAAATTGTAAATTTTAGGCTTATCTGAACTTAAAACAGACCCAGTTATATATCGAATTATGTAAAATTAGCTTAAGAATATTGCTGAATAGTTAGATTTTCATAAAATTAATAAATAATTAAGTTACAGCAATAAATAGGAAAACTTGTCATGTATTTTTATGAGTTGAAATCAAATCCAAGACATGTAAATTTGTAAAAAACAATGGGAAGAGGAATAAGACATTTAATAAATTACCACCGAAACGACGACTTTAAGTCATCAGTCTATTGTTACTCGTGAATGTGTACAGATCAGAATTTACAGACGGAAGATTTAAAAAAAAAAAAAAAATAGTGCAAAAACTTTGAAGTACAACCTCGAAAAATGTTACAGAGGTTACAACATGGAAAATAACACCACTACATCATAACTAACACCAAACGGAACCAGGGCAACAGCAATAGTAATATCCATTACTAGCACGAGACATCAACTGCGATTTTGAGCAAAATTCAACAAATATTATCCGGACACGAACTCATCAGTTGTGAACATAGAACACTGCACCAACAAACTATCACAGAACAACATCGCCGAGGAGGGAAGAACACTTCACACAATTTTCCAGAGGTACTAGGACATCGCAGAGGAAGGAATACACATTTATATTTGAGGGAGCAGACCAAACATAACATCAGCAGAGTGTAGCAGAATCCGAGGTGACGGCAGCCATTTTTCATTTGCACAGCGACCAGCTTGGGCACAGTCTCCACGAGCCAGTGACGTCATTCTACGAATTGGTTCGAATCTGTACTTAATAATTGACAATTTTCAGAATCCTGTTATTTTTTAGCAAATAATAATTTAGATTAAAGTATTTGTAAGTATTGTATCTTGTTCCTTGCCCTCTCTGACCATTTCGACAGTTAAAAGAACTCGAAATAATTAATTTTATAACATTATATTTTGTCATTTTTTTACAATCGACCTGAGCGTATCTCAACCAATGCCATAGTCGATGTGCGTAAGATTGGCGCACAAATTCAAATTTTAAGAAATAAACATCAGAATTACTCAATTACTTTGTGTTCATAATTGTTTGTATGATAAATATTAGCTTTTTCTTTCTTCTAACATAATTTAGAAATATTAGAGAAATATATCAAGAAGAAGAAGAAGAGGAGCTAAGTTAGGAAAGAGAATATTTGATCCGACTACATAACAAGATTATCTCTAGTGAACAAATATTTTAAAAACACAATAACTAATTTACTCACTTGGAAGTAATTAAAAATTTACAAATAATTAATTATTTAATCAATTAATTAATCACATAAAAAAAGATTTTCTATAAAACCTTAATAAAATTTTTTTTATTAAAATTATAAACACAACAAAATTTTTTCTTATCAACATAATAAATTTATTTATCATTTGTAATCAGGGTATATTACAATATTTGCATAAAAACAAAGCAACGCCAGAAAAACGGAACGAGACTTTCGTTTATGTAATATTTGGTCTCCCAAAACGTGGAGCGAAAAACCCAAATGTACTATTTGTCGCCCAACGTGGGGCTTAATTATTATAAATGAGCTCGGCAGAATGAGACGCGATATAGACGATAAGTAGAATAAAAATATGTGTTAGAGTAAGTAGATAAATTTAAATGTTAACTAGAAGTAAGCTAAGGAAATCCAAATTAAATAATAATACAAATAGTAAAAGTAAAATGGCTGATAATAGTGATAATAACGGTGGTTCCGAGTTGAGTTTGATGTTAATAATCAAATGGGAGAGAAAGGATGGGGCGAAGCTACGGAAAGCGAAAGCCCGAAGGTCTCTTCAGAGGCGAGGGGACAACGACAACATGATGAAGTACGAGCCGAAGCAGAACAAACACAGTTACAAAATGAAACACAACAACAAACACCTACAAACATAGATATACTCGCGTTATTACAACAATTCACACAACGATTAGAACAGAGAATGACAGAAAACACTAAACAATCAGAACAACGTATAACAGAAAACACTAACAAAAACTTACCACAACTATTCGCAGAAAATAATAGAAAGAATGAAGAAAACACCAAACGTTTACTAGAAGAAAACAATAAACAAATAGAACGGAACATAACAAAAACAATGACAGAAAATATAACACGTATAGAGAAAAGAATAGACGAAATAGAACGCAAGTTGGAAGAAAAATACACATAACAAACACAAGAGCACAAAACACAAACAGAACAACAAATACAGGTAATACGCAACGAAAACCAGGAAACTGCAACACGGATACGTACAGAGGTCAAAGATGTCGTGAGAGATGAGGTAACAAAAGTGCGTACGGAAGCGGAAGATCACTGGGAGAAATGTGAAGAATCGCTACAGCAACACCAAGCTAGTGTCGCACATGAACTCAGAACCATCACCAATAAAATAATCACACACAAAAAGAACAATGAAGAACAGGTCGAATAACTCAAAGAGTGTTACGAAAACAACTGTTCGTCAATCGAAGAAAAGATCACAAGATAAAAGAAGATATGCGTCATAAAATAGCGCAGATTGAACGCACACCGAGACAGCAAGGAGTGGTGGTGGAGCACACAAAGAACATAAACTTCAATGGAGAAGGGGAGTACCCCATGGAGTTTGTGAAAGAACTGGAGGCGATACACCGCGAATACTATCAGGACGAAGATATAAGCTGGATCGGGAGGCACTTGGACGGCGAAGCAGTAATTTGGTGGAAACTAATACGTAGTGAGGTGAACACCTTTGCTCAATTCCAGACGGCATTTACGTCCAAGTACTGGAACCAGATGATTCAGGAGACAGTTCGTGATAAACTGGAATTCGGTAGGTATAGACCAGAGAGCGGGTTAAGTATGACTCAGTACATAGAGAGGTGCATAACAGAATCGGCAGCTAATACCTCCAATCTCTGACCAGCATTTAATTCGCAAATTGGCTAACCACTACCACAGAGATATCGCAGTGGCATGTATTACGAGGGGAGTGCGGAACATCACAGAGTTTCAAAACTTGCTAATGGAATTTGCGGCATTGCGTCAAAGGAAGAATGGAGCTAACGGGGAATGCACTTTGCAAGTTGAGCCTAAGCAGGAAGGAAACATAAATCACGCAAATCACCCGTCAGAGAATAGAACAGAACGGCACAAAAACCAACGTCATAAAGGACCTTGGAGACATGAAGGACGAGCGAGAGAGGCGAATGACAGAGACAGAAGATTACCGAAGCGGGTATACGAATCACAAATAAATACAATTGCCTCGACCAGCGGTATACAAACAACGAGCCAGGTAGACAGTAGTACTAACGCTCAAATGAACGGAAATACCCAGTCAAAAAACTAATTAACGATTATTTTAGTGATAAGGTAGAATTAGAAGCTAGCTATAAGATAATTAATACTACATTTATAGGTATAAGGGACACTCTGATGGAAGAGGAGTCACCATATAAAGAAATTAATAAGATTAAATGCCCCGAGTTGGATGCACTACTAAATGAAATACCAGTAACGGCGCTGATTCATACTGGCAGTCAGATTAATGCGGTATCAGCAGAATGGTATCATTTGAACAAGAAGCGTCTGGATAATATACCTGTATTGAAAATTACAAATTAAATTATTAAAGGAGCAGTTGGGAAGAAATCAAACAAAATCACACAACAAATCATGCTCGCAATTAAGATTGGAGAGTATGTGGCTGATGCGGTATTTATAGTTGTTCCCAACCTCATCAGAGAATGTATAATCGGTATTAATTTGTTACAAGAAGGTAGGTGCATAATCAATCTTCCAAATAATAAAATACTATTTCAAAACAGCAACGGTAGCGGAGAGGAGCCCGTAATTGCGGAAATAATGACGGTAGCACTCGAAGAAGCAGAAGAGGGAATTACCAATGCAATCCAAGAGAAGTTAGACGAAACATCCGGGATTGATTCGAAAACAAAGGAAGAATTGAAGAGAATCCTAAACTCAAACCAACAAGTATTTCGTGAGATGCCAGGAAGGATCAATAAGTACGAACACAAATTAAAAATAACTGACACAACCCCTTACTGTCTGAAAGGATGGCCTGTTCCACTAAAATACCAAAATGCTGTGGAAGAAGAAATCAAGAAAATGGAGAAATGCGGCGTAATAGAGCGTGCAAACAGTCCATATGTGAACCCAATGGTGACGGTAGTAAAGAGAGATCAAACAGCACGACTATGTCTTGACGCAAGGAGGATCAATTCGGTCACTATTCCAGATAACGAAGGAACAATACCGATTGACCAGGTGTTGGCGAGCTGCGGACGAGTAAAGGTAATGAGTAGCATTGACCTAACCAGCAGCTTCTGGCAAATTCCACTGGCTGAAGAGTCACGGGACTACACTGGATTTCTGTACAAAGGAAAATGTTACAGATATACTGTCACACTATTCGGGCTGAAGACGAGTTTGGCGAGTCTAACACGCGGGCTGGATAAGGTATTGTGTGGGAAGTGAAAAAATTTACTATATTGTATGTGGACGATTGTTTGTGTGTGTCGGAAAATATTGATGAACACTTGGTACACTTAAGAATGTTGCTGAATAACCTCAGAAGAGAAAACGTCACGGTTAATCTCAAAAAGTCTATATTCTTCCGTGATAGAATTAATTACTTGGGGTATGAGTTAACTACTAATGGGATCAGCGCTTGTACAGAGAAAATTTCTGCTATTATGGAGTTTCCGAGACCGAAAAACCCGAAACAATTGAAGGGATTTCTTGGCCTTACAAATTTCTACAATAAGTTCACCAGCAAATATGCGGAAAAACCAAACCACTTCTACAGTTGTTGAAAAAGGGTACTAAATTCAAGTGGAATGCAGAATTAGAAAATGATTTCAACGAGGTAAAGAAACTATTTGTCGACACGGTTATGCTAAGACACTCGGACCCGAAAAAAAGGTTTTACTTACAGACTGATGCGAGTAAGTATGCAATTGGGGGTCAGCTGTATCAGATCGATGATGACGGAGAAATAGGGGTGATAGCATTTACCAGTCGGGTTCTTAGAGGAGCCGAGTTAAATTATTTTACGACCGAAGTAGAACTACTCAGCGTAGTTCATTGCCTAAAGAAATTTAGAACATACGTATTAGGACGACCACTAACCATTGTTACAGATAATAAGGCATTAACATTTATGCAAAAATCCCAATTAAGCTGTTCACGTATTACCAGATGGATACTAGCAATCCAAGAATATGATTTTGAGGTAGTACATTGTAAAGGCAGTGAAAATATCGTAGCAGATGTACTCAGCCGAAATCCACACGATGTACTAGAACATAATATACCAGATGGTGACGAATAGACCGAAATCTATGCGATCGACATCAAGCTGGGTAAGCAGTTAAAGAACCAGTTGAATAACATTACAACGCATCAAATGAACAATATTAAAATAAGTAATATTATTAACCGATTGAGGAAGAATAACAAGAACAAATTGACGAAAATATACCAAGTATACAATCATAAATTGTACCGCAAGGAGAAAGGGAGATGGAAGTTAGTTGTAACGCCGGAAATTGGTCAAGAATTACTAAAGGAAATTCATGAAGCATATGGACACTGCGGAGTGAAGAGGACCTATGGTATTTTTAAGGAGCATTTTAGGGTGATCATTTATATAAAAACACCAAGAAACTGATTAAAACATGTGATACCTGTCAGAAATGTAAAGATCATTTTAAAAAATGCATGGGACTAACCAGACCTGTTTTACCAACAGAAAAGGGTGCACTCGTCAGTATAGGCTATTACAGACCTTTAGTATCATCTACTAGTGGTGTTAAATATATTCTGGTAATCATCGATAACTTTACCAAATATGTGAAGTTATACCCGATGAGAAGAGCCACCACAGCTGTTACACTCAATAAGTTAAGGGATTACATCCAAGAGATTGGAAAGCCCAAGGCAATATTGACAGACAATGGGTCACAATTTACAAGTAAAACTTGGATAACACAATAAATACACTCGGAATAAAACCAAAATATACTGCTATCCGTAACCCGTGCACCAATCTTGCAGAAAGGGTAAACCGACAGCTAGGCAATATAATCAGAGTGATGGCCAATGGGCACCAGACCAAATGATATATCTTGCCAATGGGCAAGATATATCAAAGTAGTGGAGAAATGCATCAATGAAACGCACCACGACACAATTGAAATGACACCATTTCAAGCACAATGGGGTCAAAGACCAAAAAGAGTATGGGAAATGTATGTGGATCGTGAGCTGATGAAAGAAGAATTAAAGGATTGCCGTGAGACTATACACCGACGATTAAAGAAGAAAGGAGAACGTCGAGCGGAGAAGAATAATGAAAACGGTGACAAAGTAAATTTCAAGATAGGAGATTTAGTTTTAATAAAGACTACTCCCATTTCTGATGCGATAAATAAAGTGACAGCTAAGTTCTGCAAATTATTTGATAGTCCATACATCATAAAGGGTATAAAATGCGACGCTACTTACGAAATAGCGGATGTAAAGAAGCCAGAAGTAACTCGTGGAATTTTCAACACACGACAGTTAAAGAAATACCACTAGAGAGAACAATAAATTAATGAATAGAATCAATAAAAGGGAGGGAAATGAAATTTAAAATTTTTTTATGAATTTCGATTTCCTTAGTATAAATAACAACATTGTAAAGTAAAATAAAACAATGTAAAATAAAAATATACAATTGTAAACCATATTATGTAAATAAGGTTAGTCGTGAATAACAAGAGTGAACTGTAAACAGCTGATGCAAAACTTAGAGTTTGAGTAAGGGAAAAAGCCTTGCCACAGGTAGAAAGTGAAATCCTGTATACAAACAGATGGGGTTGCTCAGTGTGAACAAACTGCAAAGGGCAACTACCTCTAAATGTAAACAAGTCTAGTACCTAACTAAATAAACATACAAAGAGGCGTACAAATTGATTTGCCATAAATCCGAAGATCGGTTATGATCAAATCAATTTGGGGGACATTATATAACGATATTTTTTCACAGTGCACTATGTTATGACATTAGTGTAATTTATGTATTATTATATGTTTATCTAGTTAATAGTAATTATAAATATTTATTTGTATTGAGTATGAAGTAGAGACAAAATAATGCCTCATATAGAAATTTTTGTAAGTAATTTAGCTAAGGCGACAGACCGGCGACAGCCAACAATAACTGTAACTTTCTAAAGTCATAAAGCAGAGGAAACGCATTGTTCGCGAGAAAAACTTAAAGTGTCAAATACCGTTAGTTTTTGACAAATGTTAACCTTGAAAGTACAAAGGCAACCACTCCTAAAATACTTGTTTAGCGGGTGTAAAACAGCGTCAGTTTCAGTAGAGAGACCACGTGCTGAAATCGGCACGCTCGCAACTTAAAAAACCAATGACAGAACGCGTGCCTTGTGAGCGCCAATTTTTTAAGGCTCATGAGTGGACGAATTCAAAGTTCCCGGTCAGGAAACCAGCCCTAAGCCTATCAGGGAAATTTGAGTAGAACAGGAGGGAATAGAGACTTGGTACTGATTATAAATATTACCTCAAGCGCGCCCGATCGATCTCTTAGTTAATTTCTCAGCTTAGAGTCACGTATATCTGAAGTCGTGTTAAATACAATATTTATATAAAAAAAAATGTAAAGACACTTATAGTGACATTTACTATTTAAAGTCATGAATTAGATTAATAGTTCGGGAAAGACAAAGTGAACTTACATTACAGTTTAAATAATAATTGATGGTGTATTAGTCGAATCACTCTATAATCAAAGAGTAAGTGAAAGCGGAATGGAGATAGGAAGAGAGTCTTCAACACGAGTGACAATTTAAAACAGTGCGAACCTGAAGCAAGATGAAGTGTTATTTAATTAGTGATATTTGAACGATAAACAACCAGTATTATTTTTTTGTGCGCGTCAGTCGTGTGCGATAATTTACGGTATGTGTGTAAGATCAGCGAAAGTGAAAGTGAGTTTATTAAAAGCAGAGTATGTGTAATGTATAGTGATAAATGACCACTCAATTCAGCGGAGATCCGGAATGGATAAACTCTTAACAAGTAAACTCTAACATTTCTCTATACCCATTTATTAGAATATATCAAATGTAGTAGAATCGTCTATATACCATAAAATCCCGTCTCATTTTAAAAGAACTTACGCGTAGCTGGATGCTAAATTAAAATTACCTCTTATGACTTTAGAAAGGCATTATTTATTAGTATAATTCAAATTTGAGATTTTAGTTGCATTAATTTAAATTTAATGATGAACAGAAGATGATAAATTGTCATAACTGAAGTTGAATATAAATACATATATTAATCTTACTTATAGATGTTGATGATTATTGAGATGCTTAACGAATAATGACTATTTGATTGATATATTTTATATTTAATTGTAATCTCTTCTATGAATATTTGATTCTTATATTATGTATGTCATATGTTTATCCTACCAAGTTCGATTATTTGATTAATTTATGGTTTAGGAAGAACCAAGTAAATTAAATGGCATGTAGTTATAATATGAAGTAGTTGGTTAAGTGATTTAAAGCGTCTGTCGACAACATAAGCAATATACAAATGTATTTATCGATTTCTATGATTCTTAATGATAATTAAAATATCTTAGCATCCAAACTACATTGTTTTTTATACAAAAAAACACCCTGAGATAGTATACATCTCTGGCGCCCAGCAACTTTACACATTATATTAATATTAATATTTCCATATTAAGTAAACATATTTACATAAAAACAAAGAAACGCCAGAAAAACGGAACGAGACTTTCGTTTATGTAATATTTAATCTTACAAAAACCCAAATGTAATAAGCGGCAATCGCGTGATCTTTCCTGTTGATTCCTGTTCATAATTCTGCTTTCAATTTCACACCTGCTTGTCTATTACATATTACTAAAATTAATTTAAATATTTATTTTATTTTATACATGCACGTAGTAGAGGGAAAATGACAGTTCAAACTCACTTTCACTTTCTATCAGCTGATCACTTTCACTTTCTACTGGACCACAGCATCCGCGACTTTTTCGCGTATATGCCGTCTTTCGCGAGCCTAGATCACTTTCACTTTCTACTGGACCACAGCATCCGCGACTTTTTCGTGGATCTGTGTCAAGATCCGCGACTTTTTCGCGTATCTGGACCACAGCATCAGCGTTATTTTTTTATATGCCGCCTTTCGCGAGCCTAGATCACTTTCACTTTCTATCAGCTGGACCCGCAGCATTCTAAAGGTGGAGGGTGGGGGGTGGGGGGTTCCGACTTGATGCATTATAGTGTATATATTAAATATATGATCAGGGTTACCAACCTTGCATGAGTTCAAATTTGTTGTGTGTTATAATGTATATTAAATCTATATGATCAGGTTTACCAACCTATGTATGGGTTCAAACTTGATATGTGTGTGTATTATAGTGTATATTAAAATATATGATCAGGGTTACCAATCCTGCATTATTGTGTATAGAACAGATCTGCCAACATTTTTTTTCTTCGGTGGGAAATTTAAACTATATTAGCAGACGCATTATAGTGTATAGTAAATTATATGACTGTTGACGACTTCGATATCAATGTATCAACTCTCTCTCTCTCCCTTCCTCTCTCTTTGTCTCTAGACACAGTTATCGATCACGATATAAACTCTCTCTCTCTCTCACACACTCTCTCTCGCTAGCTCTCTCTCTCTCTCTCTCTCTTTATGTCATCGGTTTTACATAAGCGTCAGTAAGTCGTGCTACTTATGGATTATTGTAAGTAGCGATACTAAAATGTAATCACCAGGAAATATATTTATCGTCTACCTCGTTGCGTCCTACTTCTAATTTTGACACATGACAGTCATTGACCACGATTTAGAAATTAATATACTGCCAAGTCTGTGTGTGGTAAAGTGTTACGCATAAAAAAAATCTCCTTGAAATAAGGTATTTTCAAAAGTTTTGTGCACACACACACACACACACACACACACACACACACACACACACACACACACACACACACACACACACACACACACACACACACACACACACACACACACACACACACACACACACACACACACACACACACACACACACACACACACACACACACACATTGTGTATGTCTCTCTCTCGCTGCAAACGTTGACAAGAATTCCCTTATTCAAAGCGATTTGTATGTGTACACGAACTTAAATATGGTTTACAGACCATTGTATAACACACAAAATATTTTATAATTTGCAGTAAGGAATGTCGCTGAAAGCAATAACGAAGGGTGTATGTGTGGAAAACATATTTTGTAAGGGACAAAAGGGGAACGAGCAGGCAAGCTGTAGTGACGGACACGTCATAAATTTCGTAGACAGCTGCGACGCGTACCCTGTTAACAGAGTTCACTGCTCCGGGTACGTAGAACACCAGTTTTTTGTGAAAACACATTGATTCCATAGAAAACTACATACAATGTGTACAGAGCCATTAAATCTCATGGGGAGCCATTACGATCGACATGGGGGAATCATCACCGCAACTACCGAGTGATTGGATATTACCCTTCGTCGCTTTCTCCTGACAGCTGGCGTACGCATGTATGCTTGACCATAGTTAAGCCTTTTCTCCTTTAATGGCTCTGTACACATTGTATGTAGTTTTCTATGGAATCAATGTGTTTTCACAAAAAACTGGTGTTCTACGTACCCGGAGCAGTGAACTCTGTTAACAGGGTACGCGTCGCAGCTGTCTACGAAATTTATGACGTGTCCGTCACTACAGCTTGCCTGCTCGTTCCCCTTTTGTCCCTTACAAAATATGTTTTCCACACATACACCCTTCGTTATTGCTTTCAGCGACATTCCTTACTGCAAATTATAAAATAAAACTTTTCGAAATTTTTTTGTGTGTGTTATATTGTCCCCAAATTTTGTCAGTTTGGATGGACTCTGTACATCCAAAATTGATCCAAAATTTTGCGCCCTTTCAGTAAGGTTTAAATGCCAAAAGCTGCTTCCCAATATGTGTACTTTGTGTTGCCTTGTAGTGGCTCGTTCTTCATTGGACCTAGTATAGTGTTGTTTACTTTTACTCGTTGACCTATATTCTCAGCGTAACAGAAAAAGGTTCGTTACATAATGGTAAACACACCCCAGCCCCCTAAAGTACTTTCGCTTTCAACATTCCAAGTGAATCCGTTTTTCTTTCACTCTAATTAACATGTTATTATATTTACAAATTTATATTTAGTCAAAATCTTAAACTAAATTTGTAATTCTCCTTAACTATTCTTCATATAATATTTCAATATCTACAAAATTCAATTTCATAAATTATTCGATACTGGTATTAATATTTCTTGCCTCTAGGATTAATTTTCTTTGTATCCTTTAATACATCTAATTTTTATGTCACAACTTACTAAAATTTGCATCAATATCTCCAAATTAATTGGCTTTAAAAAAAAAACTTACCACATATATGTAGAATTCTTAGTGACTATCATACTTTCTATCATCACTAAATTATGCACATTGGTATTAATAATAATAATACGTATTTCTATATCCTAATTCACTATAGTTTTCTAACCTATTTTATTATTACTGTCTCTGGTTAGTTCCATATTTTCTGATATCTCGCTAGCATTTTCACTAAAAAAAACTTTTTTTCTTTTCTATTTACTAATCATCTTGGAACACAATTATATTATACAATCTTATACTAAGCTTGTAAGTTGTCCTTACTTAAACATGATCTTAAATACATACAACTTGAATATTTCTCTCATAATTCTATTAATTGTCTTCACATATATATCATTTAAACATTTACCCTTCTATCTTCTTCACTCTTATTGACATCTATTATCATTAATTTTTTTATTCATAATCATTAACATGACATTTATTGACTATGACAACTAATCATTAAAATATAATTCATTTTATACACTTGCTTTCTTATTTCTATTTTCTTTTATCTCGTGTTACTACTAAGACATTTCATTAATTGTTCTAGCAAATTATAATAATTCTTTTACATTTTTGCTAGGCCCTCCTAAGACGCTGAATGATATTTCTATTTTAAACAACGCAATTGCAAACGATCTACCTACCAGGCATCTGGACATTATTATATAACCCCGTACCCCTTTACTTGCAGTTCCCAGAGATTGGATATCGGTGCTTTGGGTATATTATTAATAATCCCATTCCAAGCATTCCTTAATCACAGCTACTTCAGCCTTCTGGTGCCTTTTGGTCGAGGAAATCCCATATTTTTTCTTCGGGTTCTTCATGTTGTCATGCCCTGGTGGTGCTTTTGTTTCAATCCATATCACTTATTTCCTGGGTATGCATAGCTCTCATTTGTTTATCCATTCGTGACCTTCATTCCTAAATGATCAATTTCCTTCTGCGCCTTCGTATAACTCATCTTACTATTTAATTCGCTATTAATTTTCTTCATTAATATTCCGTACTTTCACGGCAATGTTTTTATTTACCATTTATTTAATTTTATTCATATTATATTCATATCTATTTATTTTCTTCGGTTAATGTAATCTTACACAACCAGTCTTATCTAAGGTATTTTACCCAATATTATCTAACTTAATTATTAAATTTTCGGATATTCTTAAGATTGTTTTCTTTAATCCTTTACATTTTATTACTTTTAATTTTCTATTTGTGGAGGCATAGTTGTACGTTTTGTTAAGTGAATTCCGTTACAACACATTTTGTTGGTAATTAGTAAGGTAGTAAGGGTATTGAATGCGTGAGTTTCGTTTCACACTTACCCTGCAGTGGGTCGTTGACAGCTAAGGAATTTATGACCTCTCTCTCTCTGTCTCTTTTATGACAGTGTTGAAAGTGGTTCTCTCCCTCCTTTTTTCGACAACTTTCCCCGGTCATATTACCATTATTTATGTACGCGCTGGGTTTTTTTTGTCGTTTCTTCCGTTCAACCCTCTTACAAATACGTTTTTTGACAGCTTGTGGCGTTTTAATTATTTTCGTTTTCTTGTCCGCGTACTCACATAATGATGTTTTGTTTTCCAGACTTCTAAGACATCTCATCTCCATCGCTTGAAATCTTCCTTTCGTTCTCATACCAATCTTCACAATATTCTTGAATAGTCCAGCAAATTTCATCCTTTTCTTCTTTCGTGCTAACGCAGTTCGCCCTTGATACTCATCAGAACGGTTTTTCATCTTCTTAATCTCAGGTTTGGTTTCAAAATTTTTACGTACTTCCCCAGTCCTACTTCTAATTTTTCTATCAGTACTGGTAATATTAATTGTAGTACTCAATTTTTTCTTTTTAGTTCTCTGCTTTTCTTCAGCCTTCGTGTTAGCTGACTCAATTCTCAGGTGGTAACCCTCATACACATTACCATTTGCTTCCAACGCACGATATGCACTATTTTCATCAGTAAAACGTACATATGCATGGATATTTGTTCTGTCTTTATGAAACTCTTTCTTAATGATAGTACGTCTTTTGGGAAATCGTGGATCAGATATTGCAGCATATCGCAATCTCGTATTTACAACCGTACCAAACTTTCTGAAGTATTTGATAATTTTCTTTTTTGTAATTGTGTTTGGTAAGTTGCCAACAAACACAGTACAAGTGTCTTTATCATCTTCATATCTACCATTAATAATTGTAGAGCTTTCTTTTGATCTTGAGGCATGATGTGCAGACAATGCTTTTAATGACTGTATTAATTTGTTATAAGTTCGAAAACTACCTTCTCACACTGTGTATCAAATTATTCTAAGTTCGTTAAAATGCTAATTTCTCTCGTCACCGACTTCACTCCACTCTCGTCCGAAATTTCGTTAGAACTCCTCTCGCGTCCGTATTTTAGTTAGCACACCTTGAGCGCGTTCCTGTCTCCTTCCTATATTTTCCTTAACAAATCTCCCACCAGACTTCTGATTCCAACGACGCCGTTTCCTTATTGGTTTCATGTTTTTCCCTCCAAGTCCAAATACTACCCATCTTTTCAAAGGCGTTCTCTGATAGGGCTTCTGGTTCCCCACCAGCTTCTTCCCTTGCTTCGTATTTTGAGGTCGTCGACGTTTCCAGCCAACGCAGCAATAAATTGTATCTGTCGTTTTTTCTAAAATCTTCAGTGACAACTCTGAGTTTCTCTTCCATTTTCATTGTTTCTTGACTTCGTCGCTCTGCCGTTATTATCTATTGTTGTTCAAGGGCCTCGCCTACCCTTCTTTGAAAGTTGGTTTTTTCTTTTAATTGCCAGGCAACACCCCATCCTTGAGTTTGGACGTACTCTCTGCGCTTTCGTTTTATTGTTAAATTGGCGCCGCACCGCACGGCTTGATAAAATAGTAAGCTAGGGCAGTGACAGACAGTGGCTAGCAATAAGTTTAAAATAAGTACATGTAAGTAGCTTAAGCTATATTATTGTTGTCGTATATCGGTCTCTAAGTCTCTGAATGATAACCCGAAGTCAAGCTAAAATGGCATCTAGTGGAGAGAATTCAAATGAGTTTGATGTCAATAACCAGATGGGCTATGAGCAGCCTGAGGACGAAAACGCAATGAATGAAGAAAGCTCCACAACCGGTGCAGGAACTAGGGCCGGGGGACCGCAATCACAGTCGCAGTCATCTGAAGCAAATTTTCAAATGTTAATGGCATTGATGAAACAACAATTTGAAGAATCGAAAAAACAATTTGAAGAATCGAAAATGCAACATGAAGAAACAAGAAAACAAATAGATGAAAGAATTAAAGAATCGGAGAAGAAGAACGAAGAAATGCACAAGAGAACGGAAGAAAGAATCGCCGAGAAATTAGACGAAAAAATAGAGCTAATGAGAAGAGATTTACGAGGACAAAACCACCAGGTGGGTACCGATTTACAAAAACAATCAGAAAATTTGGAAGAAAACAAATTAAATGGAAACACTATGGATCAAATTGACACCGAGTGTCAATCCACACACAATAAAATTCAATAAAGTAATCGTAAAGGAATTAAAGAAATCGATTCTAAAGTTTGTGTAGAAGTAAAAATTATCATTGTTTATCAGTTTGGAGTAACGTTTATTTCCAAGTTCTAAATGAATCCGTAATTACAAAATATAGTAACAGCCTAAGAGATATTCATATTAAGAATTCATAAGATGAGGCTAAACATTATAATTTACTTAATGTACTAAACGCAATTGATGAATGATCATTAATATGCAACCATTAGATTGAGAGTTTGGATAACTAATTTTATTACTGTATTATTTTGATAGTTACAATTTAATGAGTATTCAATTTTGTTAATGTATTATTGTTTGATATTTACGATTCAGCCATGAGTATTAAATTTTGGTAATGTGTTAATTTTATATATTTACAAGTACTAATGAGTACATAGAATTTTGTGCTACTTTAATATTTACAAGTAATAGCAAACTAATGTGAATAAATTTAAGAGTTATCAGTAGCAATGAGCATTTATTATTTTTTAACCCTGAGATAAAGAGAATAAACAAAAATTATTGTTAAATTGGCGTCCATCGCTGGGCGTAAACGGGTACAACTCGTGATATTGTTAAATTGACGCACACAACGTCGGGCATATTTATTGTTAAATTGGCGTCCACACGCGGGACATTAAATAAACAATAACAAATTTTATTGTTAAAATTGTAATTTTAAAAATTCATTTTTGCATTAATTAAATATATATATCGTAAACAATGAAATAATAATAATATTTCGTCATTAGAAAGTTATATTCAGTGTGGTAATTAGTGATAGAAAGATTAACTATGTATGCACACACACACACACACACACACACACACAAACTTAAATATGGTTTACAGACCATTGTAATTTTAGAAATTCATTTTTGCATTAATTAAATATATATCGTAAACAATGAAATAATAATATTTCGTCATTGTAAGATTTTAATAAAACAATTATCAGTTTAAATAATAATTTTCGTGATTGTAAGATACAACCTGCAAATTATTAAAATGTCTCTCTCTCTCTCTCTCTCTCTCTCTCTCTCTCTCTCTCTCTCTCTCTCTCTCACACACATTTCTGATTACTATACAAATAATTGCATGCATATTCGGAGGTTTATAACGAAATAAATTAAAATAAACCATAATTTGTACTCTCTCTCACATTTGAATGTAAGTAAAACTATCTCTCTCCCCCTCTCTCTCTCTCTCGCACACATTTAGTAGATTACTGTTGCCTGTTGCATCTCTGTGTGTGTGTGTGTGTGTGTGTTTATGTAACGGGTTTCTCTCTCTACGCCAATCTCGGTTCTGCCAAGTCTGTGTGTGGTAAAGTGTTACACATAAAAAAATCTCCTTGAAATAAGGTATTTTCAAAAGTTTTGTGTACATATACACACACACACACACACACATTGTGTATGTCTCTCTCTCGCTGCAAACGTTGACAAGAATTCCCTTATTCAAAGCGATTTGTATGTGTACACAAACTTAAATATGGTTTACAGACCATTGTAATTTTAAAAATTCATTTTTGCATTAATTAAATATATATCGTAAACAATGAAATAATAATATTTCGTCATTAGAAAGTTATATTCAGTGTGGTAATTAGTGATAGAAAGATTAACTATGCACGCACACACACACACACACACACACACACACACACACACACACACAAGTTGACAGCACCAATAAGGTATGATTTGAATCTTTCGGGTGCGTGCGCGTTAATTATTTTATGCTGAGTATAACACTGGTCAATGACCTTGGGTTAAGCTGGTGTTGTACGTTACTAAAATCATAGCAAATATTTTCATTCTAAGCATGTATTACTGTTTAGTAATAATTACAACCCAACAAAGGATATATAAGTTTGTGTACATGGATTGTATATTGCAAGCACGAAATTATTATTTAAATCCGATATCTGTTTTTATTAAAATCATACAATGTCAAAAGAGGATAGTTGTCTGTTACGAACCAGTACTAACTCTCCTATATGATTATCTATTTGTTTGTACTCTTCTTGTATTGTCGTCTGGCTGGTGACAGCACGTAGCAGTCATTGACCTGATTTTGTGTGTGTGTGTGTGTGTGTGTGTGTGTGTGTGTGTGAAGTTAACATGGTTTATAAAATAAATACAATATTAATAATAATAATAATTTTTGACATTGCAAGATTTTTAAATAATAATAATTTTACGGCTGTAGATACAGTCCACATGGAAGTTTATCTGTAACATAACAATACAATCGATATTAGAATCACTGATACGATAAATATTCAATTATCACGCGCACACGCACAGTCAGTGGAAAGAAAGAATCAATGCGTTAAGTGAGTAAACTTTTTTCAAGTATATGTCATTTTCATGAAGTTAATGTACTTTCAAATAATTTGTAATCAAACCAAATATTATTCAACGAAACTTGTAAATACTACTTAGAATCAATGATACATTTATCATATAAAGTTAATGTACTTTCAAATAATTTCTAATCGAACGAAATATTATTATTCAATGAAACTTTTGTAAATACTAATTAGAATCAACGATACATTTATCACATACATGTAAATTCAATTATTAAAGTGTTAAGCCATGGAAGTTGAAACTACACACACACGCACACACACGCACACACACACACACACACACACACACACACACACACACACACACACACACGTGTACAAACACATTAGCGAGCACGGAGTTCCATATTTTGTGTTCACATTTGTTAAGACCACGATTCTGACCACCTGATATTACGTAAACATGTTTGTTCTACCTAAATATCTTCATACAATAAAGGCTACGTCTCAGTCATTACGAATAATGTTTATACAAAAGTTATATTTTAATATATGAAACAGGAATAATCATACATATTAGAGTTTGCTTACTTCGCTCCCTCTCACTCTATCTCTCACACATACACATTTAGTATACAGAATTGTTCTCTAACTACAGCTGCAAACGTTCAGTTTCTAAACGTAAAAATTATTCACATTAAAACATTATCAAGTGCATTCTCTAACTACAGCTGCAATCGTCCAGTTTAGTCAGCGTACACACACACGCACGCACACACACACACACACACACACACACACACACACACACACACACACACACACACACACACACACACACAAGTAAAAAAATTCATTTTACATTGATTAAATATATATATCGCAAACAATATTATAAAATAAATACAATATTTAATTTTGACATTGTAAGATTTTATCACCACTCATGATTATTATCGTATGCATATGTGTACAGAACAAACATAAATATAGTTTACAGACCAATGTAATGCAATATTTTTAAAAATCCATTTTGCATTGATTAAATATATATATATCACAAAGAATGTTATAAAATAAATACAATATTAATAATAATTTTTGTCATTGTAAGATTTTTAATAAAAACAGATAACGATTCACTAACAACAAAATGGACTGCTCTCATACATTATTCCTGTTCCAGGAGCGACTTGACTGCAGTGATCTGCAGTCGTTCAGTTTCTAAACGTAAAAATTATTCACATTAAAACATTATCAAGTGCATTCTCTAACTACAGCTGCAATCGTTCAGTTATCGTACAGAACAAACATAAATACAGTTTACAGACCACTGTAATGCAATATTTTTAAAAATTCATTTTACATTGATTAAATATATATATATATATATATATCGCAAACAATATTATAAAATAAATACAAATCACAAACAATGTTATAAAATAAATAAAATATTAATAATAATTTATTGACATTGTAAGATTTTAATAAAAACAGATAACGATTCACTACAGATCAGACCTACAGAAAAAGTACACTTTATCGTAATTACTTTGTAGTATAAACATTATACTTACATTGTCTCTATATGGCTCCGTTTTCCTCTTTTACACCCTGTAAATATATAATATACCGCCTTCCTTATTTGTTCGGGCTTAGGACCGACTCAAGATCACATGAAAATGTTTTTTTTTGTGTAAACAAATAACAAATTCAAGTAATATGAGGCTAAGTTACGGTGGCTCTGAAAAGAACCGATTAATAATTAGACCTAACGTTTGTGTGTTGTTTTTATCATTTTAGCTGTGTCACCACAAACTGGCACTGCGGCATTACTCGAGCATGTAAAGCGTTAGGACAATCGTCTATCGTCCAGTCTTCAAATCTAACTTGACACGAACTACATCGTACAGTATCACCATCCCCCTCGTACACAAACCCAGCGCGTGCCAGTGTTTGTGGACTCTGGTTGACATTTGGATACTTTAAATGGTAATCTTTACGTACACCCACTCTCTGTATTTTAAAATACGTGCGTAGACGGCGTAAATATTCTTCATGATTGTACTTCATTGTACAGCTGTAAATGAAGAGTAATTTGCATGACTTCCCTTACACATTTATATGTAACTAGAAGTGGTTTAAGATCCCCACCACCTGCCCTTTTCTTCTTCTACAAGTGGAAGGTGAAGAACAAACGATACATGATTACAACACCAGCTTAACTCAAGGGTCATTGTACACACACAGTGGAAAGCTTTCAGAAATTTGCGATACTGAAAGTATTTTCGTACATTAGTCATTGTATGCCTTCCCATTGTCCGTCTGTAAATATTTCATTCGGTTTGTATCATTTGTATGTCAAGAAAACATAATAGAAGAAATAAAAAACTGCACAGTATATTTCTTTGATTGCGGACGAAACATTAGACATCTCGTCTGTATTTCAGTTAGTTATAGTTTTCCGCTATGTTTTAGCTAATGGTCAACCAGTTGAAAGATTTTGGAAATTTGATAACCCTAAAGGCACGACGCAGAATCTATTGGTCTAAGTAAGCGTACATTTATTATGTAAATCATCTCTTTTTCAGTCATCTACTTATGTGCATTTGAATTATTTGCGCATGCGCATAACAGCTTTTTTAGTACAGTTGCACACACATCGACGCTTGCACTATATATAACCTGTGAACTTCGCAGGTGAAGAAATTAATTTCTATTTTCCATCTGTAACGACATGCGTGTATAATTTTAATTTATTTCACTATACACCTCTGAACCTATGTGTAATTATTTTGTAAACTGCGTTACCTGTGGAGGAACTGTTGCAGCAAACGTTAACACTAGAACGATTATATTATTATTATTTAGTGATATATACATACAATTTACTTATTAAACACTTCAAGGATTGGATTTCTACTCGTCATTTGTAACGATATACATACAATTACATTAAACCTGTACAATGGACGGAGAGAGAGAGAGAGAGAGAGAGAGAGAGAGAGAGAGAGAGAGAGAGAGAGTGGACACACATGTAAGTAGCTCGATACTCAGTGACAACAACACACGCACACACACACAGTTAATATTTGTCAAATATATATATTTCTAAAATCATATACAGACGGGGCAATGACCCCCCTAACAAGGGTCAATCACACTGACTGATACATCCTGCATTATAAAACTATTAATTAATTATTTAATACATTGAAAATGAAGTCGACGTTTTGACAACGAGTGAGATAGAGAGAAAGAGAGAGAGAGAGGAGGGGTCATCGACCGTGATGGAAAAGCTTTCCCTCACTGCTTAAAGCTTTAAGAAGTTAGCGATACTGAAAGTATTTTCGTACATTAACCAAAATTAGGGAAACAATCGAACCGACAAACATTAATCCAAGAATTTACATTTTCAGCATACATAGATTTCAATCCGCAAAGATGTATGCAGATAAATGAAATACATATTTTACATTAAAATACATTTCTGATTACTATACAAAGAATTACATATTGTTATTCTTCTCTATTTATGTTTCCAATTGTAATGGAGTGTTATGCTCAGCATAAAAGAAGTAATGCGCGCACTGAAGCCTATACTAACTGCTAACCGAATGAAATATTTACAGACGGACAACGGGAAGGCATACAATTTACCCACGAGGTTGAAATATAAAATAAACTTAATTTTCTCGATCTAACAAGGTTGGACAATAGTTTCAATACCACATAAGAAAGATCTTTTATAAAAAGGTGACAGCACGTGCTGAAAACCGTATGCTTTCAGTATTCACGAAGATGAAGATTGTACAGTAAGCAAACAAATTGTCAATAAAAGATATGGACTTTTTGGCAGGTGACAAAGGCAGCACTGATCCGCTATTACCGAACAGTATTCGTTGTATACATTACACACACATACACACACACATGTTAGGTTAAACGCAACCTCCATACAAAAACAGATATCGGATTTAAATAATAATTTCGTGCTTGCAATATATACTACCTATGTACACAAATTTAAAATATAGTTTACTGACCATTGTAATACAAGAGGTCATTGACACGACTTTACACTGGTTTAGCATAGTTACTTATGTTAGGTTGAACGCAACACACACACACACACACACACACACACACAAGAATCAGATTTTTTGTATACGTTTTAGGTGAAAAACTACTGGGGTGTCTCTGACTTTAGTTGGAAATAAATAACATTACAGATATTGATATGGTACTATGAGTAGCCTATACGTGAATACTATACATCAGACTGCATGTATCTGTCATTAGCAATCTAACGTTACGACGGCAGCATAACGATAATGAAACCCATACATTATCGTTTGCTAACGTTTGTATTTTGTCTAAGCTATGTTAACTTCACACACACACACACACACACACACACACACACACACACACACACACACACACACACACACACACACACACACACACACACACACACACACAAGAATCAGATTTTTTGTATACGTTCTAAGTGAAAAACTACTTTTTGGCAGGTGACGAAGGCAGCACTGATCTGCTATTACCGAACAGTATTTGTTGTATACATTACACACACATACACACACACATGTTAGGTTAAACGCAACCTCCATACAAAAACAGATATCGGATTTAAATAATAATTTCGTGCTTGCAATATATACTACCTATGTACACACATTTAAAATATAGTTTACTGACCATTGTAATACAAGAGGTCATTGACACGACTTTACACTGGTTTAGCATAGTTACTCATGTTAGGTTGTACGCAACACACACACACACACACACACACACACACACACACACACACACACACACACACACACACACACACACACACACACACACAATAATCAGATTTTTTGTATACGTTCTAGGTGAAAAACTACTGGGGTGTCTCTGACTTTAGTTGGAAATAAATAACATTACAGATATTGATATGGTACTATGAGTAGCCTATACATGAATACTATACATCAGACTGCATGTATCTGTCATTAGCAATCTAACGTTACGACGACATGTTAAATATCAAATTATCACATACACACACACGCGCACACACACACATGTTAGGTTAAAAAATGCAGTCCACTTACGTTTCATGTTAGGTTAAAATGCAGTCTACTTACGTTTACGACGGCATGTTGAATATCAAATTATCACATACACGCGCACACACACACATGTTAGGTTAAAAAATGCAGTCCACGTACGTTTCACGTTTACGTTAGGTTAAAATGCAGTCTACTTACGTTTCACGTTAGGTTAAAAAATGCAGTCCACGTACGTTTCACGTTTACGTTAGGTTAAAATGCAGTCTACTTACGTTTCACGTTAGGTTAAAATGCAAACACACACACACACACACACACACACACACACACACACACACACACACACACACACACACACACACACACGTGTAAAATGCAGTCTACTTACGTTTCACGTTAGGTTAAAAAATGCAGTCCACGTACGTTTCACGTTTACGTTAGGTTAAAATGCAGTCTACTTACGTTTCACGTTAGGTTAGAAAATGCAGGCCACGTACGTTTCACGTTTGCGTTAGGTTAAAATGCAGTCTACTTACGTTTCACGTTAGGTAAAATGCAAACACACACACACACACACACACACACACACACACACACACACACGTGTATGTTATTTAAATTATTATTTAAATGACATACACACGTGTTAGGTTGCAACCCAACACGTGTGTGTGTGTGTTTGCATTTTAACCTAACGTGAAACGTAAGTAGCCTGCATTTTAACCTAACGTAAACGTGAAACGTACGTGGACTGCATTTTTAACCTAACGTGAAACGTAAGTAGACTGCATTTTAACCTAACGTAAACGTGAAACGTACGTGGACTGCATTTTCTAACCTAACGTGAAACGTAAGTAGACTGCATTTTACACGCGCGCGCGCGCGCGCGCGCGCGTGTGTGTGTGTGTGCATTTTAACCTAACGTGAAACGTAAGTAGACTGCATTTTAACCTAACGTAAACGTGAAACGTACGTGGACTGCATTTTTTAACATAACGTGAAACGTAAGTAGACTGCATTTTAACCTAACGTAAACGTGAAACGTACGTGGACTGCATTTTTTAACCTAACGTGAAACGTAAGTAGACTGCATTTTAACCTAACATGAAACGTAAGTGGACTGCATTTTTTAACCTAACATGTGTGTGTGTGCGCGTGTATGTGATAATTTGATATTTAACATGCCGTCGTAAACGTAAGTAGACTGCATTTTAACCTAACATGAAACGTAAGTGGACTGCATTTTTTAACCTAACATGTGTGTGTGTGCGCGTGTGTGTGTATGTGATAATTTGATATTTAACATGTCGTCGTAACGTTAGATTGCTAATGACAGATACATGCAGTCTGATGTATAGTATTCATGTATAGGCTACTCATAGTACCATATCAATATCTGTAATGTTATTTATTTCCAACTAAAGTCAGAGACACCCCAGTAGTTTTTCACCTAGAACGTATACAAAAAATCTGATTCTTGTGTGTGTGTGTGTGTGTGTGTGTTGCGTTCAACCTAACATAAGTAACTATGCTAAACCAGTGTAAAGTCGTGTCAATGACCTCTTGTATTACAATGGTCAGTAAACTATATTTTAAATTTGTGTACATAGGTAGTATATATTGCAAGCACGAAATTATTATTTAAATCCGATATCTGTTTTTGTATGGAGGTTGCGTTTAACCTAACATGTGTGTGTGTATGTGTGTGTAATGTATACAACAAATACTGTTCGGTAATAGCGGATCAGTGCTGCCTTCGTCACCTGCCAAAAAGTAGTTTTTCACCTAGAACGTATACAAAAAATCTGATTCTTGTGTGTGTGTGTGTGTGTGTGTGTGTGTGTGTGTGTGTGTGTGAAGTTAACATAGCTTAGACAAAATACAAACGTTAGCAAACGATAATGTATGGCTTTCATTATCGTTATGCTGCCGTCGTAACGTTAGATTGCTAATGACAGATACATGCAGTCTGATGTATAGTATTCACGTATAGGCTACTCATAGTACCATATCAATATCTGTAATGTTATTTATTTCCAACTAAAGTCAGAGACACCCCAGTAGTTTTTCACCTAAAACGTATACAAAAAATCTGATTCTTGTGTGTGTGTGTGTGTGTGTGTGTGTGTGTGTTGCGTTCAACCTAACATAAGTAACTATGCTAAACCAGTGTAAAGTCGTGTCAATGACCTCTTGTATTACAATGGTCAGTAAACTATATTTTAAATTTGTGTACATAGGTAGTATATATTGCAAGCACGAAATTATTATTTAAATCCGATATCTGTTTTTGTATGGAGGTTGCGTTTAACCTAACATGTGTGTGTGTATGTGTGTGTAATGTATACAACGAATACTGTTCGGTAATAGCGGATCAGTGCTGCCTTCGTCACCTGCCAAAAAGTCCATATCTTTTATTGACAATTTGTTTGCTTACTGTACAATCTTCATCTTCGTGAATACTGAAAGCATACGGTTTTCAGTACGTGCTGTCACCTTTTTATAAAAGATCTTTCTTATGTGGTATTGAAACTATTGTCCAACCTTGTTAGATCGAGAAAATTAAGTTTATTTTATATTTCAACCTCGTGGGTAAATTGTATGCCTTCCCGTTGTCCGTCTGTAAATATTTCATTCGGTTAGCAGTTAGTATAGGCTTCAGTGCGCGCATTACTTCTTTTATGCTGAGCATAACACTCCATTACAATTGGAAACATAAATAGAGAAGAATAACAATATGTAATTCTTTGTATAGTAATCAGAAATGTATTTTAATGTAAAATATGTATTTCATTTATCTGCATACATCTTTGCGGATTGAAATCTATGTATGCTGAAAATGTAAATTCTTGGATTAATGTTTGTCGGTTCGATTGTTTCCCTAATTTTGGTTAATGTACGAAAATACTTTCAGTATCGCTAACTTCTTAAAGCTTTAAGCAGTGAGGGAAAGCTTTTCCATCACGGTCGATGACCCCTCCTCTCTCTCTCTCTTTCTCTCTATCTCACTCGTTGTCAAAACGTCGACTTCATTTTCAATGTATTAAATAATTAATTAATAGTTTTATAATGCAGGATGTATCAGTCAGTGTGATTGACCCTTGTTAGGGGGGTCATTGCCCCGTCTGTATATGATTTTAGAAATATATATATTTGACAAATATTAACTGTGTGTGTGTGCGTGTGTTGTTGTCACTGAGTATCGAGCTACTTACATGTGTGTCCACTCTCTCTCTCTCTCTCTCTCTCTCTCTCTCTCTCTCTCTCTCTCTCTCCGTCCATTGTACAGGTTTAATGTAATTGTATGTATATCGTTACAAATGACGAGTAGAAATCCAATCCTTGAAGTGTTTAATAAGTAAATTGTATGTATATATCACTAAATAATAATAATATAATCGTTCTAGTGTTAACGTTTGCTGCAACAGTTCCTCCACAGGTAACGCAGTTTACAAAATAATTACACATAGGTTCAGAGGTGTATAGTGAAATAAATTAAAATTATACACGCATGTCGTTACAGATGGAAAATAGAAATTAATTTCTTCACCTGCGAAGTTCACAGGTTATATATAGTGCAAGCGTCGATGTGTGTGCAACTGTACTAAAAAAGCTGTTATGCGCATGCGCAAATAATTCAAATGCACATAAGTAGATGACTGAAAAAGAGATGATTTACATAATAAATGTACGCTTACTTAGACCAATAGATTCTGCGTCGTGCCTTTAGGGTTATCAAATTTCCAAAATCTTTCAACTGGTTGACCATTAGCTAAAACATAGCG